>JARHVA010000694.1:582500-585000 GCA_037957365.1 Torreya grandis | reverse complement strand
TAATTTCCATTAGTTCCAAAGTTCTATGGATATAATTTTACTTCTATTTCCATATTTGAACTTCTATAATTTTCATTGTACTATGGTATTGTAGTGTATTATTGAACATTTTATAATTCTAATGATCCCTTGCATGTGATCCAAAAACCCATTGTAGGATACCCATCACGTGTATTTTTTTGCAATGAGTTTATTGTTATTTTATTAAAATGAAATTCCCAAAATTATACAAATATACATTTACAATCTATAAATAGATTCAATATATATATATATATATATATATATATATATATATATATATATATATATATGTATGTATGTATGTATATGCATACATACATATGTATATATGTGTGTGTGTGTATGTAGGTATGTATATATTTATGTATATATGTATATATGTGTGTGTGTGTGTGTGTGTCTATATATATATATGTATGTATGTATATATATGTGTGTATATATGTGTGTGTGTGTGTGTATATATATATATATACACATATGTATGTATATATATATATATATATATATATATACATGTATATATATATATATACACACATGTACATATATATATATATATATATATATATGTATATATATATATGGATATAGATATACACACACACACACACACACACACATATATATACATACATGTATATATACATGTGTGTGTGTGTGTGTGTGTGTGTGTGTGTGTATAGTAAGTGTTATGAGGTAGACTTCTTAATATGGCCTCACATAACTGTAATTTAGATAAGCACACAAAATCCTTTCTTAAGATATGGTTTTGTGTCACTTATTTTAATTACCATTATGAGGTCAAATTCATCTCCAAATATTAGATTTTATGTTTAGAAAAGGCAACTCACCCTGAGAGGTATTTGGATTGGTGAATTAAATTATCTCAAAGGTATAATTCGTAAGGGGCAGCTAAAAATTAAGAATTAAAATCCCTATTAGACAATTTTTTTATGTTACATCTTCAAACATTGTTGATGAAACTCCACTTATTATGTAAGATCTTATTATTTCCAAATCATTAGCACAATCTCTACGCCAAAATTACAAATCCATTGATTTTGATCAGGGGCATCTATATTTGTTGGATAATGAACATAGTTGTGGGTGATTAGGTTTTGTTTTGGTGATTTCAATGGAGAAATTGGTTTTTTTACAATGGTGTTAAAATAATTAGAAGTGACCAAGAAGAATTTTGGGTTTAGAAATATAATAAAAAATTGAAGTGGACATATATGTTCAAAATACACCATCATTTCCAATGTTCATGCCTACTATTATACCCCCACAACTTGTTTCTCATAATAATTAATAAATTTACATCTTCAAAAAATGTGGATGAAACTCCATATACAAGATCCTAATAATTATTTATAAATCATTACCATCAGTTCGAAAGTTCCATGATGATAATTTTAATTCTATTTCCATATTTGAGCTTCTATAATATATATATATATATATATATATATATATATATATATATATATATATATATATATGTATATATATATATATATATATATATATATATATATATACTTACATATATATATATATATATATATATACATATATATATACATATATACATATATACATACATACATATATACATATATATAAATATATACATATATATATACATATATAAAAATATATATATACATATATATATACATATATATACATATATATATATATATATATATAAAGTGTTATGAGGGAGACTACTTAATATGGCCTCACATAACCATAATTTTGATAAGCACACAAAATCCTTTCTCAAGAGGTCTTTGAGTTACTAGATAGGATAGTTTTGGGTGATCTGGTTTTGTCTTTGTGATTAAAATGAAGAAATTTCTTTTATTACAATGGCATTAAAAAAATCATAAGTGACCAAGAAGAATTTTGGGTTTAGAAATACGATAAAAATTTGAAGTGGACATTATGTTCGAAAGGTACCATGTATTCCAATGTGTATGCGTATTATTATACCACCACCAATTGTTTCTCCTAATAATTAATAATGTTACATCTTAAAAAAATGTGAATGAAACTCCACTTATTATGCAAGAGCCTAATAATTATTATTAGATAATTACCATCAGTTCCAAAGTTCTATGGCTATAATTTTACTTATATTTCCATATTTGAACTTCTATAATTTTCATTGTACTATGGTATTGTAGTGGATTATTGAAAATTTTATAATTCTAATGATCCCTTGCATGTGATCCAAAAACCCATTGTAGGAGACCCATAAAGTGTAATTTTTTGCGATGAGTTTATTGTTATTTTATTAAAATGAAATTCCCAAATTTATACAAATATACATTTACAATCTATATATATATATATATATATATATATATATATATATATAGATAGATATGTATATATGTATATGTGTGTGTGTGTGTATGTGTGTGTGTGTGTGTGTGTGTGTATGTATATATGTATATATATATGT
>JARHVA010000694.1:555000-577500 GCA_037957365.1 Torreya grandis | reverse complement strand
GTTACATCTTCAAACATTATTGATGAAACTCAACACATTATGTAAGAGCTTATTATTTCTAAATCATTAGCACAATCTCTACGTCAAAATTACAAATTCATTGATTTTGATCAGGGGGCATCTATATTTGTTGGATAATGAACATAGTTGTGGGTGATTAGGTTTTCTTTTGGTGATTTCAATGGAGAAATTGGTTTTTTTTACAATGGTGTTAAAAATATTAGAAGTGACCAAGAAGAATTTTGGGTTTAGAAATATGATTAAAAATTGAAGTGGACATATATGTTCAAAATATACCATCATTTCCAATGTTCATGCCTACTATTACACCCCCACAACTTGTTTCTCATAATAATTAATAAAGTTACATCTTCAAAAAATGTGGATGAAACTCCATATACAAGATCCTAATAATTATCTATAAATCATTACCATCGGTTCGAAAGTTTCATGATGATAATTTTAATTCTATTTCCATATTTGAGCTTCTATAGTTTTCATTGTATAATGGTTTTTTAATGTATTATTGAACATTTTATAATTCTAATGATCCCCTGTATGTGATCAAAAAATCTATGGTAGGAGACCCATAAAGTGTAATTCTTTGAGATGAGTCTTTTGCTATTTTATTGGAATGAATTTCCTTAAATTATATAAATCAACATTTAGATACAATCTATAAATAGATTCAAAGTCTATATATATAAATACTATATATAGTAAGTGTTTTGAGATAGATTGCTTAATATTCCCTCACATAACCATAATTTACATAATCACACAAAATCCTTTCCAAAAGGTCTTTGAGCTAATAGGTATGATTTTGTGTCACTTATTTTAATTACCATTATGGGGTTGAATTCATCTTCAAATATTAGTTTATAAGTTAAAGAAAGGAAACTCACCCTTAGAGGTATTTGAATTAGTGAATTAATTATCTCAAAGGTATAATTCCTAGGGGGACTAAAAATTAAGGAGTCAAAGCCCTATTAGACAATTTTCTTATATTAAATCTTCAAAAAATGTTGATGAAACTCCAATTATTATGCAAGAGCTTATTATTTATAAATCATTAGCATAATCTCTACATCAAAATTGCAACTCCCTTTATTTCAATTAGGGGGAATTTTTATTTATTGGATAAGGAGCACAGTTGTGGCTGATTAGGTTTTGTCTTGGTCATTGCAATGGAGAAATTATTTTTGTTACATTGGTGTTAAAAAATAAGAAGTGACCAAGAAGAATTTTGGGTTTATAAATATGATAAAAATTTAAAGTGGACATATATGTTCGAAAGAGAACATCTATTCCAATGTGTATGCCTACTATTATACAACCACCACTTGTATATCCTAGTAATTAATAATGTTTCATATTCATAAAATGTGGATGAAACTCCGCTTATTATGCAGGATCGTAATAATTATTTCTAAATAATTACCATCAATTCCAAAATTACATGATGATAATTTTACTTCTATTTCCATATTTGAAATTCTATAAGTTTCATGGTACTATGGTATTATAGTATATTATTAAACATTTTCTAATTTTGATGATCCCCTAGATGTGATTCAAAAACCTATGGTAGGAAACCCATCATGTTTAATTTATTGTGACGAGTCTATTACTATTTTATTGGAATGAAATTCCCTAAATTATACAAATCTAAATTTAAATAGAATCTATAAATGGATTCAAAGTCTATGTCTATAAATACTATATATAGTAAGTGTTCTGAGGTAGATTTTTAATATGCCTTCATATAACCATAATCTAGATAAGCACACAAAATTCTTTCCCAAGAGGTCTTTGAGTTACTAGGTATGATTTCATGTCACTTATTTTAATTACCATTATGGTGTCAAATTTATCTCTAAATATTATTTTTTAAGTTCAAAGAAGGTGACTCGACCTCAAAGGTATTTTAATTGGTAAGTTAAATTATCTCAAAGATATAATTCTAAGCAAAGGGCTAAAAATTAAAGAGTCAAATCCCTATTATACAATTTTCTTATGTTACATCTTCAAAAAATGTGGATGAAACTCCACTTATTATGCAAGAGCCTATTATTTATAAATCATTAGCATAATCTCTACATCAAAATTTTAACTCCCTTGAATTTGACCTTAATATTGGGCTTCAAAGTTAAAGTACTCAATGTGTTGTTGGCAAAAATATTTAACCCTAACTCTGCATTGAGATATCACACAACTTGTGGTCATGAATGAAAAGTTAATGTTTATAGATTGGTATGGTGTAGACTAATTATTCCCTCACATAACCATAATTTAGATAACCTCACAAAATCATTTCCCAAGTCTAGGTTTTGAGTTACTAGGTATGATTTTCCATCATTTATTTTAATTACCATTTTGGGGTCTAATTCATCTCCAAATATTATTTTGCTAATTTAAGAAAGGTGACTCACTCTCACATGTATTTGAATTGGTAAATTAAATTATCTCAAAGGTATTCTATGGGGGTTAAAAATTAATGAGTCAAATCACTATTACACACTTTAATCATGTAATTTAATGAACAAATATGAATAATTTTTTTTAATTAGAATAATTATAATAAACAATAAATATTTGTAAATATTTTTATATTAAAAACTATCTAAATTTATTATTTATTTTTATTTTTATCTAAATCATTAAATATTTTTATTAAATAACGTACATAATTATTTAAATGTTTAATATGTTTAAATATATAAATATGTTTTTAAAATAATTTTCCCACGTGCTTCAAAATTAGGGTTAAGTTTATCTCTTTTTCTTTCAATTATTTTCTCTTAGTTTTTCTCTCTCCCTTTTGAAGGTTAAAAAACTATTCTTTTATTGACTATTAGGTTAAATGTGGCATTAATAGTGGAAGCATTGACCCCATTTGTCATTGTCATTTCTATAGGTGTGGCATTAGTGGTGGAATCTTTGACCCCATTTTTCACTATCATTTTTGTAGGTGATTCTTGTTAGGTATTTAATCTATGTGATGTATTGTTTTAGTGTATCTAAAATGTATGATTTTTCTGGCTTGACATGAACCTTTTATTCATTGTTTACTACTTTAAGTTATGAAATAACTAAGATTTGGATAGATCTATATTTTTTTTATGAAATTGTTCAAATAATGAAATGGTGGAGATTAGGATTGTCTAGTGCTTACTTGTATTCAATAGGGACCCAAATGGTGAATGTGAGGGAAAAGCATACATTTTTTTTATTAATTGTAAGCAAATAATGAAATGGCCAAGATAATGAAATGGTGAAGATTAGGATTGTTTAATGCTTACTTGTATTCAATAGGGACCCAAATGGTGAATGTAAGGAGAAAGCCTACATTTTTATATTAACTATAAGCCAATAATGAAATGGATTAGATAATTAAATTGTGGAGATTAGGATTGTTAAGGGCTTATTTGTATTTAATAGGGACCTAAATGGTGGATGTGAGGGGAAAGTAGACATTTTTTATTAATTATAAGTAAATAATGAAATGAGAAATAATGAATATTAGTATTGTTTCATGCTTACTTGCATTCAACATAGACCCAAATGGTGAATGTGACGGGAAAGCTATATTTTTTATTAACTATAAATAAATAATGAAATGGTTGAGATAATGAAATGATGAAGATTAGGATTGTTTAGCGCTTACCTGTATTCAATAAGGACCCAAATAGTGAATGTGATTGGAAAGTAAACATTTTTTATTAACTATAAGTAAATAATCATAGTAAAAAAATTTCATGATGTGAGAGGGTTTCAATGGTTCCACCATCTCTATACCTTTTGCATCATTTATCTATTGGCTTTGTTTAGATACTGATAATTGTTCTTATTTTAGACTAAGTTGAAAAGTAATTTTTTGTCTTATTATAGGTTATTATTATTTGAGTTGAATTGTTTCCATTTTAGACTAAGTTAAAAAGTCATTTTTTGTGGTGGTAAACTTTTCCCTCATGCCATGTCATAAAATTTAATGAATGAATGATTGAATAACACCTAGTATTATTATTTGGGGTGGAAAATTTTTCCCTCATGTATCTATATTCTTTGGTAGAGGGGTTTTATGCATCATTATATATTAAAAATTTGTTTATAAAATATTTGTACCTATTATATGGGAGCAACTATTATTTAGGAATAAGTTTTTGAGGTGTGGGAAGTAGCAGGGGGCTGAAGATTTATATGGCTACTCCTTTTTTTGGTTTCCAGTTATCATTTAAATCCAATCAATTTTTTATTTGTTTTCACAAAAAAATTGTAGTAAAATGATCCTAATTTCTCTCAACAACATGTATTACACATAATTATGTAGTCTTTAGAGCACATCTAGATATCTTCAGAACATCCAATACATGTCTTTTGACCACCCTATATAGATCTGTAGAGCATTCTTAGACTTATTTGAAGCATCCTATGTATGTCTTTATAGCATACCTAGATCATATTAAAAGCAATTTTGCATCATATTTAGAGTGTCCTCTAAACGTTCAATCATTGGATCTGGCTTGTTGAATCCTTAAAATTGTAGCCAAAAGAGTTGTAAAAACTATGTCTTACCTTCTAAAAATTACCCCTCATTGGGATGTTTTGTTGTAATCAAAATTACCCCATTCATGGGATGTGTTATGATACTCAAAATTGCACTATTCATCTAAGTAAGACATAATAACAAAGTAAATAATTAGTAACATATTACATACAAACAATGAACAAATTACATTCATATCTTACTTAGATCTGACATTAAATATTAAATGCAATAAAATATATAACCAAATACAACACTGTAGGGATAGTTTATATAACTATGATGATCTATATGAAATGCTCATCATTTCTCTACCACACTTTATCTTTTGCAATTCCTCTCATAAATAAGTGGGATGACTGATCCTTAATCCAAATTTATTGATTCAAACCTCTAAATTAGATCATAAAATTCAAAATGATGGCCTCAATCATGGTGATCCTTTAGCAATAATCCAAGATTTATGATAACTATATGCACCCAGGCTTCAAATTAAACTTTTACTTTAGAATTCTAACACTAAACATAGAATGATAAGAGGACTAAACCTCATCCGAATCCAGACATTTGAACTTATTTGCTATAAGCACCCTGTGGTTATTTGGAAAACTTATTTATCTTTTCTTAGACACCATATAATATTGGTAGGGTTGAGGATTTCCTTGTGCTTCAAATCAATAGGTAATGTATCCCACTTAGTAAGACTTGCATTAAAACCATTGGCATAATGGTGGTTTAGAAAATCTCTAAAAGGATAAATATTAGATCTCAATAGATCATGATACTTATTGCTCATATGCATATGTTATAGTGGTTAAAAATAAAAAATAGTTTTCTTTGCTTTTGGAAATTGTGGTCTCATGCATAACCCAGTGGTGCTTTTTAATTATAGAAATCTATTATTAGCCTATTGTCATGCCATTGGTTCCTTAGATTGGAGAGAAAGGCACACAATTGTGTCTCTCCAACAAATAAAGCTATCAAAAAACTAAATTGATATCATAACAAAAAATTAAAAGTATATAACTCACAAATGGTAGCGTGCCTTTCTTCAATGCTCTTTAGAAAAATGTCCATAAATACATGATCATCCTCAATGATATGTGAGAAACCAAGGGAGATTAATTGAATTTATCATTTATAAAACTACTCATGTAAGAAGAGAATAAAAACTAATGAAGGTTGCCTTTAGGCTAATAGTTTCTCAAAAATAACACAAATGTGTCGGATAGAAGCCTATGCTTTATGAAATTGTAGTTGGGATTCTACCAATTGATTTTAAGATTCTTCCTTAAGTTTAGCATTTTCATCCTTCAATTTTTGAATTTTATTTTGGGTGATATGCTAGGTATAGATTATTTCATGTAATGGAAAAGGAAAAGAGGGAACAACTCTTGTTGGACCCTCTATTTGAACTATAATATCTTGTTTTTCTCTTTAAATGGCAAAAATAGAGCCTTGTAACTCCAAATTCTAAGTGCTGAGCTCTATTATTCTATTAGTATGTCAGGAAATCATTGTATTTCTATCATAAAAACTTTCTCTCAGCTTATTAATCAAATTGTGCTTATCAACATTGGAATTTTGTAAATCAATAATCTTAGTGTCCTTGATAGCAAGATAATTCTAAAAATTAGTAATCTGAGTACCCTTGATAGCAAGAGAATTATATAAATTACTCTTATTAGATCTATGAAAACATTACATAGTAGACCATAGTCTATTCAGCTTGTATTTTTTAAAGAATTATTTCTTGGTCACTACACTAGTAACATATTTTTCCAACCTTTGTTTCAAATTATAAATCAAGTCCTTACCTTCCAAAGTAGAATAGAGAACATATAACACCATTTATTTTTGTTTAATTTTTTCCTCATGGCATGATAAAGCCATGGCATGTTGTAATTATTTTTAGTTATTGAAAAAAATGTGGAGAATATGGATCTTCTTCAATCAAGGGTGCATTACCCTTATTAGAAATAGAGGACATAGCATCGATGCCTTCCTTATTTAGGTAAAAATTATTTTGATAGGGTTCCCTCTATAAATACAAATTCTTTTGTAGCTTGCACATCTTCTTATTCTTGAAAGATAAGTTGGTTAATGTGCCAGAGTTTAATTCGAGGAGGATGAGGTGTGTCTGAATAAAGTCTCATTTGTTGCATTGATCTTTAGTGTAGTATCTTTGGAACCAATGATGATGGACATGGCCATTCTATAATTTAAACTATGAGTTATTCAATCCATATTGTAGTGGAAGGAAGAGAGGCAAAGCATGGTGTCTTTTTGGTAGTAACTAGAGAAACATTTTGGAGGAAAGAGGACCAAGCCTTTTCACCCCTTGGTTTACTGAGAAAATAATGGTGATAAATGAGTGTAACTAGCCCATGATGGTAGGTAGACCCAATACCTCATCTTATCTTTTGAGAAACATTAATTAGAGCATTATGAAGGAAAGAGGGAAGATTTATTTTATATTTTTCTCGAATAGGTCCTTGTAGATGCTACTTTTAAACACCTTGTATATTGTGTCATCATGATATGTTGCAGTGCCCCCCATTGACTAATTATTTAAATAATTACATTTTACCTTCATATTTACTTTTCATCACATAGGTTAAATGAATTATTTACTATATTTAAATAGCAATTAACCCCCCTTTTACTATCCTTAACCATAAAATATCAAAATTAAATAAAATCTAAATCTACCCAACCTCCTAACAAACTTATCCCATGGTTAAAACAACCTGAAAAACCTTAAAATTTGTTTTAACCCTCATTTACCCTATGCCAACCCATTAAAATGGTTTTTCAATCATTTTCACCCATTTTTGGTAAATCAACATTGATCCTCCCAGATTGACATTGATTGGTTAGGATCGACGCTGATCTATAAAAGCACAACAGACCTCCATTATTAAATATAAATGAATGTGAAAGGAAGGATACAATTTTGATCATAAATTTATATCAAAACCAATCATGAATCTACATATACCTTACCAACATCTTTATACTTTGAAAAACACTTGATAAGTGATATATTGTCAAGTGATTTTAAAGGTCATTTTTGATTGTTTCTAGCATCACTTTATTCAAATCATCCAAGGTCAGTATTGTATTGTATTTATGTATTTATTTAATTTTGCATCTCTATATTTTATCTACATTTTATTTCTTTAATTTTATCCATTTTATAGGCTGTCACTATAGTCTTTTTAGTATTAAGCATTTCTGCATATAATCAAAATTGATTCATCTGAATCAATGTCAATCCTTTTAGATTGCAATCGATCCTTTACCAGATCATAACATAAGTCTTAAATAGCCTATTTTAAATCTAATTTCATACGTATTTTGTCTTTGTCTATTCTAAATTTATTTTTTATCATTTTGTCAAAAATACAAGTCGTTATTATAGTCAATTTTTAAAATTTAAGCTTTTATATAGAATCTACATCGATTCATCTGAATTGATTTTGATCTTGTTAGATCACCATTGATCCCTACATAAATTGTAAAAATTATTTTCATCTATTTTTATTAGTCTTAAAATTTGTTAAAATCTGTATTCTAGTTTGTTAAAAATCTATTTGTGCATGTAGATGACCCTGGCTAGATTAATACATGATTTGGTTAGCATTTTTTATCTTCCTATCCTCAACCTCTATTTGCTTATCAGAGTGATATTGCATTTGATCTAGGACTTTACCTCTTAGCTTTTATATGTGATTTTGCATACATTGAATAATATTTAGTTGTAATCTAAGAAATCATAGATATTGATATTAAATTTTTGGATGCTTATTTTAATCATATCTTATTGTTGATTAATTATCTTTAGTATTACTTATCCATATTCTACATATTTTATAATTTCATGCTTATTTATAAAATTTAATGCTGAACATGGACTAACACCCATCTAAGGAAGTGTATCACCTCTTGGGATTGGGTTCTTAGTAGGCAACCCACTCATTTTTTTATTAATCCATTTTTGTTTAAGCATGGTAAATTGCAAGTCATTCCTCCCTGGACAAAGAGGAGTTCACACAAAGCTTTATCAATGGTGTGAAACCAACCTTCATCACCAAGTAACTCTAAAGCCTGCATGTACTTTATTTTTAGTAACTAATTAGTCCACATTGAAAAAGCATAAACAATACTAAAACATTATGGCATGCCCAATGGGACCTAGGTCTCATTTTTCTTTGTTAAATTCAAAATCATTGAATTTGATCTCTTTCCCTTTCTTTGTTTGTGTGAATTCATCCAAATATAACATTAGAAATACATTTAATTTCATTTTTTTTTAAATTATTGTAAATTGCATTCATCTTTACTATTTAGAGATTCTTTCACATAGAATAATCTAAGAGGCAATCTATCATAATTATCACTTTCTCCACACACAAACCAAATCATAATATAAATCAACACATCTAAACCCTTGAAAAAATAAAATCTATGGGGATTTCATCACCTCATGGAGACTTTTTTTTAAAAATCCTACTTGGATTTCACCACCAAGGGGAGGAAAAACTAAGTTCTCTAGGTAAGTATAATCTTTGGACCATTTGTATATTTTGGTTAAGCATCCACACTAGCTATGGGATTGTGATGTGAGGGGATAAATCCCCAAGTATCAAGCCACATACTAGTACCAATACATATCTCCTTTGAGTGACAAAAAAAATTGAAACAGTCCTTAGATTACCATTTCTTAGGACCTTCATTATCTTTTCTTTTCTTGTATTTCCTTTCACATCTTAAAGTTAAAAAAGATAAAAAAAATTTGAAATGACTTTAGTGTGTGTGTCTTTTTTCCATCATTAAAGAAAGATAATTCAAAAATAATTTTTTGTTTTATTTTTGCTTTTATTTTCTATTTCATGGTTTTAACTAGGCAACCATCAAAGAAAGAATCCAAGGAGGGTGTTACATCCTCTCCTATAGAGCATACACCTAGTCCTATCTCTTCCCCTGAGTCCTTTGAGAATATTGTATTTACATAGTATTATCCTCAAAGAGATCCTTTTAAAAAATACTAGACAATAACCCTACTGCTCTTAATTATTATGTGAATAGTTAACAAATACATATTTCTCCTTCCCCCCATGCCCAAGACTCTCCACATAGGTATGGGATGCCTTTCGAGGGAACTGAGAGAATTGGAGAATTTACCATGGCCATGGAAAAATTTTCCACTATATCTCCTCCACCTAGCTCTAATGATCAAATATCATAACCTTTATATAACTAACCATTCATGGTATTTACCATTTCTGTAATCGTTGCTCAGATCTAGAATACCACTCAATCTATGTCCACTATACCTTCCCAAATGTTAGTGGTCTCAATTCCTAAAAGTATCCCACCCATTAGGATGACTTTGTCATATATTACACATCAAATCCCTCATGCACAACAAATCCCTTATGCCCAATCTTTCCAAAAATATGTCTCCATGACCACCTAGTATGTGGATTCATCACAACTAGTGATAACCACTCACAATATTTCACATAACAAAATATTTTGCTAGAAGTCCTACAATACATAGTAACATCTTAGCCTATTATTTATACCACAGTAGGATACCTTCCCTCACAACCTATGTTTACCTTTTTACCAAGACATCAACCCCTTTAACGAAGTGTTTTAAGAAGCGTGAGTAGTACCCAAACATCCTTATGAATAGGATGGATAGTTTGGAAGCCTCCACCTCTAGACATAATACAATTCTCACATATGAACAAATTTTTAATGATCCAATACATCCCTTTGTTCTTATTTGACCATACCCCTAATAATGGGTAAATTCTAAGTTTAGCAAATTCCAAAACAAAGAAGATCCCTAGCAACACCTTAGGGCCTTTTGACATGCATGTTATCCTATAGCTCATGATGATGCACTCCTACTTAGAACATTTCCCATATCATTAGAAAGATCTACATTGGATTGGTATAATTCCATTCCCCAACATTCCCTCTTTTCCTTTGGATAGTTGGCCCAAATTTTCCTAGAACACTTCTCTATCAATATTGCTTGAAAAGTGACTATCATGGATCTTTACGCTATTAAGTAGTTTGAAAATGAATCCATATCAGACTTTATGGATTGATGGCATAACTTAATCAATGAGCTAACATTTTCCATGCCATAAATAGAAATATTTGAATTATTTTCATGTTCTTTTGTAAAACATATATTGTACATATTACAAATTCAAACTTTTAATACTTTTGATGAAGCCTTTACCATGGCCCATAAGCTTGAAATCTATGGCATTTAAGAGGGAAAATTTAGGTTATGTAATAATAATTTCAAATCTAATCCCTCCAAAATAAATAGCAATAATCCTAAACCAAAAGGGGCAATAAATA
Organism: Torreya grandis; assembly: GCA_037957365.1. Classification (NCBI taxonomy): domain Eukaryota; kingdom Viridiplantae; phylum Streptophyta; class Pinopsida; order Cupressales; family Taxaceae; genus Torreya; species Torreya grandis. The sequence goes on along the minus strand of JARHVA010000694.1, from coordinate 566,564 downwards.
TAGTTACCATAAAAACTTCTTTCCCTCCATCATCTAACTAATCAAGGTCTTTTGCTTCTCAAATGTAGCAACCTAGGGGCCTTACTCATTTACCCCTAAGAAATATATCCCTATAAGAGAGCCTTATACTTCAGTATTAGATAAACTCCTTAAAGAAAATGTTATTAAACTTCCTCCTATTAGACCCATCGATGATACACATCCTAAACCTAATTGTTATAAAGAAGATGAGTTTTGTGCTTATCATAGGTTAATAAGACATGACACAGAATGATTCCAATCCTTTAAATGATTGGTACAAAACCTCATTGACAAGGGGGACCTTTGATTAGACAATCCAAATGCTCCTCCTAACCTAACCTTAGATATTTTTAAATATACATTTCTAAAACATCCATCTACATCAAATGTAGTACAAACTAACCCTAAAAATTAAAAAACAAGCTAATCATATGATTGACACAATCTATGATTAGTTGTTGCCTAAAGAAGTCCCATAGAAACCTTTAGTCTTAGATCTCCTTACTAGAGATGCTTTTGATTTCATCAACCTAAGATCATTAAAACCAATTTTGAAATCCTTTTAGAGCTCCATGATCTCATTACATGGGATAATTCATGTGAAACATCACCTTCTCATACTAAATCTCATAAAGGGGAAAATTAAACTACTCCTCAAGATGTCACAAATAAACATCTTGATACTTCTAAAGTTGGACAATCTACCCCTTTGATCCTTGGAAAGCATATAATGCAATCATATCCTTTTGCCCAAAACATTGACCCTTAGAAACCATCTTCTAACATAACACCTCCTTACCCCAAAGATAATAAAAGAAAAGGTAAATCTCTTATCATCAATAGTTAGGATAATTGTCTTGGTATTCCACCAAAGAAAGCCTTATCTTATCCTCAAGTTAAATTTGATATTTTTTGAATGTCAAAAGATACAAACCTTAGTTTAAATATCCCCTCTTTTGTTAACACATAGAATAACAAAGGGCCTATCCCTTTTGTACCATCTCCATTATCTATTTTATTTCCTCATCTATCTTATATACCTATCATAGGTGCTTCTACCCAAACACATGGGAAAATGCAAAGCTTTAATCCATATACACATTCCTCTATTAAGGGACCATTAGAAAAAACTAAAGGAAAAGAGTTTAAATTTATCCCTCATGTAAAGGCTAAATGACAATACCAAATGAAAATACTTTGTCAAAAGAGCCTGTTATCAAAACCCTTATAAAACTAAAATATGATTCTTTAAAGGGATCTTATGTTATAATATTCAAACAATTATTGGATACATCCCTCATTACCTTACCACCTATACAGTCTGTTAACCTTCACCCCCAAAGACCTTCTTGGTATAGAAATGAAGAAATATGTGCATATCATAGAATAGTTGAGCATGATACTACAAATTGCAAAGCTGTTAAGGCTATAATCCAATAGTTAATCCAAGATGATGACCTCTTAATTGATGATCTCAATGATCAAACTCCTAAACAAAAGGTCATTATTCCATCCATTCCACCCACCCATAATCCTACTAGTCCTATAAGTGATAAAGAGTTATTAACCTCTTTAGATCCACCTTTGTTACATATTGATGTTGTTCATGTAATCAACCATTATAAAAACCAAAATCCTAATAAATCTATGGTTTCAATTATAGGATCCTCTACACCCAATACACTTAAACTATATACATAAAATCCTAAAGTTTCTCTTATAATAACTACCCCAGCTGAAGCCAAGGAGTTGGTATAAATCTCCATATTAAAACAAGTCCACCAAATACATGTAAAGATGTCATTATATGAGCTTATCAAAAATTATTTACAACATCAATAGGCAATAATAGATGCTCTCTAAGTTATTGAGGTTTTACTAGATGATCCTCAACCTTTTTTATCTTTTATAGGAGCCCTTCAAATGGTCTCAGCTCTTAGTTTTATTAATTTATAGGTTGTTCCTTTAGCACCTAAAGATCAAGACCCAACCCTTTTCATTATAACTCAAATAAATCAGACTCAAATTTAAATATTTATTACTAATAATGGGGCCAATATTAATATTATTTCCTCACATGATTTCCAATGATTACAACTACCAAAAACCATTGTTTCCCAATCCTCAACAATTCTTCATGTGTTTAATGACATGGTAGCACCCATGGTAGGAATAGTCACTCTTCCCATTTGTGTAGGTGCTCACACCATTAATGAGCTATTTTATGTAATACAAGGGACTTTCCAATACAAAATTCTATTAGGGTATCCATGGATTCATATGATGTAATGTGTACCCTCCATAGTTCATCGATGCTTTAAATATGAACATGAAGTTTAGGTACACATAATCCTTACTGATCCTCATCCCTTTATATCATGAAACTTCACCTTTAAGCTAAGTGATGTCATAATAGCCTCATCAAACATTATCCCATCTCCATCTTCCAATTAAGCTTTGACTAGCATGATGATCCCTACCTCAAAATTACCTACTCCAGAGTCTATTAACTCCTTGATTTATTAGCTTTCAATGGGAGAATATTAGTTATTAACTCTTAATACCTTACCCCCTCTTATAGAATATGGCCATCCCAATAAGTAACCCATCTATTTACCTAGTCTAAGTGAGCTCATTCCTTTTAGGCCATCTTTCTTGCATACTCACTTAATATATGGCGGGATCAATTAAGATACCTTAGAACCTAATGATCATGTTTGCGCTAAACCATTTAGATTTAATTTATCCTTTCTTATCAATCCATAATTCATGCAAACTTATCTTTATCACTATGCTTGGAAAGGTTTTGGCATGGGTAGATATGAGTAGGGTTCTCATGATGTCACATTAGGAGATTTAAAAAAACCACACGAAAATCATGTCTTAGGTTTTAAGAAAGATTCTAAATCTTCCCCCAAACCTATTCTTGTGCCATCTTTGGAAGAAGACGAATCATCTTCCTCATCTGACACCTCTTCTCAACTAGTGATATCATATCTATCCCTCCTAATTTTTTTTTAGTCAATATGATCTCCTTAGAACAACTCATCTTCCACCATGATGGAAAAATTTGAAACATCCCCTTAGTATATCCAGCTTAATAAGATCTGATATGTCAACCATCCCTATTTTTTATTGTCAATATGATGAGTCAATCTTGACCCATCTATGTGCTAAAAACTCTTATCTTCATAATTCTCTTCCATCTGAAACATCTAGCCTATTAAATGAAGCCACTATTATATTAATATTAGGGATCAAGAAGTCTCAAGGATTATTAAAATTAGCAAAGCCTTATATCCACAAGAAAACTAGGATTTTACCACTTTATTATCATACCATAATAAATCCTTTGCTTGGTCTTATAGCGATATGCTTGGTATTAACCTCTCGATCATTATCCATAACATTGTTACCTTTCCCAATCTTAAGCCAATGAAGTAAAAGCTCTATAAAATGCATCCTCACTTTGCACTTCTAGTAAAATAATATTTGTTTTGCCTTTTATCCACTAAATTTATTCAACCCATCGATTATCCTTAGTGGATGTCAAACATTGTTCGAGTCACTAAGCCTTCAGGAGGACTTTGTATTTGTACAAACTTTCATGATTTAAATCTTTCTTGTCTGAAGAATGATTTCCCTCTCCCTAACATCAATAAATTAGTGGATTTTACTTTTGGTCATGAAATTTTGTCCCTTATGGATAGTTTCTCTGGTTATAATCAAATACTTACTACACTAGAAGACCAACATAAAATTGCATTTATTACTCATTGGGGGACTTTTTGCTACCGTGTTATGCATTTTGGCCTAAATAATGTAGGATCCACCTATCAATGGGGTATGAATCATATATTTCATGAAATAATCCATAGCATTGTTTAAGACTATGTAGATGACCTGCTTGGAAATTCAAAGATCCATAAAGATTACCTATCTATACTTAAGATTATTTTTGATCATCTAATCCAATATCATGTGCATCTAAATTAAAAAAAGTGAATTTTTGGTGTCTTGATGGGTAAAATTATAGGTTTCATTATTTCTATTCATGGAATAGAAGTGGATCCCACTAAAATCAAGGCTATTTTAGAAATGCCTCTTCCATCTAACCTTAAGTAGCTTTTTAGTTTACAAGGAAATCTCCAGTCTATTTGTCATTTTATTTCCTAGCTCTCTAATTGATGTTAACCTTTCCACCATTTATTAAATAAGGATAGTCACTTTATATGGGATTATCATTGTCAAGAATCCTTTAACATGCTCAAGGACTATCTTTTATCACCTCCTATCCTCACTCCTCTTAAGGAAGGATATCCTTTCTTCCTTTATATCTTGGCTACATACCATGATCTAGGTGTTATTTTTTCCCATTGAGATGAGCATCACAAAGAACAAGCTATTATTATTATATAAGCTATACCCTCATAGAATATGAAACATGTTATTCGCATACTAAAAAAATATGCCTAATATTGGTCCTTGTAGCTTCTAAGCTTCATCATTACCTAATTAACCATAAGATGTATGTACTTATGAGTATTGATACCCTTAAGTTTACGCATTCTAAGCCTTACTAGAATAAATGGATGGCAAGATGGATTATGCTTCTAGCTTAATTTGATCTAGAGTTTCTCCACCAAAAATTTGTTAAAGGGTAGATTATTGTTGATCAACTAGTTGAAGCACCTCTTAGTGATAATCAAACAATCAATTGTGAACTCCATGATGAATATATCACTTCCACTTCTTAGTTAGTTCTATATTATCAAATGACTTTATTATTTAATAGGTCTAAATGTGAGTGATGAGGTGGCATAGGAATTATATTAATCCCTCTTAAAGGTATTTTCGTGCCTTTGTCTTTGAAATTAGACTTTGATTTCACTAATAATATGGTTGAGTATGAATTATGATTATAGGACTTAAAACTACCCTTAAATTAGGAGTTGTTTCAATTAATATCTATAGGGATTCCCAACTAGTGGTCAATTAGATTACTAGTGTATATCAATGTAGGAATGATATTCTCTAGTAGTATAAGATGTTATCCCATCATATTTTATATGCCTTATAATGTTATGCCATCCAAGATATCCCTAGATCAATGAATAAATTCTTTGATACTATGGCATCTCTTACCTCTTTTATCCTAGCCTCATCTCAAGAATCTAAGTTATTTGTCCTTATCTATCAAGTTAATTAGCCTTCTTATACAAGGACTGATCTTCCATCCATCAATAATATTGAGTAATATCTAGAGGAGAAATGGTATGAAAAAATATTTACCTATTTGTCTATAGGATTGTCTCTTCCCCATTTATCCAAAGGTGTTAGATGCATCTTCCAACAAAAAATTGGCTACTATATCATATTGGCAGGTGTTCTTTATAAGCATGGTTTTCATGGCATTCTTTTCCATTGTCTCCAAAATCATGAAGATACCTTATCCATTTAGGAGGTCTATGATAGGTCATGTGGTGGAGATTTTGATGGCCATGAAATAACTAAGAAGATCTTATGTTTAGGTTACTATTGGCCCACCTTAAATCAAGATTGTTGTGCCTATATTAGGACGTGTGTAAAATGTTAGTAGCATACAAACCTATCCCATGTCCTTAGTAAAGCTTTCTAGGAAGCAAGAGGCTTTTAGCCATTCTCCTAGTGGGGGCTTGATCTTATAGGGCAAATCAATCCTAAATCCTCCTAGTGCCGTGGCTTTATTATCACTGTAATAGAATACTTCACTAAGTGGGTGTAAGTTGTGCCACTTATCTTGACTAAGTTATAAAATATTTTGGATTTTATCCACTAATACATTGTTTGTCATTTCGGATTTCTATATAACATAGTAATAGATAATGGAAAATGTTTTAAAAATAAAAAAATTTAGGTGTTATGTGATTGATTTAAAAATAAATTGAGTTTTTCCTCACCTTATTATCCTCATGCTAATAGTCAAGCAGAAGCATCTAATAAAATTTGGTAAAATCCTAACTAAAGTTGTTAATGAAACTGGTAAGAATTGGCATATTTTTATCCCTTTTGATTTTTGAGCATATCAAACAAGTATTTGAACCCCTGTACAAGCTACTCCTTTTTCCCTAGTCTATGGTACATAAGTTGTAATTCCATTGGAAGTCCAAATTCCCTCTCTTTGAGTCTCCCTTAAATACATTATTTATGATGAGGATTTTCATTAGGAGCATTTATCACAACTCAAGATTTTAGATGAGCATCATATAATGGCCCTTGATCACCTTTGTATATATCAAGAAAGATTAAAATGAGCATATAATCAACATGTAATAGAGCATGAGTTTAATATTGAAGATCTTGTGATGAAATAAAATAAACATGTCACTAATATGGAATGAAATAAAATGGTTAAATTTTTTCTTAATTGGCTTGGACCATACATCATAACCCATAAATATGGATCTGGGGCATACTATTTGGCTTCTCTTGATGGCAAACTAGAACTATAACCTCTTAGTGCATTGTATCTACATCCTTACTATAGTTTATAGATCTTGGATCATCTTGTTTAGCTTATCTTATGTCTTGTCATATCCCTTTATCCCAAAATACCAAATAATGATATGAGAGTTATGTGGTTATCCGGTGGTCACCATAACTTGAATATGTATACCCTAGCTCTATACATAACATTCTCTCATGGATAATCTTCACCTATTATGGGAGAAACCCTACATCATTATTTACCTTATTTCCTAAACACCATTAATTTCCTAATATAACTCAATCATCTCATATGATGAATTCATGAAAGCCATCCTAAGGTATCTTTTTGTGCTATTTTTAAATAATTTCTTTGGGATTCAAAATAAATGAAAAGCAAAAGTATCAAAATGGGCTCAATAAATAGAATGCTTCCTTGAAGGAAGCTATAATCAAATATGTAAATGAAAAATAACATACTAATCCCTTGAAGGACAATTGTGTAAAAAACATCAAAATGTAGACCACTCCCTAGAAGGATGGATACCAAGCAAAAAAATTCCTGCATTGATCAGTTTTCTAATTATGTCATTTTAAAGCCCTAAAAAAAGGGGAAATAAAATAAATAACATAAATTCTCAAAAGAAAATATCAATAAATCTTCTCACATTGATCAACTTTCTAATTTTAGACTTACCATATTGATTAGTCTACCCATTGGCATAAAAATGATTCCTAAAGGATAAATTTTGATTTAGAAATATGTGGTGTAAATGCATTATTCCCATCTTGTCGCAAGCATATGATCCTCATGACCAAGGTTGAAGCTTTAGATAATTTAGGTTGTGTCATAATATATTATAATTATTTTTAAGCCATGTAGATGAGAGGTCCTCTTTTGGTTATTGTTCAAGTCAATGTTGAGAAAATATATAATATATAAATCATTAAAGTTCATAAATCATAATAGTATAAGCACATAATCCATAATCCATAATCCATTATCCTAAAACATTAAAAACTATATATCATAACATCACATAATAATCCATAAGCATACACAACATGTATAATCATATTAACACAAAGTAAGTAACATAACATCTAATCTATAATCTAGCACATCACATCATCAATAAAAGTATAACATGTCCATAAACATCAATAAATCTATAAGCAAATATACATGATCCATAAGTATAAAATATAGATCTATATCTGTCAAATTTTGTACAAATGTGATAATATGAATCATCCCATACAAAATGTTCTACTATGTGAACTCAATCCTACTGATGTGAATATTGTAACCTCCCTCATCATCCCCTCCTTAGCCTACTATAATCCTTGAACTAACTATAACCCCATGAGTCCTTTGTCATCTAAGATGGCTACCCACATATGAAGAAAAACATGGAACATAAAACAATTGTCTCTATACAACCCTCTCATAGTAGGACATCTCAGCAAGTAAGTCTCTATATTGGTAAAGTGGTATTATATCTCATGATGCAACACTAGATCCTATAATATCTAGAGCTGGCCTCTCAACCACAAAAGCTCTCATCTACTCCAACTCTACCCTATGGAAATCTCTCTCTCATATATCCTAATCCCTCTCCTAAATGGCCTAGTCTCACTCCCATCTGACCCTATCAAGCTCACTATGTAACCTTTATAAGTTGGCATATGATATCCCCTACTCATCATATCCTAAGGCATCCTATAATATTACCTCCTCCATGTATATGTCTAGAGCTTTCTTCTCCTCTCCTCTCACCTCATCATGTACCACCTTTTGTTAAGGCCTCACTACTCTATGATACCACCTTACCATATCTCCCATAATCCAAGTGGCATAATCATTTATATAGCCTACATCATCCACATCTAGTGCAGCTAGCTCCTCTAATGCTTCAATCTAGATAACTATGGTATCTAGTGTTCATCAATCCAACCATGTATCATCCTACCTATAGACACATGGGGCTAATGGTATATCTTATAGTAAACCAAATTGACGATAGACCCTATCAAAATAAAATATCTCCATATGGTCCATCCATTATCCATATACCCATCTCTCTTGGGTAACATCTCCTAATTCTATCTCTAGACCCAGCCATGCTAGAAAATATATATATGGTCTATAGATAATGTCTCCAGTCTATATGGTCTCAAATACCTATCTATAGTATGCTAAATCATGTATTATCCTATTTGAATAAAAAATGACTAGGTTATCATCCCATTGTAGAAATCATGTGCCATACACCATGTCTCCAAAACCAACCCCTAGGGTCCCAAGAGGGTGTATCACCTGAATGTGCTCATATGCCTAGTAGTGAATCAAAAATGTGATGTCGAGTCCTAGTTAGTGTCTAATAAACCATCTCTATAGCTCTCTATAGATCTACCCTAGCAATGTGGGTACCCAAGTAAAAACAATCTTATACTTTAACATATCTTCTATAACTACAATGAAGCTCCATGGAAACCCTCCTCCACTAGAATCAAGTAGTGTACAATAATTCAATGCTAACATAAGCATGGTTAGCAATAATCTCTCTACTGGTGCCTACTCATATAACGGTTGGAATGAAAAAGATCTAGCCATTAATCTGATATCAACAACATCCTCACAATATAGTCATGTTAGCATTATCACATGTCTAACCTCCTTAACTATATAAATTGGTCCTCCTTGGATCAATAGTCTCAAAATTTTATGGATGTCCTTAGTGGTAATAGTCATCTCACCTGTCAAAAGCCAAAAGGTATTGGTGGTATAATCCCACCACTCTAGCAAAGCCACTATCATGCCAATGTTTTGATGAACATGGTGATAGTGGTAGATCCCTCCAAAGCCCACTACCCCTAGATGTTCTTAGTCCTCATCATCCATATCCTCTCATATCTCCCTTAACAATGGTGGTACCCTATCCCTCATAGTTAATAGCACATGTACCTATCACAATAGTCTTTTGTTAGTTAAATCCTAAATACTAAATGCTATATGGATTCGATTCCTTCTAATTGATATCAACCCATAAAGGATCAATGTCATCTACTTCTAATTGTTGTCAATCCTATAAGGATTAATGTCAGTTCTTCTTGATTGTAGTCAATCCTTTTGGATCGATGTTGATTCCCTTTTCCCCTTTTCCCAAAGCATTCCTAATCTACACCCCTCGATATCCTAAATTATCCCCTTCCCTTAAGATAAACATTCCATCAAATCTAAAATACATAAAAAATAGTAAAATAAACAAAAAATTTAACATTGCTCAAAAACATGTCACCTACCTCATAATGAACCCATCATCATCATCCACTATCATTAGCCTCCATCATCTTGTGTGTATGTTTAAACACTCAAAAATGTCAAAATTCACTTAGATAACTCTTGTACAGTTGATATCTAAATGAGACTTCTTGTTTATCAGTGGACTATTTATAACTATTTTTGTGATCGACGTTAATTCTTTCCATCAATGATAATTTTTTATAATCATCATTGATTACTTAAGATCTATGTCGATTCCCTTGGTTTGATAAATGTTTGCATTTTGGATCATTTTTCCATGCTTTTAGTTTGGTTTTGAAGCCATGTCTTATTGCCTTTGTCATAGATATCCCATTTTTTAATTACCCTTTGGATTAGAGAATTTTTACCCCTTGTCAATTCTCTAATCTCTTAACTTATACCCTTATTTTTTTTGTATCTTACCCCATGTAAGACCCCAAGGGTGTATTTTTGTCTTGAGAATATTTTTATATAGGTAACGTATACACCATATGCACACTAGATGCTTTGGTCTACTATTCCTCTCTCTTTTCTCCTGATAACCTTTTTTTCTAGCTTTACCTATTTTAGCTATGACATTTTGCTATTTGATCTAGTCTTTAGAGCATTATTGCCTACATTACTCTTTATTGCATTAAGTGAAAACATTGAACTCCTCTGTAGTTTTTCACATTTTTTGTGTCCTTATCTATCTTCCCTTTTATCATTTTCACCTTACCCATTTTTGTTCTCTGTTCTATCTTGTTCAAACCTATCATCCATTCCATTTCACTTCTCAATGCCTAGTTTGAGGGGGAATACCTTTTCACAATAAACTTGGTGTAGTAGACTCCTAATATTTTTTGTCTCATAGCACACCATTGTATACCATCCCACAAAAATAGGCAAATATAGATGCTACTTTTATACACCTTGAATATTGTGTCATCATGATATGTGTTGTAGTATCCCCCATTGAGTAATTTTTTAAATAATTACATTTTACCTTCATCTTTACCTTTCATCACATAGGTTAAATGAGTTAATTAATATAGTTAAATAGTAATTAACCTAGTTTTTACTATTCTTAACCATAAAATCTCAAAATTAAATAAAATCTAAATCTATCCAACCTCCTAACAAACTTATTCCATGGTTAAGACAACCTGAACAACCTTCGAAGTCATTTTAACCCTCATTTACCCTATGCCAACTCGTTGGAATGGATTTTCATTCATTTTCACCCATTTTTTGGTAAATCGACATCAATCCTCCTAGATCGATGCCAATCCATAAAAGCACATCAGAACTCCATTACTAAAGAGAAACAAACATAAAAGGAAGGATACCATTTTGATCATGAATTTTTGTCAAAACTAATCATGAATCTATATAGACCTTATCAACATCTTGCTACCTTTGAAGATTAATTGATAAGTGATATATTATCAAGTGATTTTGAAGGTTATTTTTGATTGTTTCTGACATCACTTTCTTCAAACCATATAAGGTCAATATTATATTATATCTAATAATTTATTTAATTCTACATCTGTATCTTTTATGTACATTTTATTTCTTTCATTTTATCAATTTTCTAGGCCATCACTATAGTCTTTTTAGTACTAAGCATTTTTTCATAGAATCAACATCAATTCATCTCAATTGATGTTGATTATGTTAGATCACCATCGATCCTTTGCTAGATCATAACGTAAATCTTAAATAACTTATTTTAAATATACTATCATTTATATTTTGTTTATCTATTCTACATTTGATTTATATCATT
>JARHVA010000694.1:355000-550000 GCA_037957365.1 Torreya grandis | reverse complement strand
ATAGCTTGAAGTTCATACAAAGGCCTTATAAATATCACCTAGTAGTGCATTACATGTAAATTTAAATTCACTTGTTCTTTGAAGGAAAAATCCATTATTGTACCTATTTGAAAGGTATCTCCTAGGAGATACCTTGAAAGGGGATATCCATTTTTATTAAGGTATTACAAGGACATTTAAAATATGACCAAATATTACCTTTTCCATGTAATGAAATTTTCACTTGTTCCTTGAAGGATGAATCCACTCTTATCATTGTTTGAAATGTATCTTCTAAGAGGTTTAGATTGCTAAATTGCTCAAAATCAAGGAGGTGAGGAATAGGAAAGTGATTTGAAGCTCATATATAAAAGAGAGGTTAAGTGATGGTTTGACATGATGTAGTTGGACCTAGGATTTAAACATGGATATTTAGTTCTCAAACATGATCAGTGGGTCAAAAATCTAAGACAATATGTAAAGTTTGATTCTCTTTACAGAGGACCATTTTACATCATCAGTGATAGGTGGGGGAATGATTTTGAATTATAACATCAAGAGGAAAATGCATTGGAGATCCCCATAAATGTTTTTGATCTAAATCATTTCAACTAACCTACCCATATCTCCCCTTTGTACATAATTAGCTAGTTTCCCTTTCTATTGTGTGTTTCCCTTTCTTATTCTTTATTTCCTTTGCTTTGTTCCCTTTATTGTTTATTTTTTAAAACAAGTTTTTTTGGCATAGTTAGATTATATAATAACCATGAATCCTCTCCCCAATCCTCCTAAATATTCAAAATATTCTATGAAAGATGGTTAGTTACCTGCCTCACCTATCATTAATGTTAAATTTTCCATCATGCATGATTTACCATAATGATCACCACAAAATATATTACAAACGGCTCTTTGGGCATGTGTGACATGATTAAAATTAATGGGTACAATAATTATTAAATTTACATAATGATCTTTCTAAGTGGAACCAATGCATAAATACTCCTCTTGTTCGAAGCCAAATACTAGGCACTTCGAGATTTTAGTAAGAGTATTGAGCAATTAACATAAATGGAGAAAGAGTGTTTATAGGTGAATTAACTAATGAAGAACCATCAATCCAATCTTAAGGTATAAATATAGAGTGATTTTGAATTAGATATCTCAACATGAAAGCTTCTACATCCTCATCTAGAAGTTGCAAGAATCCCTCAAAATAGAGAACCCATGGAATGAGAAGTGGTGGAAATCCTCCCCCTAAGTATGCCATGAGCAAATCCTATGCTTCAACCCCTAACCAAGTGAATTAAAAAGTTCAAAATACTAATAAGGCAACCAAGGGGACTTCCAATGATAATACTTTGGTAACTGAATTTGAGAATGACATATTTGACCTAGAGTTAGCCTCAAATCCCAAGAATCTAAGAGAGGGCACCCATGACTGAATACTTGAGATGATTAGCAGGAAAGAGTATAACTCTTTTAGATGTAGAATATGGGATTGCACACTATCAAAATACATGGTTCAATATGTACACCCATACCCTAAGGTCATCACTCTTTACACAGAGAGATATGATACTGATGTTGACATGATCACTAACAATGCCTGTCTAAAGGTTAAGATCGATATAGATAACATTAGGTCAATGCTATAACTCCCATATGATCCCAAGGCCATTGTATATAACAAAAAGGTCCTCTATATCATCTATAATTCCTTGAGAGATAAGGCATGCTTCCTTAGATCTATCCTTAAGGAAGAGGTCATAGATATGCCTCCACTACCCATGTCCCTATTGATTTTTCCCACCCACCACTTAAAAGACACTATTTTCCATGTTATCCTTTGTTATGGGTATGGACTCCAATGACAATAGCAATTCACCCCACCCCAAAAACTTCCACCTTTCTCCCATTTGACTCTCACCATCCATTCACTTGGGTCCATCCGAGTAGGTTCAACTACTTTATAGTAATAATTAGCTATTCCATTTGTGCTACCATAGGTGATCCCCTTTATGGGAGAGATAATCCAAGAACTGGACTAGTACCAATAGTAGGTTAATATATCACATGGTTCTTGATCAATCCACTAATTTCTTTAAGGTGGAGAAGATCTTACACCTAATTGCCTAGCTAGAGTTGTAGATTCTGGTGGTGGTTAAAATGTTGGGAAAATATCTTTCAAGGAGATAATAGATCTGGATCGATCTTTTAAGACTATCAAGAAGAAGACCCCACAAAAGGATGAAGAGTGGGTGCCTTTATAGGTATCCATTCAAAAACTATAGGTTTTCATGCCTTCTAATTTTTTAGTTTTTATTTGACTAGTTTGAGTGTTAGAGTATTTTGGGTTCTCTCATCTATAGGTAGATGCCCCTATGAGTTGCCAAGAAATATGAATTAAAAATCCAAGTTTATTATTTTGGAGATTTTTTTTTGTAGATTTAGACTCACTTGGTATTTAATATTTCCTTGGCACCTTCTAGTGGCCTCCCTTTTGGTCTATTTCTTCTTTGGGCCCACTTTCAAATTTTGTCTAAGTCCTAGCCCTCATCTACTTCTAACACATGGTAGCTTGACACTCATCCAACTCAAAAAGACTTTTGTCTCACTCTAGAGAAGCACTAGTTTTAAATGTGGCACCCCAATGATCAATCTCACCAAGGAGTCCCTAGTCCCTTCAAAAAATCATATTTTGATGCGTGTCATCTTTGTGCTTGCCCAAAAGTAGCATTGGGTTACCAAAACTTATAAGATTACCATTTGATGAAGGTTTTGGTACCTCCTCATGAGCAAAGATTTTGAAACACTTTAAGCTTATCTTAAAGTGTAAACTAATGATTTTTAGGAGGATCAAGGCTATTCAATTCAACATAGTGGGGACAAATCTAGAAGAGAACATGTGGATCACATCACTTCTCCCAAGTGTAGTGGCCATAATAGAAAAGTGTAGTTGTGCCATATCTAGGATTTGAAGGCTAACTATAGTCATGAGCTTGAGACCCTATTTTAGTTGAAATGACATCATACTAGGTGAAAGTTATAGGATCTCCTAGTGTCACTTTATTTAGGAATCCACCTCACCTATATATTATAGGCTCTTCCTATTTAAAAGGGGCTAGATATCATTTTTGTGAGTTATCAAATTTTTATTCTCCATTATAATAAACTAGGAATAACATAAGTTATCAATTTTATATTATGTAACCTTAATAGGTATGTCTCACAGGTGTGAAAGGACACTTTATATGTCCCCCCTTATATCTTTCTATATTTATTCTCCATCTACAATGAAGAAGATGTGATTTTATATGTTATTTGGAGTGGGAAATTATCTCTATTTGTTATTTATTTGTTTTTACTTCTATGGTAGGGGAAATCCTTTCTTGCACATATTTTAAAGGTATCTCCTAGGAGATACCTTGAAAGTGTTACAAGGGCCTTCAAAATTTCACCCAATAGTGCCTTCCATGTAAAGGAAAATTCCACTTATTCCTTGAAGGATAAATCCACTCATTCACCTATTTGAAAGGTATCTCCTAAGAGATACCTTTGAATGGAAATAACATCTTGTTCTTGAAACGTATCTTTTAGGAGATACATTGAAGTTATTATAAAGGACTTAAAAACATCACCCAGTAGTGCCTTCCATGTAAAGGAAAACTCCACTTATTCTTTGAAGTAGAAATCCACTCTTGCACCTATTTGAAAGGTATCTCTTAGGAGATATCTTAAAGCAGAAATCCACTTTGTGCATTATTGAATGGTATCTATTATAATATAATTTGAAGGTATTATACGTACCTTCAGAATATAAAATAATAGTGCCTTCCATGTAAATGAAAATTCCACTTGATTCTTGAAGGAGAAATCCACAAAATAAACTTTAGGCTAAACAAATTGGACTAAGATTTAATCATGATTTAACCAACCAAAAGCTAATAAAATATAAATTTAACATTGAATAACAAAGACCCTAAACATGTTCATTTACAAATAGAATTAAATTAAACCTACAATATATAAACACAATCAACACTATAAGGGGTAAAACCATGATGATCTAAAAACATGCCCATTAATCCAAATCAGTGTTGGGAACAATTTACAACCAAAACAGGCATGGATAATCTCCAAAATGGAAAATTTAACTTGGAAGTAAGTGAGATTGGTTCTTTTAGATAATAGGAAATATTAAATTAACATATAAAAGCTTAAACTAAGTGACATATATTAAATTTTTCAAAATGATAAAATGATTGCAGCAAAAAAGTAGTTTGAGGAAATCAATGTCCTAGGGAAATTGTCTCAGGTGAATTATTTTTAGGTAAAATTGGTGATGAAAAATAACTTAAAGGGTCTTTAAAAAAGTCTAAATGTCACTTTTAAAATGTCCAAAAGGCACTTCTCATTGGGGAAAGGTCTAGGATAAAATTATTGAAGGGCAAAGGACCATTACAGAAGGCCAAAGGGTAATTTTTAAGAAACTTGAAGGGTAATTTTAAAAATACCAATGGATAATTTCAAAAATCCCAAAGGGTACATTCAAAAATATTGAAGGGTAATTTTATAATTCTTGAAGGGCACTTCTCATTAATGAAAGGGCCCCAAAAGGCTTTTTTGTTGTCAACCATATTTCTTTATTTTTTTCCCTTCCCCTTGTTGTTTAATTTTACAAATAAATGCCATTAAAAAAGTGGTTAACCTATTAATTATGTGTCCTTTCCCCCATTTTTATAAAATCCCCAAAAACATCCTCTGAAAGATGGTTATCTACCCACCTTACTTGACATTAATATCAAACACTCCATCATGCATAAATTCCCAAGATGATCACCATAAATCTTTGGCATATGTATCTCTAAGAGTATGTGCCACCCCCATTACTTATGAGGGAACCTCTTTTCAATAATTCCCATAATGGACATACCTAATAGTGGTAATAATCCATAAATATCCATTTTCTCCTTTTGAGCCAAACACTTGACACTTTATGATTTTAGAGCAAGCATTAATCAATTGGGAAGGAAAGAAAGAGTTTGTAGGATGAATGAGGTAGTAACCATCAATCCAATTTAATGGGTGGAATAAAAAAGGGTAATTGAAATATATACAAATATATATACCTCTACATCCTCATCAAGTAGTGGTAAGCATCCCTCAAAGCTGAGAACTTACAGTTCAAGTAGTGGAGGAGAACCTACCTTTAAGCACATAATGGATAAAGTCTACACTTTATCCCCTCCTCAAGTGAAGGAGAAGGTTTCATATACCAGATCAATGACCATGGGACCCTATAGAGATTGAGATTTGGTAAATCATTTCATAGATAATATATTTAACCCAAAATTGAACCAAAACCCCAAGAATTTGAGAGAGGAAACTTATGTTTGAATGCATAATATGGTAACAAAGAAATATTATAGTTCCTTCAAATGCAGATTGTGGGAAACTACGCTACCACAATACATGGTACCTTAGGTACACCCATGCCTTTAGATTGTTACCCTTTGCCTAGGAAGATATGATACTAAGATTGGAGTGATTACTTGTAATACCCAATTAAGGGTAAAAATTAGTGTAGATAATATCATAGAGATGTTATGTCTTCTTTATGACCCCAAAGCCATTATCTTTAACATTGAGATCCTCTAGCTTATCTGGTATTCCCAAGTCAAGGATAATGTAGGTTTCTTTAGGACTCCACTAAACTATGAGGTCACCAAAATGCCTCCTCTACCCATGCCTTGGTTCATCTAAAAGACACTATGACTATGATAGATTTTATCTTAGGCATGGATCAACATGTCAACATCTATGACTTTAAGCTAGGGTCACTCTTCCTATTAAAATCTAAACAAAAGGGGCAAGAATTTAGAATGGACTTTGCCAAAGCCATTGCTTCCAACATGAGGAAAAAACTAGAGAATTTCTTAGCCATGAGTACCTTCTAGTACTTATCCTTCCTCATGCACATAATCCTACATCATAATTCCCATTTCTTTTCCAAGTATATCTAGCTTAACACATATGATACTAAGAATTTTCCCTATGTAGTGGCCCCTGTCATAGTATGGACTAACATCTTATCAAAGAAAAAGGACTAATATGAGTTCTTAGAGTGGTTCATAGCTCTAGTTCTCATGAATCTTAGCTAAATGTCTAACACTTATAAGATAGAAAATTATCACAAAGCTTGGCTCTCAACCAATAAAGTCCTAGTTGATTGGTTCTAGGGAACCCACTTCTC
This sequence comes from Torreya grandis, assembly GCA_037957365.1. NCBI lineage: Eukaryota > Viridiplantae > Streptophyta > Pinopsida > Cupressales > Taxaceae > Torreya > Torreya grandis. Next base: position 543,765 of record JARHVA010000694.1, on the reverse strand, counting down.
TTTCATATGAGTATATGGATTCAAAGGAGAACCCTTATGGCTTCCCTACATATTGACATATAGAACCTTAGCCCTTGAGTTGGCTTACCAACTTGATGTAGTATTCCTTGTTTATAGGGTCTATAAGAATAAAATGGGTGTATATGATGTCCCCTTCTCAAGGGGAAACATCATAGTGTGAAAATGCATCCTGAGCACCTCCTCATGGCCAAGATAGTAGAACTTGGCCTTGATTTGATAGATGACCAATGAGACTATGATTCAAAAGGATATATAGACAATGTAAAGACCACTAGTGCTCCCAAGAATCAAGCTCAATATTTTTTAGATAAAATGAAGTCACCAATAGAGTATGTCCCTCAAAATCATGTCGACCTAGTTTAGATGTCAAAAGATGCCCTTAAACTATGGGAGTCTTTTTATGACAATGTTTGGAAATATGACCTAACCCAAAAGTTATCAAAGAGAAAGAAGGTCCTACTTACCTAATTAGCTTAGAGCATGGAGAGTAAATTTTCCTTCATCAAATATAGGTTTTAAATCAACAAGCCATTTAAGGGATTGTATGATGATGACCAAGATGAGAATTTTGAAAAGCTCTAGGATGTGTTTCACCTAGAAGAGGTTAGGTTTGAGAAATATTCTACTCTCAAGGTCAAGATGGGGGAGATGATGAAGAAGAAGACACTCCCATGGAAAAATTAGGGCACACACCCCTAGAAGAGGAAGAAAAAGAAGAAGAGGTAGTGGCCAGCTAGGAGCCTTCAACATGGCTGACTCCCATGCCTTTAAATCCCTCAACCCCATAATAATAGTAGGATCCCTCTAGCCACCTGATAATTGGGTCATCCCAACTTATGTGTATTGAGGCACCCATTTATATCCCTTTAGTACCTTATCCTTAGAAGAAGATCTAATTCATGGATCCCTTACTTTCCACCTCTATATCTTTCTCCACTACCTCATCCCCCTCTATATCTCTATAATAGGTTATGACATCATCTATTTCTAGCCAATCACTTTAGCTCCTCTTATCACTTCATCATCTACCCTGGTAGCCCCACTATAGGTTATAATAACTTTTTATACTCAACCTAAAAACACATTATCCCTCATCTCCTCCTCATCCAATCAACCAATCACTAGTCTCAACCCCTTCTCTTTCGCTATACCCATCTCCTCCCACATCCTTTTTCTCACTCCCCACCTTCATCTTTCACCTTATCACCCCTAGTGATACAATCCCCATTCACCCACCCTGTGGACTCCCATCTATCTCCCCTTTAACCCTTCACTTTATTTCACTCACCTCTATAGGCATAGGGCCTACTATTTCATAGTAGTAATTAGTTATCCCATTTGTGCTTCCATAAAGGACCCCCTTTTTAGGAGAGATCATTCAAGTTTTGGACCAATTCTATTAGTATGTGGACATAGAAAGGGTAGCTTGAAAGGCACAAGTGTAAAATAAAATGGGGAAATAAGCCAAAGCTTATAACTAAGCTCACATGCAATCATTTTATGACCTAAACAAATGTAACTAGGGGACTACACTTGACTCCCTAGGCAGTCAAGCCCCTTAAACAAATGTAACTAGGGGACTACACTATCCAAGTTATCAACTTTAACCTCAGTCAATCCCATCTCATTGATAGAGTTGAGCTTATGGATGAGATGAATTTTTTTATGACAACAAACTATGTTAAAGTGGCCCATCAGATAGAGAAGACTAAGCTGGAGATCTCAAGAGTAAAAGCTATGGTTAATCGCCTCAATATTGAGGCTAAATATATAGATAATAACCTCAATAAGGCACAACTAGAGCTATAAGGTAGTATCCTAAATGAAAGCTTCCAAGAAAAATTTGATTCATGTAGAGATGTAGAGAATAAATTGTAAGAGTAGGAGATAGAGCTGGTTGAGATCTACCATAAGTTCTATGAAGAAAATTGGTCATATCAACTATTGTAAAACTAATCATAATATGACTCCTCGATCAAGGACCAAGAGATTGAAAAGTTGAAAAATAACCTTGATTCTCACCCTTAGGCCACCAAGATCCTTCCCATAGTCTAGTATCTATATATAACCTATTGGGAACATATTAAAGCCATGGTGGAAAACTCGAAGACAACACTAACCTTCATCATAGACATGTAGAAGTTATCCTCTCAAGTGAGCATATTTGCTGATCAGATGATTGATTTCATCTCTTCAATGTTTGAAAGTCATAGAATCTTATTCAAAATCTCTACAACACTTCATATAAATAATTAATGGTAGTAGGGGTGACCAACTAGAGACAAGTAGTGGTAAAGGTAAATGAGTTTTTGAGCTATAGCAAGGTAGCAAATAAGTTCAAGGTATTACTTAATCCTTGGATCAAGTTTCCAAATAAAAGTGGGTATATATAGAAAATTTAGTCCAACTAGGACTCCCCTCCCCTTTCTCATTATATAATAGTGTCCTTATTGAGGATCAGAACAAGGCACTACTTGAGTAAAAGTAGGATGACCAGACCATCTTTATAGCTCTTGATAAAATGCCTAACACCTTCGAGGTGGAAAATGTATTACACCCACTTTCCCTGTTAGAGTGTTAGACATTGACAATGGTTGAGGGCTTAGGAAGCATCTCCTTTAGGGATATGATAGATCTAGATAGAGCCTTTGAGGCTCTCAATAAAAATACCTAGCCAAAAGAGGAGTGGGCACCCTTGCAGGTAGCTCTTCACAAGTTATATATTTTTATACCTTCCTCTCTTTTGTAGTTTTGTTTTGACTAGTCTAATTACCAAAATTTTGGGTTCTCCCACCTATAGGCAGACACCCCTATGATTCTCCAAGAACTATGGAGTGTAAATCCATGTTTTTTCATATTTGGAGTAGTTCATTTCTTTCTTTAGGCTCACTTAGCATCGACATGGTTCCTTGGCACCTTTCAGTGGATCCCCTTTTAGTGCTTCTTCTATGGGACCCCTTTCATAATTGTGAAAAGGTATCAACCTTTGTCTACCTTTAACACATGGAATTTTCATGCTTGACCTCACCAAATAAGTCCACAACTACTCTAAAGAAGCACCCACATGATACATGTCATCTTTAGGAGTAGACATGTGGCAACACCTCACTTCTCTCAAATGTAGTGGTCTTAATAGAATAATGCAATTTTCCCATATCTATAATCTATAGGCCAATTGCACTCGTGAGCCTGAGACCTCCTTTCAATTGTAATGGCATCATCATGGTCATAGAGAGGGAATCTCTAGGTGTCTCTTCTTTTAACATTTGCCTCACCTATGTATTCGGAGCTCATTTATTTTGTAAGGGGTATCTAGAGATCATTTAATTTATTTACATTCTCATTTTTATAGATATACATTATAGTAGACCCTTAGGATAGTAGTAGTTAGCATTTTTGTATTTTTCAACCTTAGCAATCACAATTTCATCTTGCATGTGTAAAGCTTTCTATAATAAATTCTTTATCAAGAGTGAGAGTTTTAGGTATCAGTATTATCAACTAAGAGATTGCTTCATGGGTAACTTGAAGTATCTCCTAGGAGATACTTTGAAGAAATTACAAACCTCAATAACAATTGGCAAGTTCATACTCGAGGTATCCAATAGGATATTCCTTCAAGGGCCTTCTAATACCTTCATGAGTAACTTGAAGGTATCTCCTAAGAGATAATGTGAATACATTAAAAATACCATCAAGGTAAATGAAAATTTTAGAATTTTAACAAGACAATTATTTGAATATAAAACTATTAATGTAATAGGGAAAATTTGTTAAACTAGATTGAGGTAAAAAGGACATGTGCATAGGAGGACCTGAAATGTGAGCTTTCCCAAGTATTAGAAGGCCCTTCAAGTTATCAAGTTATCAACCAGTAGCTCTTTCAAGGTGAAGGGAAGTTTAGGAGATGCATTAAACATCCCTTTGAATGTATGACAACACCTTTTGAGGTATCCACTAGGAGATTCCTTCAAGGGCCTTGAAGTACACTTATAATACCATCATGGTTAAATTGAAGGTATCTCGAATGAGATGTCTTGTAAGAAAAATTCACTCTTATGAATGATTTAAAGGTATCTCCTAGGATATACATTGAAGGTACCTATTGATGGGAATTTTCACACATATTAGAAACATACTTCCCCTCATCTTTCTCCTTTGAAACAAATGTTTGTGAATTCCTTTTCCCATTAGACTATATTCACTAGTACACATAATTTATTTTCAATTTGGTCATATATTATTACTTAAAGTGTGAGTTAATGTATATATTACAAATATTTAATATGTATTTTATATTGTAATTTAGAATTAATGTTTGTTGATATACATTTAATCACTACTCAAATACAAAACAATTTCATGAATCGATGCAATATGCAACTTAGTTTTTACAAAAGATGAATATTTAAATTATTTCAATTACTTTGTAGAATGTTTTTGAGTGAAAAAATAATTACCACACTTAAAAGGTATAAAGTGGCCACACTTGAAGAAAACTTGTATAGAGTACCATTTAAAATATCAAAATTAAAATTAAATCCACTTAAACATCTTCCATTTTATGGTGGCAATAAAATTATTCTTGTTGATTGTTATTTTGAATTGTTTAGTCTACAGAACATGAATCTAGATATATACTTGTTTATCACTACATCAAAAAAGGAATCTTATCTGATTGGAATAATCCTAGCCTATGATAAGGATGAACTTGAATATGCCCTTAAATTCTAAATAGAAGTATGGAATGGAGAAGAGGGAATTCTCTATTGAGCTACAACTAATTTCAAATAAATTTACACCCTATAAAATGGAGTTGGCAAAAACTATTTTTTATTCTTCTTGTGAAACATTTTGGTCCATTGGAATATCTATGACAACCTTAAAATGTTTGTGTTTATAGACATAGATAATTTGTCATTACAATACAAAACATGTTGAAAGAAAAAAATGAATAAGGGGAAACAACTTCTTCTACTTGCCACCATGTAAAAATGTATTTAAGATACCTTACAGACATGAGAGAAAAACATTAAATAAAATAAGCAAGGGTAACATATTTGTATGTATCCTTGAATGAGGCCATATAAATACTCAGACTAGTGGATAAAAATAAGATCGAACAAAAGGATAGAACACTTTTATTAACACAAACTTATAATGATACACATAGTGAATTATATACATGGTATTTTCCTCTATAAATTACTCCTTAAACATTCCTATAGGGATCTATGAATTGGGGGATGCAAATATCAAAATAATAAATTTTAATGAAAGAGGGTTGAATGATATAATTCATTCATTTGTAAAACATAATGATGTTCCAAATAAGGATGCTTTGTTAATTCCTTTGGATCCAAGAAACCTTAACTATTTTATTGAATCAAAGGAAGTCTTAGAAGATATGATGGATAAAAAAATCATAAGGTTCAAAATTGCAGACGACCAACACACAATTTCAACACAATAAATAATTATTTTAGAAGAGGAATATAATTCACAATCATTGATAAATAAATGTTGTGTTAGAAAGGCAAGATTTTTGAAAGCTTTTACTCCTTTCCATATTATTCAAAAAATATGTAATCAATATAATGAAGCAAATGAAATAATTTATAAAGCTTCATTTGTAGAAAGAGATTGACCTGCATGTGACCTTATCAAACTGAGAGGTTGGAAGAATCTTGAAATAGGGAAGAAAAAGATAGAGGAAATACATGAACAAGATAACCACTTATTCACACAAATGAACTATTTAACATAATTTCTAGAGAGAAAATGCCTTCTTTTCATGTAACAACCCATTTGATATTATTTTGATAAGGCATTTGATTTTTTCGAAAGTGGTAGTCTACCTAGTTTAGGTAAATAAGATTTAAATCTAATTTTTACACTAGTACTTATATATATTCAAAGGCTTTTAGATAAATAAAAATTAGAGATAGTAGATTTATTGGAAAAAGGGTCTATTTCCTTCTTGAAAACCCCTAGGTATAATAACATGGATAATTGGTGCAAAAACGTGAAGTTGGAAAGTAACATATTATAAAAAATTATAGATTATTTAAGAAACCATGAAACGACACTACCACTAAACCAAATAATCACACTTGAAGAGGCAATGGAGCATTATAAAATTTATGTGAAAAGGTTTGATGATTTGTGTGTCCTAAATGAAGGTATTTAAAAAAAAATGCTAGGAATCATTATCTCGAGATTCATTAAACATATTGAAAATTTATCTACATAATGATGGAGGTCAGCTTCCTAGGAAAAATATAGAAAGATTCCACTACCATTATGAGCCCCTTTGTCTTTGGCCATCCATTTTAGAATGTCTTAGTGAAACGTTCATTCTTGGTATGAACATCAATTTGATAATTATTAATCTTTTGAATCTCATGAAGATTTTAAAGAAGAACATATTTGCCTATTTCTTCAATCATTGATTGAAAAATTTATTATTGGGCCTTTCAATATATTCATCATCCACAAACTAGAACATTATCCTACCATTCAAACCTCTCTCAATAATTTGCATGTTAGTGATTTTCATGACACACAAGATATAGGTGTCATAATATGGGGTCTAAATACTTATCAATTTGATTAGAAACATATTATAAGTATCAATTTTTGGTAGGATCTAGCTCATTTTTAGCTATAAGGTTTTTACCTCCATTCACAACAAAGTAGATTAGAAGATGTTTTTGACATCTACAAAGACATACCAACATTTTAAATGATTGGTTCACACAAAACATGAAGGCCATTCAAAAATGAAATAAACACCATATTTTAGGAGATACTTATCTCTAATTTCAATGATATAGATGCATGTGATGTGATAGGGGTTTATACAAGAGATGAATTGATTCGTGCTTATACAAAATTGTAAATAAATTTATCTTACATTACAAAAACTGAAGAACAAATGATTTTTAATGTTCAATTTCAAATTTGTTTGATAAATTTAGAGAAACCAATACAAGAACAACTAATTCAATTAGTAATAGGTGTATAACACTTTTGTATAATTTTGTATTTATCAATGATTCATAATACTGGCATATATTTCATCTATTTATGTATCAATTAAAATAGTTCACAAATCAACTCTAACACTTTGTGTCTAGAACAAAACAACCCCTGAAAACAAAATAAGGTAAAACTTTACAACAAGACACATTTTTAAAATATAGATATAAAATCAATTGATAATGAGAATTTTTAGTTACTACATTATATAATACCTTGTAGGGAATAAAGAACCAAAGTTTTAATGAAAGAGTGCATCCATACAAACTATAAAAAGGAAAAAAAAGAGGTAAAAACCCCTTTCAATAAATGTGTAATTATATAATTTCATACAAGTATAAAATATATTTATTTATTTAAACACATTACAATTAAATTTTTCTTCATGGACAAGATATTGTAGAAGATAATAAAATAGACTTGCATCAACTTGGGATTTGGAAGTGTGGTTTATTTTATTGTTTTGTAGACTGAATGTGGTTGTATTTACCCATTAAAATGTTTTTTACAATTTTAATTTACCCATTACAATATTTTTTAGATGTTTAATGTACCTAGTTTAAAATAACACAATATGTGTTATACTATGTCTTAAATACAATAAATTTTGATGCAGAGTATCCATGTGTTCTTTATCAATACAAAAATAATAAAGTATATTGTGATAAAAAAAAATTATATTACTATTAATTCAAATTGTTTTTAATTTGATGTGTCTTATTGGAAGTATATGAAGGGGCTTCAACTATTACAGTGTATTATATTCATTTTAATTTAGTGATAGTGAACTATGACTTAGAAGAGTAAATCCTATTTTGTTTTCTATGATTGATTGCATAAACATATAAATATGTATTGGTATGCATAAGAACAATTGATACTTTCATTACTATAATAATATAGATGTTGGTTGATCAATGTTAAATTCTTATCAATGTCTATGGGAACTGAGTTATGGTGAAATCAGACTGATTCAAATTATGAGACATTCATGGTCAAGTTATAAGGATTCAATATGAACTTCTATATGCATATGTCTGTTACAAAATTGGCAATAGAAATGGTACATCTCTGTATAATGAGTATTATAGTTACAATGTCACTGAGCATGTATTTATTTTTATGTGTTTATTTGAATCTTTATAAGATTCAAAGAAATGCAAAAAAAATTGAATTAAATGAAATGCATTATGTTTTTATGGTACAATAAGAAATACAAATCAAAATCACATCAATGACCAGTCTAGCAACATGTAAAACATTTTATTATAAAATTTTCATGTTATATCTCTTATAATATAATATTTTTAATAAATGATTAATTTCTTTTTTAACAAATTGTAAACATTTCAAAGGAGGATCTAAAACTTGCTTCTAAAAAATAATTGATTTTGGGGTTAGATGACTTATTATTTATTGTGCACAAAACAAAAGATATGAAAATGCATGATACATGAAAAAAGTAAGATTATAAAATTAAAAATATTTCATACTATATTTGAGATCATTCCAATGAAAATTTGAAGGTAGCAATGTAGTCTTTTTCTCACGTTGGCATTTGACCAATGATAAAGGACAATCATTTGGGGATACTCATTCAATACATGGGTTGCATAAGTTAAAATTTCATGTTTTTTAGGGGGGAAACATATTATAATCCATTCAATATAAACATAAAAAAATTGGATGAATTTATTTTTAAAGGGACCTTCGGAGATGATTTTTCAATTGTCAACACATTGTTCAATGATTGTAATTCTCATAATTGTGTTAAAAATCAGAATTGAAAATGAGTTATGTTATGTCAAGTAGATATACTAGAAATTTAAATTTAAAATATGAAAAGGATTGGAGAATAAAAGTGATGTCAATCATCACATTCTTGGGAGAAAGCAAAAGATCCATGCCAACAACTGTGAACCAATGTTTAGAAAGATGTAACTTCACCTGATTATTTCAAGTGTATTTATTGATTATAAACTATAATTATAGTAATAAAAATTGTCATCAATTTCATATAAATAAATTATATATTATTTCAAATATAGTTCAATTAATTTCAAAATAATCTATTCAAATTTATAATTACTTGGCTCTAGTTATTAGTGTAATTTGATTTATAGTTGGAGATTCTAAAATTATTAAATTAGTATATTGACACTTGCTCATTCAAAAGATCATCCCAATTAACAATACACATTTTCTAAAATATTTTATTATGAATATGAACTAGATTTATCAATATGTTTTCATCCATAATTTGGCCAGTCAAATAGTGCCACGTGTCCCCGCAACAAAAGCTACTTCAAAGGATCAATGATTGGTATGAAGGCCTAGAAGGGTGCCACAAGTTTAAAATAGTCCAATCTATTCAAAATGATCTACTCCAAAAATGTTTGAAATAATTCAATTTACTTAGAATATAGAAAACATGTTTATGGATAAAATATTCTCCACTCTACTTTAGTGGGCATAATTTCAAATTCTTTAAAATATCCCAATTTAATCGAAATGATCTATGCTCAAATGGTTTGAAACAGTCTAATTTATTTGGAATAAAAAAAATTATTTTTGGAGAAAATATTCTTTTTAATCACTCAATATTATAGGTATAGGACTAAATTATTCAAAATATCCCTATTTACTCAAAATTATCTATGCCCAAATGGTTTTAAACACTCCAATTTATTTAGAATATAAGAAATTTATTTTTGGATAAAATTCTCTTCACTCCACTTTAGTGGGTATAAGTCCAAATTATATGAAATAGTCTTTATGGAGAAATATGAAGCTTTAATCCTTAGCATGAAAGTGCCACTTGATTTAGACATTACATATCTACATGCTTTAGGTGATTCCCAACTTATCTACTACTAGGTTAATGGTGACTATCAATGCAAAAGTGAAAACCTCATTGCTTATCATCAAATATCCACTACCCTTTCCATATAATTTGTTTCTTTTACCATCGAGCTCATCCCTTGAGATCAAAATTATATCATTAATTCACTTCTTCAACATATTTATTTCATCTATACCAATTTCTTACTGATTCTACCTTCATTATCCAAATAAGAAACTCCACATATTATATTAGACCACAAGATTCAATTATCTACCACATTGAGGTTGTTACCATTCGATAAAGCCCATGGTACAAATACATCATTAATTACCTTAAACACCAAACCTATCCCCCCAAATTTAATTCCTACAAAAAGACTCACATTTTTAAACAAGATTTAAAATATGTCTTTCAATATAACATAATTTATTATTGCAATGTTGAAGCTACCCTGCTCCATTGTTTTATGAGAGAAGAGGTCCCTCCTCTCCCTAGACAAGCACGTGGGGAAATTTGCATTTACCACTATAGCATATATGCTACAACCTATAAATGTTTATGTATGGGTTACTTTTGGCCCACTCTTGGAAAGGATTCCATTAATTTCAATAAAAAGTGTAGTCCCTATCAACTTCATGATGAATTAATTCATTCACCTCTAGCCTAGCTTAAAATTATTGAGTATCTTTATCCATTCTCAATGTGGGGATTATATCTCATAGACAAACTACATAAATCATAAGATGGGCATGTCTTTATTAACATGGCTACCAAGTAATTTACCAAATGGGTTAAACCCATGACCATCATCAATGTCACTAGAAACATAATTACTACTTTCACCCCCAAGTAAATCATTTTTTCCTTTGGTGTTACTAAAACTATCATTTTAGATAATGGTGGTAATTTCAAAAGTAAAGACATTAAACAACTATGTTAAATTCAAAATCAATTTTAAATTTTCCACACCCACTCATCCCCAATGCAATGGCAAAGCTAATGCCACTAAAAAAAATTTAATAAAATTATCCAAAATATAATCCATGACACTCACATGATTTGACATTTTCATTTCTACCTCTCTCTTTGGGACTATCATACTAGCATACACACTACCACTGGGGCAATGCCATTTTCATTAGTATATGGTTATGAATCCAGCCTCACATTAGAAATTGATCTTCGTTATATTTGTATCTCTCTTTATGATATCATATACAATGAATAACTACTTTAATCTCTCCTTCATATTCTTTATATTCTTGACTAACACCATCTTTTCAATCTATAATAAAATCACCAATACAAGGCCTGCATTGCCAAACAACATAGCAAGAGAGTTAAAGTTTACACTTTTAAAGCTGGTGATATTGTATTTAAATTAAATTAAACTCATGATAAATAAGGTAAATATTCCCAAAAATGGTGGGGCCGTTACTTATTCAAACACATCCTTGGTCATAACACCTATCATCTTCAAATTAATGAAGGTCATATGTTTAAAGAGCCCACCAACGCACAATTCTAAAAGAAGTATTTTGCCTAGATATTTCCCTTATTATCATGTTTTCTTTATGTTATCTCTCTAACACTTTTTTTATGATATCTACATGGGTCTCACCCTTTGAAGCTGTATCTCTTTTCATAAACCTTAGTTCCTTATTTTTGGTCCTTTGGTTTATTTTTCTCATGAGTTGAATTATAAAACTATGGATATGACCCAGTATTCCTCATGACTTCCTTTTTATCTTATTTCACTTATCTCTTTCCAATAATTTTGTAACCCCTTGGGTTTTTCCTTTGTGAGTTATAGTTTAATACCATGGATAGGACTTGGCCTTCCTAAAAAATGCCACCTTTATCACTTAATTTTAAATGTTATTTATGCACCCTCTTAGGTTTCACTTTTATGATTTATAGTATAAGACCATGGTTAGGACCAAGCCTTCATTATAAAATGACCGTATTTAATTTATTATTCCTTCTCTAGAATGTTTAGCAATGGTTACATGTTTTTGATCCCTTGATCTTAGTTATAGATTTTGCTTCTTCTGTATATAAAATTTATACAAAAATAAGGTGTTATCGTGTTTTCCTAAACTTCCCTCATTATTATGATAAGGAATAACACTTCACTATCATTTTATCCCTTTTTCATCCTTTGTCACATTTCTATAATTTGAATTAATTCAAATTGTTTCATGTTTTGTTCCTCTTGATTTCCTCTCCTTTCACTCCACTTTAGATAAATCAATGTCAAAGTCAAGATAACACTTTTATTTCAAATGAATTAACAAGACTCTTAGACACCATGTTCCCTAATTTATATTTATTAGCAACCAATTCCATATTATTCCAATTATAGTCATCTTTAGCACCCATATTTGGTTTTCTAAATACATATGGAGCAGGAATAGAAAAAGACATCAAAATTTTTAAAAACCAAATCATTTAAAACAAAAGGAAATGATACAAAATACAACATACTAAGTCAAAAGTCAAAATCACACTAAAATACATTATTACAAGCACATCTCCTATCTCTAATCAAATCTCAAACTCCAAAATTGGCCTCATGATAGAGTTGAGGTTTATTGGGGTATGGTGGGATATTATATTAAAATAGGATAATTCAAAAAAAACTATGGTGCTACCTAAATTCTAACACAAGTACACAATATTCATAGTAGACTGATGGCTCTGTAATGGGTCTTAAATAACAAGTAACATGTTATGGGAAGTTAGGTCCATTTTACTTTTTCATGAATTTAACATTAATGGGATGATCTACATACTTCATTTATTGACATAATATTTGTGTGGTTAGGAGAAGTTCTTCTATGTCCTTAATGTTTAAATTTCTCTTGTTTTGAAAAACTTAATTTGAGTGTCTTGACTTTGATAAAGAGTTTTATCTAATTTTATTTTTCCTTAATTTTCCCTTCCACCCATTTCTTTCCTCCCTTGATAGGCAAGTGTGATTCTAAGTCTATTTCCTAATTCTATATTCCCTCTTATTCATATATTAAAAACATGTTAGCACCAATTTGTTTTAATTTTATCTATCTTTAAAACAAAATAATATGCTTGAGTGACTATGGATTATTTTATTTATACCATGGTTTTACATTTCTAGATGTACCTTGATTTTTATTCCCATTTTCCATTATTGTACTACCCTTTTTATGGACACCTAAGTCTATTTCTACTTTCATGTTCTTATTCAATTGTTGAGTGAGGTTGGCTTGTTAGTTTTCGCTCACTGATGTTTTTATTTTTATGCACTTTTTTCATTAATGATTGAGTAAGGATTATTATTGATCACTCATCAATGTTATTTCTGAGTTTATTTGTCCATATTTTTTAGATTAAGGATTGTTAATATTTTTAAATTGATGTTTGATTACTATTTTTGACATGTATCCTTTGTTTGATTTGGTGAGTTTTCCTTTCTTACTTAAGGTTTACCTATTAGATTTTTTTGGTCTTTAGTATCCTTGGAGTTTTGGTTAATTGATTTACACTAAATTTTTACTTGGTTAGTTTGTGTTAACTTACATCTGTCACCCTAGCTTTCCAAATTTCCAATAACATCTCATCCACATAGCATCAATTATCTTGGATTTCCTATGTTTTATTTTTTCTTTTGTTTTTAGTTTTACATGCTTAGGTTTGTCAAAATTAGTCTTTGTTCCCTCCATGATCAACATTACAAACACAAAAAACAACCATATAACAATAAAGGTAATTCAAGGTACACATATATTTAATTTTTTAGTTATTTCCTTTTTAATCATTTAATTTTAGTTATTTTTTATTTAATAATATTACAACTTTTATCTTCATCATTTTGTGTTGCTATGTTTTTTTAATCAAAGTACCATCCCTTGTTATGCCTGAATGACATGTGATGAGGTTAAATTATGGAATATTTATCCACTTAATATTTTTGAACTTTTATCAATTATTGATACTTTCTGTCTTATAGGTACCTATCAAGTCTCAATCTCTCTAAGTGCATGCCTTAAGGGGTGTACCAAGCAAGGGGTGGGTAGGCCATTAGTGCCTCATAAGTTTTTTTTTCCTTTACTACCACTTATTATCTACATAACCATCTCCTAAAAACATTCCCTTAAGCTTTGACTCCTCTCTTACACCCTCCTCTACTCATTTTATAATTCCATTATCCCTTCCCTAGCATAAAACCATTTTAAATTGTTTACAATATAGAATCAAGCCCATCAACCGATTAATCTAATTAAAAAAACTCATTTAAGGTCTTTGTCAACCCTTGGCCAACCTAAACCAAGACCTAATTGATTTTTGTCAATTATGACATAGTCGATTAGGCTGAACATGTCAGCTAAACTTTTAGAAAAGTTTAGGGTTAAATTCAGCTATATAAACACATTAATTTTACCATTTCTTAGAGACAATAGTAGTTAATTATTCATTTTTGCTTATTTACAATTTGTTCTTCTATCATTCTACTTTAGGAGTCATATCTTAAGGTTTTTTCTTGAATAAGAATCTTATATTCTGGAAAATTCTTAGATGTTTTGGCCTTTCTTAGTGATCCTTATAAACCACAACAACCTCTTACAAAGCACCCTTGGCCAAGGGAGGTATTGAGTCTTAATTGGTTCATATTCAAGGTAAGTATCTATAACTTTACTCCTCTATTTTATTAGGTATAAGTAGAATAAGTCCTGACTTTTTAATATATTACTCTCTCCATGCATTAAGGTTTTACCTATACATAGCTTAATTAGGATTCTATTATTCATGTTTACTTTTATGTTTACTAAATCCCCATTATGTGTCACAAGATTTGGTGAGCACTATATTAGACTTTACTTTTGTCATTTATACATTCTGAATATGAAAACATAGTTTCTAGTTAGGGTTGTTACATAGTTTTCATTTATTAGAAGCTATGGAACCCTACCTATTGATATTATTCTAGTCATAAATCCCTTGGCTAAGTATAGTAGATCCATTTTGGTCATGACCCTAAATATCTAATGTATAAAAAATCTGAAGTGTAAGTAAAATTTATATTCTCTAAACTAGGATTGATTTATAGATCAATTGAATTTCCATTTGCATACACATTCCTCACTAAGGAGGAATGTGAAGATTTTATAACCCTTTTAAGGGAGTTTGTTGACATATTTACATGGGCCTATTTAGATGTGCTATGTTTGGACCTTGCCTTGGTTGTACACAATCCTATTTTGGATCTTAATTCCAATCTTATTAAATATAAGTTTCATAATAGGCATCCTTATATTCCTATATTAGTAAATAAAGAGTTGAAAAAACTCTTAATTACAAAATGCATCAAGCTAGTTGACTATTCAAATTGGATTTTAAACATTATACCAGTGAGTAATAAACTATAAGGTATTAGGATTTTTACTAATTTCATGATATAAAAAAACCCTACACAAAATATGACTTTACTTTAACTAATATTGACATGATAGTTGACTCAATGGATGATATGAAATTATCTCTCTAATGTATAGATTTTTATGTTATAATCAAATTAGGATAGCAACATAAAAACAACACAAGATAGCATTCACTACTTCATGGAGAATGTTTTGTTATTAGGTAATGCCATTCAGACTTAAGAATGTTGGAACCACTTACCAAAGATAGATGATAGTGATTTTCCATGACATGATGCATGACATTATTGAGGACTATGTTAATGATATTTTAATTAAAGCAAAGACTTGTTTTAATCACCTAAATATACTATGAAAAATATTTGGGAGACTTCATGATCACAATATTAGGCTTAATATGAATAAATGTATATTTAGTGTCACTTATGATAAACTGTTAGGTTTAATTATCTCTCACAAGGGCATTGAAGTAAACCCAACTAAAGTTCATGTAATTAAAAAAATTCCACCACCATCTACCATAAATTAGCTCTATAGCTTATAGGGCAAGATTTAAACTATCAGATGCTTCACCTATAAATTAACTGATGTCATCCATTTATGCACTTATTGAAGAAAGGTTCTACATTCTCATAAAATGAATAATGTCAAAATTAATTCAATCATCTTAAATAATATCCTACCAACCCACCTATTTTTTTTCCACCAATGCTAAATAAGCCATTACTTCTTCCCCTGTCAACAACTAAGAATGCTTAGGGGCACTTTTGGAACAACATGATGAACATGGAAAGGAGCATAACATGTATTATCTTAGTTGAAAATTATTCATGTATGAGCACAACTATACACCAATTAGAAAATCCTATTATCAATGGTTTTCATAGCCCAAATGTAGTGTCATTATATGCTAAACAACAAGACCATTGTTATCACGAAAGTAGATCCCTTCAAGTATCTACTTTCCAAATCAGATCTATAAGGTTGTATGGTAAAATGGATCATGTTATTGAATGAGTTTAAAATTGAATATTTTAACCAAAAAAACATTAAGGAGAAAGTACTCAGATATTAGCTTATTGAAGTTCCTCTTCATGATACTCAACCTCTTATATTTGGATTTCTAAATGAGGCCATCATAACTATGGAAGAATATTCACCTCTTGATGTTGAATAGTGGAAGATGTACTTTTATGGATCATTCATGACTCATAGATTAGAGACTAGAATAGTATTTTTTAGGCCACAAGGGGATCTCATTTCCAAGTCCTTTTTTATTAGATTTCCATATATGAATAACATGGTCGAGTATGAAGTTATCATTACAAGGATTCATCAAGTACTACACCAAAACATTCATCATCTAATGGTGTATGGTAATTCTTAGTTAATCATGAATCAATACACAAATCAATACTAGACCAAGGATGAGAAGTTGGTACATTATACAGATATGATCGATACTCTCAATTAGTAGATTGCCAACATCTAATTTTAAAGAATACCTCAGGCCAATAATAGAATAGTTTATGATATGGTCACTATTAGTTTCATGATCTAGATTACTGACAAAGCTAGTGATTATCAATTTCTTGTTTAACATGTCTTAGCATTAGCATAGGATAAATTAGCCATCAAGATGGTTTATGATATTGTTGATCTCATGCCTCCCTAGTAATCAGATATATATGCCTATCTTCAAGACCAAACCATGAATCTCAATTTATCACATAAAAAACAAAAAAGCCTTCACCCATAAATCTTCTCATTATACCTTATTTTTACCAACCTTGTATCTTATAAGATAGGATGAAAATATTCTTCACTATTTACCTTCGATAGAATTTGGACTAGCATTGAGGGATGTCTACAAAGGATTATGTGGAGCCCACACCATTAGGGTAATCTTAGCCAAAACATTATTGTGTATTATATATTACTAACCAATGATGGAATTAAATGTAGCTTCATATGTGAATAGGTGTGGAAAGTGTTAGAATCATGCCAATTTAATTCATTCTCTCACCAAGACACTCAAACCATTGACAACACCATGGATATTCTTAATGTGGGGACTCAACCTTGTCATAAATATTAATCTAGCCTCTTTATATGGACATAAAAATGTCTTGATATCTACTAAATACTTCACTAAGTGGGTGGAGTCCATCTTAGTAACTTACATCACTAGTAAGCAAATTTCTAAGTTCATATTTAACCACCTCATTTACTGCTATGGCATCCCCTTTGACATTATATTTGATAATGGTAGATCATTCAATAATAAATATGTGAGAGCACATTGTTTTCAATACCACATGAAACATCATTTATCTACCACTTATTATCTATAAGGTCATGACTAAGATGAGTCTTCTAGTAAAACCATTATCAATATTCTAAAGATGATTATCAATGATGTTGACCGTAATTAGCTTTTACAACTGTTTAAAACCCTCTAGGCATACCATTTCATATTACCATAAGAGTTACACCCTATTCATTTATTGATGTAACTAAATCCATTCTTCCTATTAAGATTGAGTGTCCTTCTCTCTAAGTTTTATTGCATCACATCATTGATAATGAAGACTACATAGTGGCTCACTTCTAGGAGCTATACCTAGTTGATGGAAAATGTTTAGTCACCATAAATAATCTTTAGGATTATCAAAACTGATTAAAAGGCCTATAAAATAGGTGCATTAAGCATCATTAATTTGATATTGGTGGCTTGTACTAAATGATAATTATAAAAATATCAATGTTGAATCTAAAAAAAAGGAAAAGTTCCAACCAAACTAATTAGGGCCTTATGTAGTTATTGATAAGTATATTTCTATAGCATTACACTAGAGGGAGATGAACTTGATGAATCAATTAACATAATTCACCTCAAAAATTTCTATGCTTGAGGGATTTAGATTATTAACTACAAGGTTTGTTTAAGTTATGCCATATTATACCTATTAATTATACTATACACCTTATCATTATACCATACCCTTAACCCTTCTCCAGTGATTTATTTTTACCTAAACATAATTATCAAGTTTGGCCTTTGTTTTGATTCATTTTTTACTTTAGGCATGTTTAGTGGTTGATGATAGGTCTAATTATAAAAATTGTTTCAAAATTACATGTTTGAAAGGTAGTATTTAAAAGTAGTATGACAGTGATCTTGATAATTACATCATTAATTTGTTACTACATTTGACTGGTTCTATTGATTATAATCACCTTTCAGAAAATCAATGTCCTACCTCATGCTACTAATTATAACCACCTATGGTAAAATTAGTACCACTGACCCTTTGCCATTATTTCCTAATTATAATTGCCTATAGGAAAACTATGGACAACACCTTTACCATGTATTGCCACATCACATTTCCATTAGTGTTAACATTTTCATTGTCATTCACCAATCACCTATAAATTGTTGGTAATTAATTAGATTCCTTTTGTATATGTGTAACTACAATGACTTGTGGTCCTATAGGATTATGTAGGTAAAACTTCACTAACATTGAGGTCAGCTCTGTCACCCCTTTACCATATGTTCTCACTATTTTATGAGTCTAGACTATGTTGTCTATCATAATTATCTATTTATTTGAGATTTCAAAAACACTAAAAATATTGGAATTTATTTAACACCTTCACCATTAAAGGTGTAACTAAAGTACCTTGAGGTCCTGCAGGACTATGTAGGTAGTGCTCAGTTAACATTTATGTCATCTTAGTCACCCCTTCATCACACTCTTTCCATTATATGAGCAATTTAAGTCAAATACTCTCATAATTTTGAGATCTCCCTAATCTATTATCTCATAAATTTATGAGTTGCGAATTATGTATCTCATAATTCTTGATTGAGTTGAGATACCTAAAAAATTTAAAAAAAATTAAAAAAGTTTCAAAAACCCTAAACATTCATAAATATCTAACAAATCTTAGAAATCACAAAATCATGAAAATTGGATTAGATTTTAATGTGAGATACAAATCCATTAATTTTTTTTGGGATGAGCCATCTTTTCTATTTAGTTTCTTTTCTAGACCACCTTGGTCTTTTTCCTCCCATTTCTATGAGAAATACATTAACCTAAGGTCCATACATACTATGTAGGCAACACCTAGATACATGGGTTATCTTAGGATATCTCAATCTCACCTTCATTTCTTTTTCAACCACTTATTTGGCTTAAGGATCTTAGGACCCCTAACTATTTCACAAGTAGCCACTTGTCATTTAATTTTCCCATCCTTATTGTCCTTAATCCATATGCTCTCATCATTTTATGAATTCATGTTGTGACCATTATGTGTTTCAATTTTATACACTAATAACCACTTAGATTTATCTTATGCTCTCACCATTTTATGAGCAACATAATCTTACACTCTCACCATTTTGTGAGCTCATTACCATTCTAAGCCTTAGATGTAGTAGACACTATGAATCACCCATTTAGTTCATATGTGGATACTCATCTCTTGTCTTTTTTAGTGTGGTTTTAGCCTAAATCATACTCTCACACTTGTGTAATTGTTTGTGTTGACATTTTCATGATTTTTAAATGTCCTCCCCTCTTCTCTCATGCACTCTCCATTTTATGATACCACTCCTATTTTCCTTTACATGTTAATCCTATTTTCTTATCATCCATTTTCTTCCATCCATATCCTTGAAGAACTACATTTGGCCTAAAGTTCACATTAGATGTTCTGTCCATGAAAATATATAGGTTTCATATACTTACTTAGGGCATCTAGAATCAGTTCAACTATCCCTCACATTTCTTGTATTTCCCCCTATTTTATTATGTTTTTATCTCCTATTACCTAAGGGCAATGTTTGTCATCTTGTTTGTGTCATTATCTCCCTATAGCCTAGGGGAAACCTTATGCCAATTTCTCTTATGTGGCTTTTCCTATGTCATTACTACATATCTTAGGGGTCACCCTATCACTAAGAGTAACACATATATTAAAACACATAAACAATTTGTTTTCCATTTGCATTAAAATTTTGATTAGCCTTTATTTTTTTTATTGTTGTTTGTTTAACTTAGTTTGATTATGATTGTATGTTTAGATTAGTATGTTTACTGAACTTTTCTTTATTTTGGATTATTTAGTTGGTTTTTATTATTTTTTTCACTTTGTTTGTTTGTGTGTTTTGTTTGTTTTGTTTTATTGGTGTTTTTTGTTTATTTTTTTTATTTTTGCTTATTTTATTAGTTTATTTTATTCTTTATTTTTCCTTTCATTTACTTAGTTTTCATAATATTATTACATTTTATTTACACTTAAGTATTGATTATCCATATTATGTAATTCAGTTGTGAATTTTTGTATTTAGTCTTACACTTGATTTAATTATTATATTTAGACTTGGATCAGATTATCCATATCTTATTCCTAGGTTGTTTACATTTACATTTAAATTAATTTTTCTATGCTTAGGGTATAAATTTCCATTTTATTTGACCATAACTATCATGCACAATATAAAAATTTAGACTAAAATCATGCTCATAGGGAGTCTATTCTAGAAATGTAATGGTAATATCTCTCTAATATATCCAAAACTAGTTAACTAACCTAATACATGCCAGAATTCATGAGTACTAAACAAGAAAAACAATTGATTTATTATGTGTTTATAAAAATGATCATCTCTACATAAGTATCCATATAAATCATATAACATAATCTCATAGAATAATATCCATCCTTTTAAGCCTCCCCTGATAGCCATTTAACAACACATATTTTCAACCTATATCCCATGTTTGTTTGAACATGCATATTTGAAGTCACATATAGGATAGAAATGTGTTTTTATCCTTTTCCATCTCATCATAAATTTATTTTACAAATTTTTGAAATAAGCTACCCTTGCCAATTTTCCCTATCATGACAAATTCTATTTTTGACCAATTTAATGATTATAACTACATGTGGGAAAATCAATATTTTTGCATCCCATGCAAATGATTATATATGCCTAAGGGAAAATCATTATTTTTTAACATTCCAACTACCTTTCTAGGAAAAAATATTTTATTCCTAATTATAACTACCTTTGGGAAAATCAATGTTTCCCATTTTTCATACCTGATTATAACCACCATTGGGAAAATCAATCCTTTTCCTATTTTTTATTCCTAAAAATAACTACCTTTGATAAAATTAGTCTTTTCCATTTTTTTACTGATTATAATTGACTTTGCGAAAATTAGTACTCATTCCACTACCCTAATAGGTTATCTATCTATGCCATTACTTATAACCACCTTTGGGAAAACCAATGTCATAACTTTTATTTCTTATTATAATCACCTTTGGGTAAATCAGTGACTCCGGCACTATTACTATTTATAACCACCTTAGGTAAATTCATTAATCCCACTATTTTTAACATCTATATCATGTCATTTTATTCATTTTGATGGAATGTTTGATGATTTTATTTTTCCACCCACACCCTTGAGGGGGCATCAAGGGGTTATTGACCATTATTTGGGACATAAACCATTCATATTAATGATTTTTTAATTATTTTAAAAGATTTTATTAATTTTGTGTCTTGTAATGCCTTCTCAAATAGGGGAAAATTATAGACACTTATTTTTGGCCATGCCTAAACCAACATTCAATTTAATTTCTAGCAAACAACACATTTTAAGCCTAGAAATCACCTCAATTGCCCAAATTTATCTATATAAGGTATCTAATTATGATAAATGTGATGAGGCTAGATTATTTCGTGTATTACTCTATATGTATCACTAACCTAGTTCAATTTTAACCCTAGTCAAATTATAACCTATTAATTTAGCACTTTTGGCTTATTAATCTATTAATTAATATCATTCAAAACAATTGCCAAAAGCTAAAAATCACTAGAGAAGGCTAATTATATTAAAAATATTAATTAAATTACCCAAACAAAAATTACAAATCAAATTAGTGAATTTTATTTACCAAAAAAAGAATTTTTAGCCATATATGAAGTTAAAGGTCAAATGAGCTAATATAGTGATTTATTATCTCTTAAATATTCAAAAATTATGACTCAAACCTCACAAATATATAAGTTAAGTTGCCATGCCTCACAAATATCTAAAAATAAGGTGTCAAGATTTCATGAGTGCTTTAACCCCACCCATAGTTAGACTGACTCAACCTAAGTTATAATTTAACCTAACCTCCTTAGTGTTAAAGTTAGTTATTTTAGATATAAATACAAGTGTTCACACAATATACCAATAAAATTTTGTGTGTAAGGTTATCTTGCTATAATACCTTCTTGAAGCATTTGAGAATAGTGTTATAATGCCAAATTTATGCCAAGAATCACACCCAGCCACAAGTTACTATTGGAGAGATGTTACCACTATGGAAGAGCATTTATAGAATACTAAAATAATCATAGGGTAAGCATGAACATCCTTATGATAACAAGTAAGCATTAAATTTGATACAGGGGGTAATAAATATGTATTGTCTTCATTTCTAATTTTTATCTTGATTATTATGTTGTGCTTTCCCTAGTTCTTAAGCAAGAGAGTTTAGTAATAGTGTATTTTTATTATAAATATTTTATCATTTAGAATAACAAGGGACTAATCTACATATTTTTTACCCTTCCAACACCTAAGGGACATATACCCTCTATCTTTGAGATGGTACTCCAATCATGTAGGACACTAGAGTTTTTAAAAACCTAAAAAATACATGTAGTTAATTTGATCTTTTGAAAAATATTATAATTTAAATTTTAAAATGTTTGAACTTTGAGAACTTGAAATTAAAAAGAGAGAATGAGAAGATGACACCTATATAATTAAAACCAATATTTTACATATTTAATTTTTTGTAGAGATGATATGTCTTAAAGCATTGGATAATTGATGCTTCCCTTGAAGCACATGGAGAATTTGGTTCATTAACTAAACCAATGGTCACTTTTAGGGTGATCAAGCCCCAAATTGATTTTTTACTTTATAAAATAAATAAAACACCTTGATGTATGAATAAACCTCTATCCAAATTAGATGGTATTTTTAACCTTGATACATTTAAATCAAAAAAAAATTTAGGCATAATATTATAGGGCACAAAGCTTATAAGTTATTAATTATGCATTTAACTAATTTAACTATTCTATATGGATTGTAGATTTAATTTTAAACAAATTCCTCAATGAATGATCAAAATAGAATGGAGAACACCAATGTTCCTACCATGTCCATAACTAGAAAAAAATATATAAATTTTTAAAAATATAATAATTTGCATGAATAGGTGTCATGCCCCATTAACAAGAGTAGATTTTTTAAATGTATGTAGATGAAAATTATAAATTCTATTTGAAACTTATGCATGAACATGTATCATGCACTCAAAAATATATGAAATTTTACTTTGATCTTTCAATGTGATTGCATATGCTTGGTATGTTCCCCCATAATATGATTGTATTTTGAATCAAAATTGATTTCTTCTTTTATAGAAGCTTATCTCATGTATGAGAATCCCACTAAAATTACCCCTTTTTGAGGTTATGAATTTGATCCTTGAATTCACTCATCTCAAAATAAATTTTAACTACAACATGAATCATAAGATGTAATCATTGAATATTTTATCACATGTGAAAGACAACTTAGCATAGTAATATTTCCATCATTTGAATTATTTATGTACATGATAATTTTGATCACATAGGTCAAATTATCACACCTGTAACTTGAAAATTTATTTGACGTGTAGTTTTCCTTGTTTATTTTTATGTTGTTCTTGTAATGTTCTTAAAATGTTCATAAAAATATTGATTAGAAGAGTTTAAGGCAAAGTTGATGAATTTAAGGTTTTGATCAGCATTACCATGTGCTTGTTTAGCCACCACTTGACCTATTTCAATTTGCTTCAAGTGATTAAAGGAGTATATTAAATATTAATATTCCTTATTCCTTGTTTCAAGTTCATGGCATGCTTTACAATTGATTAAACTAGTTGGTGATATGCTTCACTAACTTCATAACCTAGTTGATTGCATTTTAGATCACTTTATCACTTCTAGAGTAGGTTTTATTGATAATGGTAGTATAATATCATAATAAGTTCATGATATGAATTTTAATGCATGGAAATGTATAATGAATACATTTTTCATCAGTTTCATCAAGTTTCTCAAGTGGTTATGGCAGATTTAGTGCCAAAAAGGCCTATTTTGAGGTTATATGTATAGTTATTCATGGTATAATTGATATAAATGTATATTAAGGACATTATTTGTTCATTAAAATGTAAAATACATGTTTTGGAAATATTTTTATGTGACAAAATGTAGAAGACTAATTTATATATCTTATCAACTTCTTTGGAAATTCAAAGGCCAT
Organism: Torreya grandis; assembly: GCA_037957365.1. NCBI lineage: Eukaryota > Viridiplantae > Streptophyta > Pinopsida > Cupressales > Taxaceae > Torreya > Torreya grandis. Next base: position 519,025 of record JARHVA010000694.1, on the reverse strand, counting down.
TGGCTTTTGCTCAATACAAGTAGGAGAGACATAGAGAGAGAGTTAGGTCCAAATATATTTATAAGTGATATGGACCATAATTATATTAAATATAGTGTCATTTTTTTTCATATTTAGGCCCCCATATTTATGAATAATTGCTAAGACTATAAGGGGGTTACTATGTCCTAGTCATCCTAGTAGGGTATAGGTTTGTCTTTGTCTGTTCATCTAGGAACTAGATGGAGAAAAATGGTTATAATGGGATGATTTAAGTTTAAAATAAAACCTTTTGAATTTTTTAATAATCATATTATTTTTATTTATAAGGATTATTTTGATAGGAAATTGGTTGCCTATCTTAATTAATAAGGATGGCAATCTTTAAGCATGTTTGATATATCAATTAAGTGTGTTCCTATTAAAAGGTTTTTTAGGTTATTGTTTTAGTTATGATATAAATATCTCATTAAATCAAATTATTTTGGTACATTCATCTTGAAGAGGGTATTTATTGAGGTAGCTTGAGTGAGATGGGGCCTTTCTCAATGGATAATTACATGTTTAAGGAGTTTCTAATGTCTAGTAGTATCTCAGTGAGATCAACATGATATTATAAAATGGTTAATAAAAAATATTTTTCATTAATATAATGTATGTATTTCATGTGATTTTTTAAAAACAATAATCTCTTATTATTTAAAATATCACTCATAATCTTGATTATTTAAGATTTCTTGCATGGACTTCAATGAGTATTTAGAGGTCAAAATGGGAAATGACAGGAGCTATGAGGATTAATGAAGATAAAGAAGTTTTATTAGAGGGAATTAATTTTTTTATTATTTTTCATAAGGTATTAAATATTATTAATTACACTATGAGAACAAATAATCTATTTTGAACCTCAAATGCTTAAAATACATAGTCAAGACTATGTAATACAATGTTACCAATTGTTAGAAATTTTAAATAGGTATGTGCCCTAAAAAATGTGTTATGGTGGTGCCAAGATGAATATTTGGTGTGAAATAATTACCTTAAATGTATGAGAGTATTCATAAGGTTTCCAAGGTAAAATCCAAAAGCATGAAAGAAGACCTTAAAATCCATTTTTAAAAAAAATTAAGGTAAATTAGTAGTTTTTAAGGTAAAGTTTATGTTTTGATTTACATGTTTATCAAGGATTTTAGATGATTATACAATTTTATGTAATGTTTATTAGACTCATTAAGTTTTATTTTCATCATGTTTATTGCATCCCTAACCCTTTCATTTGTTCTTCCTCTATTTGTATAGTGAGCTGAATATATACCTATAATATTCTTAATTGGGATACTTCAAGAAGCATCTCATTTAATCATAAAGTTATATTATTTAAAGCTTAAGGTTACAAATTATATAAATTATATTTGGTCATATTAGGATAAAAATGTAAGTAGAGTGAATTTTAATCTATATTTATGTTACAACCATTTTCAGTCATAGTTAGCTAGATGGCTTTCATGTGGTCACATGAAGAACACTACGTGTGAGAGAAAGAATTTTAATGGTGACACTTTCATAATTTATTAAGAATATAATTTTTTTATACCTATTCAAGACCATAATTATATCCACATTCTTACTTAGTCCTATGAAATCCAAAATCACCACCTACAGTCAGCTTAAGGGGGACCTCACTAAGTTCTAAACACAATGAGATTTTAATATTACAATGATGATGTTGAATTTGATATGGAAAGGTAATTTAATATAATTTTTTAATTTCATAAGGTTATAATATATATTTTTAAGTAATATAATTCTCAAAGGTTACTCACAAGCTTGTTTAACCTATAGTTAGCAAGGTGAAGACATAATCAGCCCTGCATGAGAAACATTTGTGTGAGAGGGAGAGGTGAAGGTTTATATGACTTAAAAAGATTATATGGAGTTTTTAATGGTTTTAATGACATATTAAAGTTATTATTGTAGTCACATTCATCCATATGTAATCCAAGAGAAGAAAACACACACCTACAACCAGTATAGATTATAGGTAGTCAAGGACATAAATGAGAATGTTAACATGGGTCATGGATGTGATGGTAATGAGTTATTATGGATATAATTTTTTATGATCTCATTTAATGGAATCCATTTGATTATAATTGTCTATGAAGGTCATATTCATAAAGGATAATACATAGTCTACTAACACAATCTTTCAGAGCCTTGCAAGCCCACTTACAAGCAAAGTTTAAGTGGAACAAGTTTATCTCATTGAGATTGAATTTATAGAAGTTTAAAAGAGTGTAAATGATCTTGACTAATATATTACCTAGTTTTTATAATGAGATAAGGATATAAACTCAGTTTATAAACCTTTAGGATCAATAAGTTCAAATTACATAAAAACCCTCAATGGTGACAATTCAGTGTTTCAAACCTGTTTAGAAGGTCAATGTTTATAAAAACTTATGTTGAGTCATTTTATGAATCATGTAAAGTTTTTTTATATCTTTGTTTTATATTAAAGTGTGTTTAGAGGATTTAAGACCAAATATGGTATTTCTAAGCATTTTAATACACAGTCACTAGCTAAGAGGCAAGTTTGCATAGCTTATAAATTATTGAATGATATATATGGTAACTTGAGGTTTATTTAGGTGTTGGAAGGTGTACCATTATTCTAAATTATATATTTTATTCAACCATTTGGTCCTACAATGTTATGAATAATTAACTAGAAGGTATATAACCCTATTTTACTTGAGAAGGAGCTCGAAAAGGTCATTTTGTTTTCTTAGAAATTTCATGAGGATATGCATCCAAAATAAAGACTATATGTTATTTTATATGGTACATACTAATAAAAACTATTGGTATTGGTTTTTGGAATGGACCCTTATCTTTTATGAACCATTATTAAGAACATAAACCTATTTAAACCCTAAAACTGACTTTATGGATAAAATATGATTATTAATGTCCTAAAATACCATGATTTTACCTCAAAATTATCCCAATGACATTAATAACTCTCTTAAGCTTCACTTTTAAGTGTTTTTTCACATGTGTAGGTAAAATATGGTAGAGTACAAAATATGCAATTTTAGGTTGTTTTATGAGGGTATAAGATATGGAGTGATATCAAAAACATATTAATATTATTATAGGGAATTTATATAGGTTATATAATCATAAAAACTATTCTACATGTCTCTTAAAGAGTTCCACCATCTATGCAAGTTGGCCACTAGCTCCAAAGGTGAGACAACCTCAGTTTTGCAAGTCAAAAGTCAATGATGAAGGCTTATGAGTGAAATAAATGATTTAATATGAAGTAATTATTTGTGTAAAGGTTTTTAAGGTATCATAAATTCATTCTAAATCACCTAAACTTTCATGTTTCATGAAAAACATCTCAAACATCACCTCAAGCATACATAAGCATATAGGCTTGTCAATGACCATTTCATGGTTTACACATCTAGAAAACATATTACAACTTTAAATTTGACATGGATGATGGTATTAGACTAGGTAATGTGATTCTAACACTTTTTTAAGGTTTCACATGTGTGGGTTGTCATTTGGATCAAATCTTTATTTCTAGGCCTAGGAGGCCTAAGTAGGCCTATTTGGAGAGAAAAATGATAGAAAAAAGATACTTCAACTTTGATTTTGATCCTAAAACATGGTTTATATTTATAAGGGGAGAAAGGGTCCTAAAAAATATGACCATCTCCTTGGTATAGTCTGTACACTCTTGTACACAAGGAACTTTGCCATTTTTAGGGTTATAAAGATTTAGTGAAAAAGAAAGAAAATGGAACAAAAAGGAATATTTTGGAGAGTTTTATGGATAAAAGGGAATTTTTTAAGGTTTTAATTAATTTTTATAATCCATTCATGGAGGATATTTACCTTATTCAAATTAAAACCTAATTTTCTCTCTCATACACCTTTTTGCTTAAAAATGAGTTGAATGATTGAATCACCAAATTGATGAATAAAATCTCTTAAAAAGGATTTATTTATGTTTATTATTTTCTCATATGCCTAATAAATAAATAAAAATTTAGGGTTTGATTGGAAGAAATATTCAAAGGTTGAAAAGTTCTTCAACACTCCTAACAAGACCTTCCTTCCTTCTTATGCCTAGCGAAGAGACAAAGTCAAATAACCATCAATGGTCCTTCTAACATCCATATTAAGGTGGATAAACATCATAAATTTATTAGGAGAATATTTCAATGGATTATGAATGAAGACTTAAATACCTATTTTCTAGGAGAAAGTCTCATTTAATAAAAAAGGACATGTGAGCTAGTATATAGGGTGTGCAAGCTAGGATTTAGTCACCTTTAAAGTGGTCAATCTTAACCAATCAATGATGAAAACATTTTCAAGCTTCCCTAAGAAATTATATTCTACCTCTACACCACTATAAGGACATAATCAAAGAGATACATTATAAAAAGTACTGTATATCAACTTGAGGGGTTAAATACCAAGCTAGTCATCCTTATGTTGGGGTTGCTTTGTCTTTGCATCTTATGATTTTATATTTGTATTATTTTTTATGGAATTGTATTATCATTATTTTTATTTAACTAAGCTGAAAGGTTTCCAAATTTTTGTACTAACCTCTTGAATAAATATGAATCTCTTTTCTTCCCATTTTAGGTTTTGTGTGAAGTGTCAGTGACTGCCATTTATTTAAAATTGTGAATAAATTGTTTTCATATGTTTTAGATTAAGGTAAAAATAGGTTTTGAAGGGACCCCAAAACCCTTTAACAGAATTAAAAAAATATAGAGCATTAACAAGCACTAGGATAAGCAATCCTAAAACCTACTAAAAAGTAGCAACAAAATCAGGTAAAATAAGGACAACATCAATATCCATTTTATATTCATCCCCCCTAATATTCCAAATAAAGATTTAATATCTATTTTTTAGGGGCAAAATCTAGAATAGTTGCCTACCTGCCATCAACAATATTCTGCATACTTTCTAGCTCTCTATTTTTCTTAGTGGATCTTCTTCTAGGTCTGTCTGGAGAGCCAACATCTGGTTTCATCTTAAAATGTTGTTCATCTCCTTTTCCATATTTATCTAGAGTAGAAGCAAGATGTTTCACCTTCGTTTGCTAGTCTTTTTTGCTGCTTCTAGTTTCTACCCCCTTAGTATTGGTCTTTTTTTCAGCATTTTTTCTTTGGTTTAGAATATGCTTTAGGTTTTCTCCATTATCATTTACAGGAAGATCATTCAAAGGGAAATAATTCTCACCCTGAATCTCCCTGGGCTGAGAAAAAAGAAAATCTCCCTCCTCTAAATTATTTCCAACTTCAGCCAAGAATTTTCCTTCCTCTAGCTCAGTTTTGTCATCTACATCTCTCCATCGATCTTCTATATTTTGATAGAAAATGATTTATTTTGATAAATCTATCAAATCATCTATTATTTGTACAGGTATTATAGTATCTGATTGCATCCCATGTCCTTCTTTCTCAAAATTTTCTTTCTCAATAGAAAGCTCTTTATCCGCCTCAGTATGTGGAGCTTTGGGATTTTCAGTAGAAAGCTCTTTATCCACCTCAGCGTGTCAAGCTTTAGAATATTCCTTATTCTTTTGTTCTTGTTGATAATCTTCTTTGGGTTTCCATACTTTATTTTGCTGGACCTTGATCTTTCTCCCATCAAAAACACTACTAGGATGATTTTTACTTTTGTAAGGACAATTTTTGACCCAATGCCCATGTTTCTTACAAGCATAGCAAGAGTTGGGAAAATCTTCAAAAAAAATCCCTTGAGTTTTTTTTCCATACTTAGATATTAGATCCACTTTTTTCAGGAGATGATTCAGATCTACCATTTTAACATAAAGTCTAGCACTTTGAAGTTTAGATCTGGTAGCCATAGCATTATCCAATGCCACAAGTTCACCAAAAGAATTGGTAATACCTTTAAAAATGTCCTCATGCCAAAACTCTAAAGGGAGGCCAAGAAGTCTAACCCAAATGGGAGTGGTTACAAAAAAAAGAATCTGAGAAATCCATGTTAGGCTCCCATTTTTTAATAGTGAGAGAACATTTACCAAAAGACCATAGTCTTCCACATAGAACCATATTCATGTCCTCCTTACAGTTGAATTTAAACAAGAAGAAACCATTCAACATTGGTGCCACTTCTCCCTCTCCTCAAATAACCCATTTCATTTTAACCAATTTTGTAAGAGATTCTAGATCTGGTCTTGCTCCTAAAAATTTACCCACTAAGCTGAATTCCATAGAAGACATAGAAAAATCTATTAAAGGATTTGGAATAAAAACTTGAAACTCACCTTTCTCCCAAGAAGACTTAGCAATCACCAGTGGGAAAAGAGATTTTCCATTGGGTTTCTTGCCAAATAGAGATGACCACATCTTTTATTCTAAATACTCTCCCTTCAGCACTTTTGAGGATTTTTCTTTATTAAAATGCACATTATCTTTCTCCTTTTTAGGCTCTTGCCCCAACACAATAGGAGGAGAATCTAGTTGGGAGACACTGATCCCACAAAAAGGATCAGATATGCTAAAAGGTTTTCCATTATTTACATCAGCCAAAAATTTTGACCCAACATTTTTCTCTACACCTCCTGCAATCCCTCCAAGGTCTGTACCTTTTACCTAGTTCTCCACAACCAGTTTTCCACATGCCTTCAAACCTACACTTTCCACATCTGAAAGGGCACCTTCTATCTTCTGCCCAACAATTTCAAATTCTGGGTGTGCTTTCAGCGTGCCTAGTGTGTCCCTTCTATACATTAGCGTGTCCCTTCTATCAATTGTTTTCATATGTTATTGTCTAGTTTTTGTACCTTAATACAATATGTTTGAGTTTCTATAGGTCATACTAAGTGTCAAGATCAATCTTAGTCTAATGTTGGATTGAGTTAAATACATTTTCATTGCTTTCATATATAGAGTGAGTTTGTCATGTCCTTCACATGAAAAATTATTGTAAAATCATATCAAAAGTGAAGATAATGTGTGAAATCTTCTTCTATTATTAAGAGTGTCAGTTACAATCATACATGGTTATATACTTTGGTGAATCACCTTTATTTTATGTTTTCATTTCAATTATAGTTAAATCAATATCCCTCTCACCATTTTCACTATCTTAAATAAATAGTTAGTAGGAATAAGATAAATTTTAGTGAGTGCATCAAGGGAACCAACCCTCTATCTGGAGATTATCTCCCTTTTAAATTTACCCACACTCAAAAGAGATTCCATTATTTTAGTAGGAATGGGAAGTAGCACACAATCTCATAAGGGCATCAATCGTAATTGACAATAATTTTCAACATCATGCTTGGTGAGACCCATACTTCTTAGCATAGATAAAGTTTGGAGATAGAGAAAATCACTTGTAATAGCAAAGGACACTCATCATCATTTGAACCAGAGGATTCCTTAAAGTTGTAGTAATCTTAGCAGTAGGCTATCACAACTTTCACGCCAAAGGTTACCATAATATCATCAAGAAAAGGTATTCCTTTTGAATTTCATGAGTTTTCTTCTCATTATTATAAAGGAAAATATTTATAAAGACAAAACATTATCTTATAAATTTGTTTCAATCTCCTCAACAACCTAGCATACTAGATAGTGAAATTCCCAATATCTAAATGGTTATACCTAACAACCAGGTGTTTTTCTCATTAAATAAAGGAAACCGACTAAATTATCCCTAGTATGATGATATACCATCTTTTATTCTTAAGAGCATTCATTTATTCTTAGGAGAATACCAAACTATGCCTATTGAGCACATAAAACATGTGGCTAGCCTTTTTCAATCCATATTATTGTCTAGGAGAATATAGTTATACATTTGTAGGTAGTTTGAAGAAAAATATGACCACCTATACTTGGTTGAATAACTTTCCACCATAAAGAGGGATCCTCATGAGTTCATGACATATTTTAATCTCAAATCCAAAAAAACATGGACTAGGATACCTCTAATATGTAGTCCATCTCTAGAGTATGCCTTTCTATATTATCTAAGAGTTCTTAATTTAGATATTAGTGTCATAATTCAATCAATGTGTGGCACTAATTTACCAGATACTTATGAAGTGGTAATTATAGAAAATAATAGTTTGATTTAGGATTTAAAATTGGCACCTATACCTCTTATGCCTTTTTCCAAAAAACATAGCCAATACCATCCCCTCAAAATCATGATATAGTTCCCATTCCATCCCCCCAGGCATAAGTTTTATCCATTCTTAGTCAAATTGAGATTGGATAGCTCAAAGGAATGTTTCAATCCTTTGGTAATGAATTTTTTCAACTAAAAGGGTAGCATTACCAAGAAAATAGGCCTTACCAAACACGTAATTAGCCTACCTATTAACCTTTCAAAAATAATAGACCTCCATATCAAGGATTCAAATAAAATATACCTTATTATCAAGCTTAAGGAGCTATAACACATGCCAAACCTTATGCAGTATTTGATCTTAATTTTCATTCTTTATCTAAAGGTATTATTAATGTGCCAACTCAAAAAAATATAATGCCATATTTGGGTTGGCAACCATCTAATCATAATGATATTAAAAATCAAGCATTAGTGAACCAATCCATGGTGATTTCTCAAACGACTCAAGAATACGACTCTCTTAAATAAGATAAACATAATAAAGTTATGTAAAAATAAGATAAGGTGCATCATAGACAAGGGCACCTAGATTCAACCTTTGTGAATTGGTAACTTGACAACCATGTAGCCTTGAATCATCTTAGTGACTCTAGTACCTCCAACAATGTGGTTATAGCTATAAAAAGAGAAAATTATAAATAAATTAAAGAGAATAAGGAGGTGGGTCATGTTCCAAGCATAAATACTATTATTCATAAAAGTGTCAATAATTAGTCTATTTCCCCAACATCTCAAAAAAATGAAAACATAGAGGTTGACAAGTCTCATGAAGTACCATAAGTGCAAGATCAAGCAATTATGCAAAGAGGGAAACTAAAGGTGAGTAAAACTCCATTCATTATTATATATAATATTAATAGGTCTAATATTATCATTATATTATGGGATTAATTATAAATCCTTGGGTAAAAGGACATGCTAATTTATGAGCTTTCATCCCTTAAGTTGTCACCAAAACTAGTTGATAAAGAGAACATATTTATAGTAAATTTAGATCACCTAATGAGATAACAAGTGAATCAAGTAAATAAGGAGGTAAAAGTGGGTAAATATGAGGTAAAATTGAATAAAACACATCTATTTTATCTATCTTTGATTATTTCAATACCTTAGTCCATAATTGTATGGTAGACAATAGACTAGTAGTACTATCATGCCTAAGCATATTATGGACAAGCTTGGTTTAGTGTATAGAACAAACACCAAAAAGGTATTGTAGTTATATGTCTCACTAAAAAAGACTATTATCATGATAAAGGACATATAACTATCATTTTATACTTTCCCAAACATTACTATTTAGCAGGATGTAGTGGTGGTGGACTTGCCTCCTTATTTTTCCATATGCTTATTTGGAGACTTTACATCAAATATTGGTGGTTATACATCAGATAATTGGACCTATTTTTTGTTCATAAAAAGGTATGAGGCCAAGGTAACTATTTATTTTTATCCTTTTTCACACTTTAACTTATATCCTTACATGCTAAGTGTTGTGAACACAAACTGTGTTATTTTAGATGAGGTGGAATAAGATAGTGAAGAAAAATCCAATTAACCTCTTGAGGGATTTAATAATATATTCCTTGATTAATGGGCCTCAAAATTTAATGAACATGATTTATAAAAAATATTGAATAAGAGGTACTTGGTGTCTATTACATTCATGAAAATAATGCACAAATTTTAGCCATAGTGAAGGAAGATGAGTCCAAAGATGGTATTTGGAAGCTCTACTTTGATATATCAAGGAATAATCATGGTACTAGGGTTGTAATGATTCTAATATATCCAAAAAAATAAAGTATTTTTTTCTATTAAATTTTAGTTTGGCATTCAAATAATGTAGCATAATATGAGGCTCTAGTCCATAGTTTGCAGTAGGCTAGGAAGATGGGGATCAATGTTGTATAAGCTTTTACTGATAGTGAACTTATAGTTTACCAAGTGAGAGGGATAAAAATATGCATTAATGTCTTGATAAGGTATTAAAAGCATAAAGTTTGGGACCTCCTTTAATATTTTTATGCTTTTGATTTTCATGTAGTGCCAAGAAAAAGTAATAAACATGTAGATATATTAGCTACCATAGGAGTTCATTTTAGTATTCCAATTTATGTGAGGAGTGAGAAAAATTAGTCACATATCAAAACTATGGTGAGGCCTTATATTTCTAATAATTATGAGAACTAGTAGGTTTGTGAAGATGACAATCATATTATTAGATTATTACAAGAGGAAGCTAAATTCTCTTCCATAAATTAGTCAAAGATCTTAAAATAGTATGGGCATCATATTGTTCAGCTTAATAAGTTGACCAAAATATTGGTCATTCTTGAAAATATATTTAGTATAGATGATGTGATGAGGAAAGAGAAGCCCTCATTGTCAACCGAGGAAGAACATTATGCTAATGTTGATATCATAACTCAAAAGAGCCTTAAAAGTGGGTAGATTATGTACTCTATCACAAAAATAAAAATTCATTAATTTATGTAGGGAGTTTGTTGATGTCTTTACATGCAAGTATAGTGACTTAAAGGGATTTATTCCAATTTTATCTCAACATACCATTGAGATGAAATTTGAAACCAAACCAATTAGATAAATGAAAAGACCCATCAATCCAAAAATTGAGCCTTTGATTAGAACTAAGCTTCATAAGATCATTGAATTAGCCATCATTTTCTAAATCAAGCACTCTACTTGGGTGGCAAAACTTGTTCTAGTAAGGAATAAAAATTGTTAAATCAAACTTGTGTATATTTTTGTGATTTTAAAAAATCTTATCTCAAAGATCATTACCCATTTCCATCCATGGAGAAAATATTACAGATGGTAGCAGGTTCAGATATGTTCTCATTGTTACATGGGTATATTGGATACAATCAAATTTTTATCAAGGAGGAAGATCAGTTTAAGATAGATTTCACCACCAAGTGGGGGACCTTTTCCTACAAGAACATGCTATTCATTTTATCTAATTCTATAGAAACCTTTCAAATATCTACGGATATGGCATTCCAAGGTCTAATCAATAGGTTTCTTCTTATCTGCTTAGATGACATTACTGTATTTTCAAAGAGTGCAAGAGAATCCATGGTTTATCTCAAGGAAGTGTTTGAAATATGTAGACAATTTGGGATGTCTCTCAACCCCAATAAATGTGTCTTCTTAGTACATTAAAGTAATCTTCTTGAAAATGTGGTTTCCAAGCATGGTTTAATCATTGATCCTGAGAAGAGAGACTCCATACTTCCTCTATGTTTTCCTAAACATAAGAAGGCATTACAAAGCTTTCTAGGAATAATCATTTTTATAAGGAGATACATTTTTGATTTATAAACTTTAGAAAATCCACCTAAAACCATGCTTAAGAAGAATTAATGTTTTAGTTAGATTAAGGAGGGAATGAGGAGTTTTGAAGATATAAATCAATCATTAGCTAGTGTTCCTACCCTTATTAATCTTAATTTTTCAAAGGATTTCATCTTCTGCACATATGATAATGTGGACACAATTTTACATATACTCATGCAAAAATATCAAGAAGCTTTGGAGTAGCCAATACCTTTCTTCAGTAAAGGCTTTCAGGAATATGAGACAATGTATACCTATGTAGAGAAACATGTTATTTCAATAATTATATATCTAAATAAGTTTAGACACTTGGTATTTAATTACAAGATACATCTAATGGTTTCTCATCCAAGTATCAAGAAGTTCTTTTGGAACAAGGACATAAATGAGAAGAGGTCAAGTTAGATAATAAAAGTGATGGAGTATCACATTTAAATAAAGTTCACTAAATTTATTAGAGGCAAAGGACTATGTGAACACCTAAGTCAAGACTTGAAAGAAACTAAGGAGGTAGTTTTAGTGCTTAATGATGAAGTTTTAGCTGATCATACATCATCTTCAAGTTTCTTTCAAGACTTGGTAAGGTACCTCTAAGATGGTTTTTATCCTCGTAATTTAAGTGCATCAAGGATAAGATATGTTAGATTGTAAACCATTCCTTTTCTCCTTGTTGATGGTTTAATTTTCAAGAAAGACATCAATGGTATGTTGTTAAGGTGCATATAGTCAAGCCAAATAGAAAGGTTTCTTGAAGATTTCCATGATGGACATGGTGGAGTCCATTTATCAACAAGAACTACAACCCTTAAGATCATGAGAGGTCGGTAAAAGTGGCCAAGTATATTCAAATATTTCCATATTTGGGTAATAAAAAGCAAGTAATGTGATATGTTTGGAGGAAAAGAAAGACTTGTAGCCTTACCTCTCCAATCGATTTTGGTGGATCAACATTTTTTCCAATGGGATTTGGACTTCATTGGCCTCATTAACCCACCATCAAGCTTAGGTCATAAGTGTATCCTTACTACCATATATTAATTCACCAGATGGACAAAGGTAGTAGCTTTGAAAGAAGCAAATGAATAGAATGCATTAGACTCTTTTGTATTTTTACTTATAAGATTTGGAGTTACTTCCACCATCATTTTAGACAATACCATGGCTTTTATGGGAGCTAATATCATTCAATGGGTTTTTCAACATGGTGTATACTTCAACACTTTATCAAACTACTACCCACAAGGCAATAGCCTTACTAAGTCCACTAATAAGAACTTGCTAAAGATCATAAGGACTATTGAAGATAATCGAGATCATAGAATTTGAAGCTTAAGTCATCTTTATGGACTGATAGGATTATTGTACCCAACATCCCCCTTTTTTCCATAGGAAATGGAGACCTACCTTTTTTAGACTATGATATTGAATTTGAGCCCCCCTTCTATATGTTTATGTAAAAATTTATAAAAGGACTAATTATTGGCCTTTATACTTTATAAAAATGGCATTGGTATAATATGTTTTTATTGACTAATGCTTGAATTATTTTAGGAATTATTTCTATTGGGCTTACTCTATAATTCTTTTGGGTCTGTTTTCCAACTTATCTTTATTGGACATATATTTATCAAACATTTTCCCTGAAGCATTTGGTCTTTGTCAGGATTCTCAAAATGGGATTTTTTCTATAGACTTATCTTTGTTGGGGAAATTGTTTTAGACATTTTGTCAAAAATAATTCCTCTGATGGAACTGATTTGTGAGATTTTTTGCAATAGTAATTTTGCTTGACAAAATAGACTTATCCTTCAACCATTTGGAGATTGCCCTTCGACATTTATGAAGTATATCCTTTAGGAATTTCATCATGGACTAATTCCCTATGAAGTAGACCCTTTGGATTATTTCTATATATAAATAACCCTTAGAAATTTAAATGACCCTTTGGCATTTTTAAATTACCCTTCAGTACTTTTGAAATGCCCTTCGACCTTATGAACCTACCCTTTGGGCTTTTTGCAACATGACTTTTAGCCTTTTTGTTATGGCTATTTTTCCTAATAAAATTCCTTTGGACCTTTTTTAATTTCCCTTCAGCCCCTCTATACCTACCCTTTAAGAATTTTCCCACACTTCTACCTTTTTGAACTATTCTTTTAGATAATTTGTCTGAGACATTTTCCCCTAGGAAATGAACCTACCCTTTAGGGCTTTTGTCATGGACATTTGCTTAACAGAATGACCCTTTGTTTTAAATTAACCCTTCAATATTTTTATCCTAGCATTTAACCTTACCAGACTTACTCTTCAAGAAGTTTGTTATGGGCCCTCTCTGCCCTACAAAGTATATCCTTCAAAAATTTTCCCTATGAAGTAAACCCTTAAAAAAAATTCCTAGCCTTTTTTCTTGGAACTTTTTCCCTCGGCCAATTCCTTTGGAATTTATGTATCGAACATTTTTTCTAATGCAAAAATCCCAAAACAATTCCCTCAAGGGCACATGTCCTTCAGACTTTATAAACTGACCCTTTAGACAATTTTAAAATGACCCTTTGGCCCTTTTTAAAGTGATCACCTACCCTTCAAGAATTTATCATGGGCCCTTTCCCCTCCAAGACTTACCATTCATAACTTTATCCTGGGCACTTTCCCTTCTAAGACTTACCTTTCAGGACTTTTGTCCTAGGCCCTTTTGCTCTTTAGCCAATTCCATTGGGACTTTTGTCCCAGGCCTTTTTCCCTTTGGCCAATTCCTTTGGACATTTTTTTTAAAACATCATGCCCTTCGGCCCTTTTGAAACCATCCTTTTGAGCATTCCTTTAGAAATTTTATCTAAGATAATATTATCTTTGAGAGAATTGTTGTAGACATTTTGTTCAAAAAAATTCCCTCGTTGGAATTCTTATGGAATTTGCGTCTAAAACATTTTGTGTAATAAAATTAGGGTGCATATAATATAAATCCCACAAAATTTCCCCTCACAAAAATTATGCTAAGATAATACCATACTACCAAGTGGTACTCCTACTTAGAGAACATTTTCATTATATTTTTATCTTAATTTAGGATTTTTTTAGCCTAGGTCTAAATCATATTTTATTAATACTAAGACCTCAAGATAAAATATTCATACATGGTCCTTTATATATGTTTCATAAAGTATTATGCTATGTCCTCTTTTTTAATTCTTAGAGGAGTAGAGCAAACTAGGAAACAACAAGTGTCTAGGTTGTAGGGAGTTAAACCACTGTGACGGTTATGTGGACTTCTTTTGACAATCACGTAAATGTCAAAATTAAGCTAAAAAATAAAAGACATGGGTTTAAATTATGATAGTCACATTGAAATCATCAATGGTCACAAGGATATTTTTGAAAATCAAATAAAAATCAAATTCAAGATCAACAAGAAAATAATAGAGGATTAAATTATGATGGATGCATGGATGTCATCAAAGGTCATGAGGATGTCTTTAATGGTCACATGAATGTAAAAGTTAAGATCATAAATTAGCAATTTAAAAATCAAAGGTTATTAGGCCTAATTTTAATGATGGCTAACATTGATGTGTACAGTTGATTCGATGGTGTGATATCGGTAGAGAATTTTCAAAGGGATGAGGATATGATAAGTGTCAAGCTCATGGGGGTCAATGAGTCAAAGCATTAAAATCCAATGAACCACATTAAACTAGTGCATAATAATCGACATTATGAAATCAACATGGATTTTTCAAAGATATTAGACTCAATCATTTGTTGACACATGTCACATTTCAAAAGCTAACATGGAATTATGGATAGAATATGTATATATTTGGACACTTGAGTTATATTTTTTGATAGACATTGGGTCTCATAGTTAAGATAGAGTATGAATATGCATGTCTTAATCTAAATAACAAATATAAAATTGAAGATCTAGATTCTATAAAAGGCACATGTGAGCATGTAATGCATATTTTAGATTAGTCATAATTAATAGTAGTGTCATTGGTTCTAGAACATTGGTAAAGTGATTTTGGTCCTTCATACATATATCTAATTTCCATTTTGAAGGTGTCTAATATGAAAGATCAATAAGTTGTTGTCAAAACCTATAAAAGGATACATATATAATTTTGTAAAATGATGCATATATTTGTAGTTTATATATAGTTTGATCTATAATTGTAAAAAATTACCTATCTTTATACACATGCACATGTTTCATAGTTTCTGTAAAATCTATTTTAAACAGATAATATCAAGTAGACTTTTATATAGTTTTAAACCATAGTTATAACTCATGTTCTAACTATCACACATAATGACCTTGCATGAGATTGTAGGATGATATGACCCCTTCCCAAAGTCTATATAAATAATTTTAATCCAACTTGGATTATTGTTAGAGAATTTTTAAATATGAGAGCATCATCAATTTTGATCATCAACAAATGTGTTTGTGTATTTTATTTCCAATTTCTATGTATTTAATTGTTATTTTCTTTAGTTGTATGATTCAATATATTTAGTGTGTAAAAGATGTGAATAGATTATTGATTATTTTGATTGATGTAATAATCTATAGATATGCAATATATATTGAAATATTGTTAAATATATTGGTTAAGATAGTCAAGTTAAAATTTATTTATCATTTTAATTATACATGAGTAATTTTTAGATATAGTTTTTTGTGTGTGCAATAGCTACCTCAGATACTTCATTATACCAAGCCATAATCTCCTAATTAAGGGTATGTAATAGATATCCTAAAAAGAGTAACCTTTGTTTGAGGCTTATGAATTTATTGCATCATTATCTCCTTAGACTTCTTATTCATGTCTAATTGTGTGTGTGCAATTGTTGTTAGTATAAAGCATAGGTTTTGCGAGAACTTATCCTTTTTAAAATTTAGCTAGGGAATTAATTCCTAAGAACCACATAATATTTCTTTTTGCCTTGCCTTTCCCTCCTTTTGAGTTTTCTGGAGATCTACCCACTCTAGATTAACAAATAGTTGCCCATCCAAATCATGTAGTGATTCACCACCCTTATTAATAACCATACCTCCACCAAAAACCTTGTCAAAAACTTGCATTCCCTACCCTCTATTCCATCAATAGGTTATAATAGAATACATACCTATAACTCATGCCCTAGAGTAGAGTCTACCTCCATTGAGATCCTAAAACCTTAAAGACCACCTCATTAAGGCTTTAGTGTGTATAAAACCTAAATTAATAGTTTACACTGGAGTTAGGAGGGATAAAACCCATGATAACATTAGTTATTTGTTTTATAAATTTTAACTAGAGTCACCTAAGAGAGTGACCAGATCTAATTCCTAGGTTGGTTTATTAGTCTCACCCTTGTCAAATCATAGGAAACCTAGAATTGTGTCAATAATCCTAATTCAGAACAATCCACCTCCTCTAATAAGGAATCCTTTACACATAAGGAACCCTTTACCTAATAATTAGCCAATGGCTCAACAACCACTCTAGTTAGTTAGATCTACTATTACCATCCTAAGAGATGGGCATGATTTACCTCAAAATCCCAAAAAGTACTTTCCATCCATTGCTCCTTTAAGAACAAGGACAATAGAATAACATATCAAATATTTTAAATCTATATTGAAATTAACGAATGTTTTCTATGAAGATGTTGCATGTGGATTATTCCGTTTTATTCAAATAGATGTTGATTATGATTGGTATTTAAATCTAACCAAAAATTTTATCATTTATTGGGATGAATGTCAAGTAGATTTTCTTGTGTAGTTTGGATAGGTAACCAATAATGGTTTGGTATACAAACACTTCACCAATATGAGGAGAGAACCTAATGAGCCCATATATGATTTCAAGGCACGGGTCCAAAATATCTATAATTGGGTTATCCCAAGGTATAAACTAGGTGAACCATTAACTTTGGAGATGTAAAATAATGCCCTAAACCAAATCACTACTATGGTCCTAAGAAGAGTGGTTGTTACTAAATTTTTTATGTTAACATACAAATAATCCATTAATATAGATAGGTAGATCAATCCTCAAATACCTGGTGTGCCTATTGTCAATAATGGCTCTCTAGCATTAAATTTTATACCACATATGAATTAGAATGACCCTACATTCAATCAAAATCAATTACATGCACTACCTTCATTGTACCAGATAACACAACCAAATTTTAACTTCTTGAACAATCATACGATGGGAAATGGTTACTAGTAAAACCAATAATAAGCTATATCTCCTATTGCTATTCCATAAGGCACTAACTCTACAAAGACATAACTAGTTTATATCCAAAATATGGTTTAAGAGTTTATAAATGACTTCTTGAATATGCAAAGGAATATGGGAAATTCTAATGGCCCAACAAAAAATTAGAATACTAGATTTGAGAGATACAATAGACCATTTTATATACCTTATTTAAAGATCAACATAGTAGAGATGGATCTTCCCAATTGGTGAAGAATTCACAATACTTCCTACTATGGTGAGCTTAATTATGTTGAATTTTGTGTAGCATTTGAAATATTTCAAAAAGAGGTGGTTAGACAAGATCAAATGCATAATCCACCTAAACATCATCCAAATCCTAGCTCTTCTAGCACTTCCATGTTCTTTGAAACTCATGAGTTTCCCTTTCCAGGTGAAGATGATAATGAGCTAAAGGACAAAATGGATGAATTTCATGCTTTTTAATAGTTCTAGAGATGTACATATAATATAAGGAATAAGTAGCCACTTACAACATCAACCCCTTCAAATACCATGGAAATTCCTCCTAATCCCATGTTAGATAATAATCCACCCCCTCCAAAGGGGAAAATTCAATAGTAGAGCAAGTAAGA
This sequence comes from Torreya grandis, assembly GCA_037957365.1. Classification (NCBI taxonomy): domain Eukaryota; kingdom Viridiplantae; phylum Streptophyta; class Pinopsida; order Cupressales; family Taxaceae; genus Torreya; species Torreya grandis. The sequence goes on along the minus strand of JARHVA010000694.1, from coordinate 500,619 downwards.
ACCAAGAAAAGGGAGATATAACATTATTTAGGATATAAATAAGATCAAAGAAAATATAACTCTTCATGAGTTAGCTCAGATTACTGAACAAAAGGAGCTACTCTATAAATCCATTACTAGGAAGATTCATATGGAGAAAGTAAAAACATCTAAAGGAAAATCAAAAGCATTTAATACAAACATAATCTATAAGAGAAATCTATAAGTTCCAACCTTCCTATTGACTATCTAGGCATTCAATAACATTCATAACTATTTAGTTGATTTTGGAGCTTTTGTAACTATCATGCCTACATCCATATGTCAAAATCTTGGTTTGACGCCAAGGCCTTCAAATAGGATAGTTTCACAATTGGACAAGCCAGTGGTCTCTATAGTTAATGAACTAAGGGACATCCATATCCAATTAGCCTCTAAACCATGCATCTAAATGACCTATGATATTCTCATGGTAGACATACCAGAACGCTATAGACTGTTGCTGAGTAGTGACTGGTCTAAAGCACTTAACAAATATATCTCTAAAGACTTTTCTTATATATGGCCACCATGGAGAGAAGTTGTGAATCAAATATGAATTGAGAAAGAGCTGAGAATGAAATATCCCATTATAGAGTATAACATCAAGAACTAAGAGGTAAAGTATGAGTCAACTAGTGTTGGTATTTATAATTTTACCACTTAGAATCAATTACAAAATCCAAAGCCTAAAGGTTATAATCAAATATGGACTCTAGCTGATTGATTCATAAGGTAAAATATTATTGCAACATATAGACTATAATTTCCATGTACTAATACTAGAACTGATTATGAGGCCTTAGTTCTAGGACTACAATTTGCACTCAAGAATAATGTTAAGCAATTATCATTATTTGACAACTTAGAATTGGTGGTCAATCAAGTCAAAAATAAATACCAATGCAACCTATCTTATTTGAAGAGATACAAGCATAAAGCATATGACCTAATTAAAAGATTTGAATATTTTAACATAGTATCACTTGTTAGAGAGAAAAATCAAACCACTAATTCAATAGTTGTTATTGTTGCTAATCTAGAGCTAGTACAAGAATCTAATGTAATAAATTTATTAATTGAATTGGTACCTTACCCCTTTATTCCAGATAACATAGAAAATTTCTAGGTCTTTGATAATGACTAAAGATTATTTAATTTTTAACCAATTAAAGGGAATCCAAATCCAAAATCATTGATGACAAGGATATTAATCACATATATCAAGAGGGATCAGACAAAATGGCATTCTTCATCTCAAAGAGAAAAAACATTAGCTAGTTTGGTCTCCTTGGAAAGACCATTTGACGTAGATACTCAGACACAATAACTAAGATAGCCAAAGGTTAATGATTCAAACTTTAGAAAGGCAAATTTAAGAGATGAACATACCCCATGTTATGTTAGTATTGGTCTCAGCTACACCCTAGAAGAGAGATAATGAGTGAAGGATTTAATTTCTTGATATAGGGATGTCATTACCTGTACATGTGAATATATGAAATTATATGACCTACAAGTCATTACTCATATGATTCCTTTGAATACTATATCATAAAACATTCAAATAGAGGCAAAGGTTAGTCAATCCTATTCTAGAGCCTCTCATTCAGAGAGAAGTGGAGAAGCTTTTAAGTGCTAAAATCATCTTTCCAATAAGACATTCTACTTGGGTGGCTAATTTGGTCCCAGTAAGAAATAAGAATAGTGAGATCAGATTATGCGTGGACTTCAAAAATATAAATAAAGATTATGAAAAAGACAATTACCCTCTACCTTCTCTAGATGAGGTAATACAAATAGTAAGTGTCTCTTCAATGATGTCCTTTCTAGATGGATTTTTAGGCTATAATTATGTACTAGTGAAATCTAAGGATAGAATAAAGATGGTGTTTACCATTAAGTGGGGAAATTATACATATAAGAGGATGCCTTTTGGCTTGATAAATGTAGGAGCTACATTTCAATGTACCTTACATCATGCTTTCAAGGGATTAACATGAAAATTCATAATCATTTATATGGATGATCTTATGATATTCTTAAAGAACTAGAAGAACCACATAGGTCACGTACAATCCAAATTCAAGATATGAAAAAGGTTTGGTATTTTTATAAACCCAAAAAAAAAATTTGGAGTCATCACAGGTAATATTTTAGGGCACATCATCACCAAGGATGGGATCGCCATGATCCAAATAGAATTTAGGAAATTTCAAAAATTCAACCACCAAATAACAAGAAGGATCTTAAATCATTCTTTAGAAAGATTAAATTTGTAAGGCAATTCATCTCAAGATTTACAAAAGAATTTAGACCTCTAAATGCCATGCCCAAGGAAGATGACAAAATAGAATGGACAACTAAAGCTTGAAAGTCATTTTAAGACATTAAAGATAATATCATAGGCTCCAATATTGATTAGTCCATATTTTATAAAATATTTTTATCTATACTTATTCTCTTTAGAGCATATGATTACTTCTATCATCACATAGAAGAAAGATGAGACTAAGAATCCAATCATATTCATGAGCACAAATATGAAATATGTAAAACTTAAGTACTCTATGATTGACAAAGAGATTTTTTCCCTTGTTAAAGCTATGCATTTTTTTTTATAGTACATCCTAAGGAATAAAGTCATTACCATCGTACCTAATCCTATGGTCAAACTCACCCTATCAAAAAATAAGCTAGGAGAATGACAAGGAAAATAGATGGCCAAGATGCAATAATTTGACATAGAGATGAAACCTGTGAAGTTCATTCAGGGCCAAGGCATCATTCAACTTATAACTAAACCATATCTTCATATCATAAATGAAGAGGTATGTGAAGCTAAAATGTCTAAATGAGAGTGGTATACTGATATAATAAAATATTTAATCATAGGAATTTGTTTGCTAAAGCTCAATAGAGAGAGGAGGAGAGATTTGAGGCTCAAATATGCTCATTACATGATCAATAAGGGAGTCCTCTATAGAATAAATTATGAAAGTATTTATCTTAGGTGTGTATCTGTAGAGGAAGCTAAAGAAATCCTAGAGAACTTACATAAAAAATAGGTAGTGGTCACCCATCTGGGAATACCATTGCCCATAGGATATTAAGAATGGCTTACTATTTTCCACCAATTTTTAAGGATGCTCATACTCATGTGATAACATGTAATGAATGTCAAGCTTCAACCAAAAGTGAAGTACATGAAATAATGCCTTTATAACTAGTTATTGAGGGAAGGCCATTTACCCAATGGGGTTTGGACTTCATTGGTGTCATCAACCCAAAAAAATTTATAGGCTATAAGTTTATGCTTACTATTATAGACTATTGCACTAGGTGTACCAAAGCCATAGCCACAAAGAATTATAGAGCACAAGATGTGATTCAATTTTTAGAGGAACCTATAACAACTAGGTTTGGCATGTCCGTATCTTTAGTTTGTGATAATGGACCAGCTTTCATATCAGTAGATTTTATTGAGTGGACACATGATAACCAAATTTTTATTAGGTTAGCTTTTAACAATTACCCTCAGGGAAATAGACTAGCATAATCAATGAACAAAAATATGATCGATGTAATTACAAAATCAGTTAGAGACAAACCTAGGGACTAGCATAATTTATTGAAGTATGCTCTTTAAGTAAACAAAACTAGACACAATCAAGCCCTTAAATCTTCACCCTATCTATTGGTATACTAATTCAAACTTATATTCCTAATTATGTTGGAGCTACCCACTTATCAGCTCATGTAGGACTACATGGAACTAAGTGATAAGGTGGAATCAAGATTTCTAGACATAATAAAAATGGAATATTCAAGCACTAAGGCCTTACAAACATTCATAAAACACCAAGATTTTGTCAAGATGTGGTTTGATAAAAGTGCAAAGGTCAAAACATTCAAGATTTTGGATCTAGTGCTACTTTGGGATAAATCCCATAAGAAGAAAGTACAAAATGATAAATTTTACCCACTATGGATTGGATCATACCACATTTTATAGATCATGGGCAATAAAATGTTTCATTTAAAGGACCTCAAAGGTAATGAGCTTACATATCTAGTCAACAAATAGTTATTAAAGCATTACTTTAGAGATGTACCATCAACTGGTGTTACTATGTAATGAGGGATAGATGAAAGTAGATGTAAGATTAAATTAAATTTCCCACTTTCTTAGATTAGATTTCTTACTTTCATAAACATGTTTCCTTATTTCTAGATTAATCTTTCATGCTTTCAGTATTTTTCTTTCATAGATTAGATTTTATGTTTTCTAGATTAGATTTCAGCACTTTCTTAGATTAAATGTTCTTTGTTTTCTCTAATAAACAACATTGTGTTTTCTCTAACTATAACCAAATTAAAATAATAACTTAGTTTATGACTTCTTGTAAAGAGAGAATATTTAAAATCTTAACCATTTGGGACTAGTTTAAATATTAGGTGTATTTCTATGTTTTTGTGTCTTTAGGATGAAGGTACATGATCATGAATTATTCTAAATTGTTTCACAATTGAATACTTTTACCAGGCATGTGTAAGTTTTTATCATAGTAATTCATACTAATTTATAATGTTTTCTTATTTTATTGGGTAATATGCACTTATCACATAAAATACCTATTGGAAGTGATAATTTTGGCTATAGGTATAGCTGGTACTGATGTTCTAGTAATGATTTGTTTTATAATTACACCAGCTCACTGGGGTTCTAGATATTCTCTTTTGAAATAAAAATAAAATAAGAAAAGAACCAATAAGTTTAAAAGATAAAAAAAAATATAAAACAAATCAAAAGGCTCACATGATGAAATAAGGTCAATGTACATGCATCATGATTAAAAGAAAATAGTGGAGAGAGAAGAGAAGGAACCCAAGGTATCTCTATCAGGGCTATGGATGCCTAGCTAGTAGAAGAGTAATGCCTAAGCTTCCCTTATTTTTGAGCTTTAATAGATACTAGAAAGAAACCTACAAATTTATTAATATTTTGAAAAAATTCATCACAATAGGGGTTAAATAAACTACACATTTTACACACACATATCCAAGAGATTAGAAGGTAGGTATGCTGTGTGAATTAACTTAGGAGTCTCTTTCATGTTTCTAATTTAAGTATTATTATGTTTCATACTTCATAATTGATTTGAGATTAAAAACTAGAGTTTTGGGTTCTTGAATACTTAGGACTACTACGATTGTGAGTCACCATTTATTTTACCCAACATCTACCTTTTTTCCATAGGAATTGGGGAACGACTTTTTTCAAACTATGGTCTTGACTTTGATCCCCCTTATATATGTTTATGAAAATTTTTGGGAAAAGACTAGTTAATAGCCTTCATACTTTAGCAAAATGGCATTGGTATATTATATTTTCATTGATTAATGCTTGAATTCTTTTAGGACTTATTTCTATCAAGATTATTTTATAATTCCTTCAAGTCTTTTATATAACTTATCCTTATTATACCTATCTTTATTAGACATTTTCCATAAAGCATTTGATCTTTATCAGGATTTTTGTAGTGGGATTTTTACCATAAACTTATCTTTATTGAGGACATTTTTTTAGACATTTTGTTAGAAATAATCCCTCTAATGTAATTGGTCTATGGGTTTTTTCCATAGGAATTTTTCTTGATGAAATAGACTTATCCTTTATCCTTTTTGAGATTACCCTTTGGCCTTTAAAAATTAGATAATTTATGAAGTATATGCCCTAAAAAGTAGATACTTCAAATTGTTTCTAGATATAAAGTACCCTTAATAATTTTGAAATGACCCATCAACATTTTGAAATTGCCCTTTTGGGACTTTTGAAATGCCCTTAAACCATTTAAACCTAACCTTTGGGTTTTTTGCAACATGCCCTTCGACATTTTTATTAAATCCATTTTTATCAAGAAAGTTACTTCAAACATTTTACAATTTGCCTTTGGCCCTTCCTCGCCTACCCTTCAGGACTTTTGTCCCACACTTTTGCCTTTTTGAACCATTATTATAGATGTTTTCCATGAGGAAATAAACCTACCCTTTGGGACTTTTGTCCAGGACATTTATTTGAAAAAATGACCCTTCAAACTTTTTTCATTGACCTTTTAGGAATTTTATCCTAGCCTTTTACCTTACTAAACTTATCCTTGGAGAATTTTGTCATGGGTCCTCTCTATAATATGAATTAGATCCTTCAACATTTTCCCCTATGAAGTAGACCCTTTAGACTTTTGTCCCAATCATTTTTCCTAGAAAGATTGTCTTTCAAGCCTTTTGAAGTGACCACTTACCTTTTAAGACTTATGCCCCAAGGTAATTCATTCAAAATTTATGTCTCAGACATTTTATCTGATGCAAAAATCTGAAAATAACTCTCCTAAGGGCACATTCACTTCAAACTTTCTAAATCGACCATTTGGACATTTTTAAAATGACCCTTCAACCCTTTTTGAAGTGAGCACTTACCCTTCAGGACTTTTTCCTAGGACCTTTCCCCTGTGAGACTTACCCTTCAAAACTTTGTCTTTGGCCCTTTCCCTTCTGATACTTACCCTTCGTGACTTTTATCCTAGGCCCTTTTTCCCTTTGGCCAATTCCTTTAGGACTTTTATCTTGGGCCTTTTGCTCTTTGAAAATTCCTTTAGATATTTTATTTGAAGTATCATGCCCTTTGGCCCTTTAAAGACCATCCCTTCAAACATTCCTTAAAACATTTTATCCAATAGAATTAGGTCTTTAAGAGAATTGTTATGGACATATTATTCGAAACAATTCCCCTAATGGAATTCTTGCAAACTTGTGTCTCAAAAAAAAATTCCAATGAAATTAGGTTCTCTACATTAGAAAACCTAGAAAACCTATAACATTTCCCCCCATAATAATTGTCCTGAGACCAATACCATACTACCAAGTGGTACCCCTACTTAGAGAACATTTTCATTATGTTTTGAGCTTAATTTAAGAGTTTTTTAGCCTAGGTTCAAATCATATTTTATTAACACTAAGACCTTAGGCTAAAATATTCATGTAGGGTCATTTATATATAATTTCTCAAAGCATTATTCTAAGTCCTTCTTTTGCTTATACTTTTAGGAGCAGAGTGAACTAGGAAATAATAATTTTTTAGCTCACAAGGAGTTAAACCATTTTGATGGTCATGTGGACATCTTTTAATGGTCATGTGAACATCAAAATTAAGATTGAAAATAAAATAAATGGGTTTAAATTATGATGGTCACATGGATGACATCAACAATCATAAATATGTCTTTAACGATCACATGAACATCAAATTCAAGATCAAAAAGAAAATAGTAAGGGATTAAATTATGACAGTTGCATTGATATCATCGATGGTCACAAGGATGTCTTTGATGATCACATAGATGTCAAAGTTAAGTTAATAAATTAGCCAATTTTAAATCAAAGGTTATTAGGCCTAGGTAGATCAATGGCCAACATTGATTTGTATAGTTGATTCGATAGTGCAAGATTGGTAGAGACTTTTCAAAGGGATGAGGATGTGATAAGTGTCAACCTCATGGGATTTAATGAGTCAAAGCATTAAAACCTAATGAATCACATTAAACTATTACATAAGGATCGATGGTGTGAAATCAACTTGGGCTTTTCAAAGATCTTGAAGTCAACCAGGTCTTAACATGTGTCATATTTTGAAAACTAGCACATCATTATGGATAGAATACACTAATCTTTAGACACTTGAGCTATATTTATCAATAGACATTGGGTCTCATAGTTAAGATGGAGTATGAACATGCATGTCTTAATCTAAATAATGAATATTAAAGTGAAGATCCAAATTTTATAAAAGGCATGAGTGAGCATGTTATGCATATTTTAGATTAGTAATATCAAACAATAGTGTCATTGGTTCGAAAACATTGGTAAAATGATTTTGGTCCTTCATACATATGTTTGATTTCTATTTTGAAGGTGGATAATCTGAAAGATCAACATTTTATTCTCACAACCTATGAAAGGAGACGTGTATAGTTTTTTAAAACAATACACATATTTGTAGTTATCATACAATTGGATCTATAATTATAAAAAATTACTTCTATCTTTATACATATGTACACATTGCATAGATTTTATAAAGGCTATTTTAAATGGATAACTAAAAGTAGACTTTTATATATGTTTATACCATAGTTATAAGTAATGTTCTTACTATCACATGTAATGACCTTACAGGATGAGGTGAACCCTTCCCCAAATGTTATAAAAAATTATAATCTAACTTGGATTATTGTTAAAGAATTTTTGAATACAGTGTGCAGCATCAATTTTAATCATCAGCAAATGTGTTTGTGTATATTCTTTCCAATTTCTATGTAATTAGTTATTACCTTCTTTGTTCATATGTTTTAGTAATCTTTAGTGTGCAAAAGCTATGAATGTATTATTGATTATTTTGATAAATGTACTAATATGTAGATGTGCAATAGTTGTTGAAATATTGGTAAATATATTGGTTAAGATAGTCAAGTTAAAATTGATTCATAATTCTTATTGTGCATGAGTGCTTTCTTAGATGTAGTTTTTTATGTGTGTGCAACATCTACCTTAGATACTTCATTCTCTCAAGTCATAATCTCTTGATTAAGAATGTGCAAAATTTGCCCTAAAAAGAGTAACCTTTGTTTGAGGCTTATAAATTTCCTACATCATTATCTCCATAGAATTTTTAGCCATGTTTGATTATGTGTATGCAATTACTACTAGCATCCCTTGTCATTTTAAAAACTAGCCAGGAAAGTGATTCCTGAGAACCACATAAGCTTTCTTTTCTACCTTACCTTTCCCTCCTTTTGAGTTTGTTTTGATATCTATCCACTCTAGATTAGAAACCAATTTCCCATCTAACTCATGTAGAGATTCATTACCCTTATTATTAACCATAACCCCATCCAAAAACCTTGTCAATAATCTACATTCCCTACCTGCTATTCCATTAATAGGTTGTAATAAATAAACTTCATACCTATAACTTATGACCTAGAGTGATCTTTATCTCCATTAAGATCCTAAAATTTTAGAGGTTACCTCTTTAATTTTATGATGTACGTAAAACCTACATCAACAATGATCACTTATAAGAGGTCTATAGCCAATTCACCATATAATTTGGTTTATGGAAAGGAGTCAATGTTTCCTATATCACTTGAGTTTCTTAATTTAGAACTAATCCACCCGCTAGATTTGTTAGAGAATGAACTAATGGAGGTAATTTATGCTAAGATTATGGAGCTGAAAGAGATTATAAATTAGTCCATGTTAGCCATGGAAATTCATCAAGAATAAGTGAAGATAACCTTTGATAAAGGCACTTCTTCAAGGAGTTTTAAAGAGGGAGACTTTATTCTCAAGTGGTATGAAGACAGTGTTAAAAAAGGAAGGCACACCAAGTTTTACTCCCTCTAGAGTGGCCCACACATAATCTCCAGCTACAAATCCCATAATTATTTTCAAATTGATAATATAGATGGTGAGGAGCTTTTAATCCTAGTCAATGGGATAAATCTGAAGCACTGATATTGAGAGATAAGTTCTTTTGTATATATTTAATTAGTTTATTTTCCTCTAATTGATGTTATAGCACATTAGTTCATTTAGCTTACATATGTGTCTTGATAGTTAGTTTGCCTTGTTTTGTGTGTGTGTTTTCTTTCCTTATTTTAGAGGAGAAACTATTGTCTTATTTCAAGTTAAGATTCTTGTATTCATTGATCATATCTATTATTGTTCATTTTAGAATGTAACTATGATCTTATGAGTCTAAAGGATATGTCAATGATCTATTTCATAAGTATATCAAACATGCTTCCCAGTTAGGTCACTAAAATGTTGATAATTTTGACCTTGCATGTCAAATTGTGATCCCTGTAACTTGAAACTTTGTTTGCCATGTATTTTATCCTATTTATTGTTATGTTTTTCTTTTAATGTTCTTTAAATTGTCATATAAAACCTTGATTAATATATTTGAAGGTAAATTTGATGAATTTAAGGTTTTGACCATAATTACCATGTGCTTGTTTAGCCACTTCTTGACCTATTTTAGGTTGTTTCAAGTGATTAGAGGAGTCTATAACATATTAATATGACTCATGACTTGTTTTAAGGTCATGTCATGCTTTACAATTTATTAAACTAGTTGGTGATATGCTTGACTAACTTCATAACCTAGCTAATTGCATTTTGGATCATTTAATCACTTCTAGAGTAGGTTTTGCATGATAATAGTAGTCTAATAATAGAAAAATTTCATGATGTACCTTTTCAAGCATGAAAAGTTTAAATTAATACTTTTTACAATAGTTTCATAGGTTTTTCAAGTGGTTATGGTAGTTTTAGTACCAAAAATCCCTATTTTTAGGTTGTCTATATAGTTATTCAAGTTAAAATTGATCTCTAGGTATCTTCAAGACCCTATTTATTCATTAAAAGGTTAATTCCATGGTTTATAATGAGTTTTAGGTTCCAAAATACATAAAACCAATTTATCTATCTTATTGACTTCTTTGGTAACTCAAGGAAGGCTATTACATTTTCCTCAGTACAAGTAGGAGAGAGAAATTTAGATCCAAAGATCTTGGTAAATGATATGTAACCTAATTTCCTTCAATTTAGTGGTATTTTTTTCATATTCATCCCATCATATTAACAAACAATCATTAAGAGTGTAAGGGGGTTACTATGTCCTAGTCATCTAGGTAGGGTCAAGGTTTGTCTCTATTTCTTCACTTTAGAACTAGATGGAAAAAAATTTGGTATAGTGGGATGATTTGAGGATAAAATTGGAAATTTTAAATTTTGGATTCATTAGGTATTATTTCTTGATAAGTATTCTCTTGATAGGAAACTAGTTTCCTATCTTGATTGTTAAGGATGGTAGTTTTCAAGCATGTTTGATATATTAGTTGAGTGAATTCACCTTAAAAGGTTTCTTAGGATCATTTTAAAAGTTATAATACACCTTTTTAATGTAATAAAAAATATTAGGTACCTTTATCTTGAAGATTTTATTCCTTGAGGTAGCTTGAGTGAGATGGTCCTTTTCATAATGAATAGTTTTAGGTTTAAGGAACTTCTAATGTGGAGTATCTCAATGACATAAAAATGAATTTACAAGATGATTAAAAAATAAATAAGTTTTATTCATATTAATTAATAATTATATTTAATTTATTATAAAACATACATTATTAGGACTTAAAATATCACTCATAAGCTTTATTATTTAAAATTTCTCCAATTGGCTTCAATGAGCATTTAGAGGTCAAAATGGAAAATGAAAAGAGATATGAGGAGGCATGAAGATAAGGAAGTTTTATTGGAGGGTAAGTTTCTTAGTTTTCATAAGGTCTCAAATATTACTAATGAAACTTTGAGATAAAATAATATATTTGGAACCATAAATGCTTAAAAGACACAGTCAAGATTGTGTACTATTGTGTTACCAATTGTTAGAGATTTGAAATAGGTTTGTGTCATATTAATGTGTTACAATAGTGAAAATATTAATATTTGGTGAAAAATAATTCCCTTAAAGGTATTATAGTGATCATAAGGTCTCCAAGGTACAAGCCATAAGCATGAAAGAAGACCTTAAAATCTAGTCTAGTAAAAATTAAGGTAAATTAGTAGTTTTTAAGGTAAAGTTTATGTTTTGGTTTCCATATTTATTAAGAATTTTGGATGGTTGTCCAATTTTATTTAATGGTGGTTATACTCATTTAATATTATTTTCATCATGTTTATCACATCACCAACCATGTAATATATTCTTCCTCTATCCATATAGTGAGCTGAATACGCACCTACAGTCTTTATTAGGCTACTTCAAGAATCATTATGTTGAATCATAAAATTTTCATGTTTCAATTTTAAGGTTAAAAATTATATAAATTATATTTTTTAATATTGTTACATAGTTTAATTATAGTGACTTTTATTATATAGTTAAGTACAAATGTGTACTTAATACCATGTTTAGTTACAGTCTCTAGATGGCTTTCATGTGGTCACATGAAAAAATATATGTTTGAGAGAAAGAATTTGAATGGTGACACTTTAATAAGGTGTTAATAAGAATAATTTTTTATACGTATAAAATACCATAATTATTTTCACCTTATTTACTTAGGTCTATGAACTCAAAAATCACCACCTGTAGTCAGTTTAAGGGGGCCTAACTGAGTTCTAAAGACAGGAAGATTTTAAGAGTGAAATGATGAGGTTGAATTTGGTATGGATAGGTAATTACATAGGATTTTTTAAATTAATAATGATAAAAAGTATATTTTTAAGTAATAAACTTCTGAAAATTTACTCATAGGCCTTTTGAACCTATAGTTAGCAAGGAAAAGACACACTCAACCCATGTACAATGTATGAGAAACATTTTTTTGAAAGGGAGAGGTAATGTTTTAGATGCCTTAAAAATATTATATAGAGTTTCAAATGGTGTGAATTACCTTTTCAAGGTATATTTTCATTCACATTCCTCCATATGTAATCTAAGAGAAGAAAATACACATCTACAACTAGTATAGAGATATATGTAGTCAAGGACATAAATGAGAATGTGGACAGGGCTCATGGATGTGATGGTAATGATTGAATATGGATATGAGGTTTTATTAAATAAATGAATGGAATCCATTTCAAAATAAGTGTATATTAAGTTCATATTCATAAAGGATAATACATAGTCTACTAACATAGTATTTTAGAGCCCTGCAAGCCCACTCACAAGCAAAGTTCAAGGGGAATAAGTGTGTATCATTAAGATTGAATGTAGAGTAGTTTAAAAGAGTGTAGATGGCCTTGATGAAGATATTAAAAAGTTGTGATCATGAGATAAGGAGATAAAATTAGTTTATATACCTCTAGGGTCAACAAGTTCAAATTGCATTAAAACCCTCAATGGTGAGAATTCAATGTTTCAAACTTGTTTGGAAGGTCAATGTTTATAAACAGTCATATTATCATTTTAATGAATCATGGAGAGTTTTTTTTAGAGAATTGTTTGATATTAAAGTGTTTTTATAGGGTTTAAGGCCCAAAATGGTATTTCTCATCATTTTCATAAACAATCACCAACTAAGAGGCAATTTTTCATAGATCAAAACTTCTTGTTGGAGATGTATGGTAACTTGAGGTGTTTTATGGGATCACATGCTTTAAACTTATGGATTTGATTCATCCATTTGGTCTTGAAACTTTATGATCAATAAACTATAAGGTAGATAACCATATATTTATTGAGAAGGATCTCAAAGAGGTAATTTTTGTTTTGTCAAAAATTTCATATGGAGATGCATGTGAACTCAATACCATAGGGTATGTTAGAGGGGTCCCCTATTACAAATTCATGGAATTGGTTTTTGGAATGGACCCCTATCTTTTATGAACCATTGTTAAGAGCATAAACCTCTTGAAACCCTACTTAAACCCTATAACTAACCTGATAGAGACAATATTATTCTTAATGCCCTCAAATTCCATGATTTGACTTCCAATTATTTATTCACATGTACAAGTACAATAATGTGTAATATAGGGTAAAATATGCAGTTTTAAGATAGTTTGTGAGGGTATAAGATTTGTAATGATATATAAAATATTTTAATAATATTATGGGGACTTTATAAAGGTTACCTAATCACCTAAAGTGTTTTATAGGTATCTTCAATAGTTACACCATCTCTGAAAGTTGGCCACTAACTCCAAAAGTGAGAAAGACTCAATTTTTCAAGTCAAAAATCAATGGTGAAGGCATATGTGGGTAATAAAGGAATTAAATATCAAGGATTGAGTTCTATAAGTTTTTTATAGGTATCATAAATTCATGTTAAAGTAAAAAAACTTTTAAGTTTCATGAAAAACATCTCAAATAATAACTCAAACATATAGGCTTGCTAATGACAATATCATGATTTACCCATCTACAAAATATCCTAGAGCTTTAAATTTATCATGGAAGATAGTACTAGCCCTGGTAAAGTTAATCAAACACTTTTTGTAAGTTTTACTTGTTTGGGTGGTATTTTGGGTCAAATCCCTATTTTGAGGCATAAGAGACCTAACTAGTCCCAATTAGAGAGAGAAATCATATAAAAAGATACTTCCACTTGTATTTGGATCCTAAAACTTGGTTTGTAGTTGAAATGGGATAGAGGGTCCTAAAAAATGTGCTCAATTATTCATTATAGTTTATACAATCTTATACACAAGGAGATTTACCAGTTTTTAGGGCTAAAAGGAATGAGGGGGAAAAAAGAAAATGAAAAAAAAAATGGAATATTTTGGAGGGTTTGATGGATCCAAGGTCCTTTTTTTAGGTCTAAAATTATGTTTAGAATCCATCCATGGAAGTTATTTTCCTAATTCAAATTAAAACCTAATTTTCCCTCTCCTATGCCTTTTTGCTTAAGGAGTCAAGTGATCAAATCACCAAATTGATGTATATAATATATTAAAAATGGCTTATTGATGTTTATCCTTGTATCCTATACCTAATAAATTAATAAAAAGCTAGGTTTTAATTATAAAAAGTATTCAAAGGTTGAAAATGTCTCCAACACTCCTAATAAAACCTTCTTTCCTTCCTACACCTAGCAAAGAGACAAATTCAAATGAGAATCAATGAGACTTCTAATTGCCCATGTAAGGTAGAGAAACCTTAAATATCTTATAAGGTTTCAATGGATTATGATTGAATACTTAAAGACCTATTTTCTAGGAGGAAGTATCATTCATCAAAAAAGATATGTGAGATAGTATATAAGGCACCTTGAAAGTGGTCAATCTAGCCAATCAATGATGAAGACATTTTCAAGATTAACTAACAAATAATATGTTGATGTGAATCTATGTCAAGGATTCAATTCCAATAATAGAGTAATATATCTTAGTTTTTTGTGTAGGTCCTTAAAGACCTTAAGGATTAATTCAATTTTATTGGAATGATTATATGACCACCACCTTTAGCCTAAAAGTAGACACTATTGTAGGGACAAAAACTAATTTTTAGTGATAGAATATAACTTATATTTCCTTTTGTTGTTACGGTGAAAATTGCTTTATATTTTTTCCAACTATTACCCAAACATAAACAAGCAGATGAATATTTACATTGAGCAGTAAACTAAGGTGATTAATGTCAAAAAATATCAAAATCAGAAATAAGTGTTGATAAGAAAATAAGATTCACCTTGAAATAATAAATACCAATAGATTTCCTTTGGTTTTGTCTAATGACATTGTAAATGAAAAAGCATTCATGAAATTCTAGTGTTGGACTCAAAATTCCATAAATGTAGTGGTGATTCTATGGTGGAAAAAATGCACATATATAAGAAGTATGTCTTAAAAATGGCTACCCATAATAAAATCCCTTAAACACATTTATTTGTAGAGTAGAAGATAAATAGAGAATATAAAGACAAATTTTATTAGAATAGCAGAAATCACAAACTAGCAAGATGTGTTAGAAACACTACTGTCAATTTTGACCATTAGAAACTAAAACCATATGTCATTTACAAAGCTTGAGAAACAAGATAATATGGAAAAAATTAAATGGTGAAAAAATTCCTATAATTCCTCTTTCTATTTGCATTCATTCCATAAAGTTATATTCTAAAAAATAAATGATGGGGTAAACCCCTATATATAGGCCTTTTCAAATGCTTGAGATGGTTGCATTAGCTATAAAAGAATTGAATACTTGATAACTATCACTAGGTAAAAGTTCTGCATGTTATAAAAACAAAAAAAATATTACCTATTTAAAGAGGGAATCTTCTTAAAATACAAATTGGAACTAGAACATGAAATTTATCATAGAAATAGCCTTAAAATGGTTATTTTGATCCTAAGGTGCCAAACTAGGATCTTGATATTGTTGACAATTATGGAGATACCAATGTATCAAAAGAGTAAAATGAAATGAGAGAAGTTGAAGAGGAAATAATTCCCATTGTAGATTAAGAATAAGAAACTCCTAGAGGGGCTGATGAGGAAGAAACTCTTATGGTAAGCATTTATGGTTGGGTATCCACCTAGTTTTTAGATTTCATTTATTCCTTCCATGCCTTATATCACTTCCTATAATCTCTATCAATCAATATCAAGTCTATAATGGGATCGTTTATAAATTTGATAGTGACATTTGACATTGCATCATGTTTAGTTAAGAGAGGTCTTATGGATTCATTGATTGCAAATTCCTTCTCTTTGATTTGATTAGTTGATGCTACCAAGTACATCTCTTGTCCATAGGTTAATCCTTGAGCCAAAGCCTATTTTTATAAATTTACATTTAAATTTTAGAGTTATACCTTAAACACATCCTTGTTAATGATGTTACCATCTTATTTTAAGGTGTGTGATTTCATCCTCCTTGATTAGAATTATAACTTTATCACCTTGATGACTAAGAGACTAGCCCAAGGATATCATATCACCAATTCATTGATTTAATGTTTTCCTCTTTCCAATGATGTAGGACTAAGCAATGATCAAATCTTCCAAGGGTACCAAGTTCAGTTCTTCAAATTTATTCAACCTAATTAACTTAACTAAGTTGATAAGTTTGTTATCATAATTCCCATAGGTATGTTTTTCCTTAATAATTTATTTATAAACCTCATCTCATTTTCATTTATATTGAGCAAAATAATTTAGAGTATCAAACATAACCTGAACTACTCATTCCACTTTAGTGATAGTTTCTTCTAGTAAGGTAACTTTATTTTGCTATTTTAACTTAGTTATCATTTGTTGCATCCCTTTCACCAATTTCATAGTTGCATCACCATATGTATTCATCATTGAGATGGGGTATTATTCATATTATTGTTATTATCCACACTTATCCATCTTCTTCTTGGTGAGTTTCAATAAGGTTTATTGAGAATCACATACAACTAATTGATCTGGATGAGTCCTTTTTTTTTGGTTGCCCTTTTCATAACTCAAGATTCCTTGTCAAATTTTAGTGAGACCTAAAGAGGATCTAATATAACTAAATATTGCCTTTATACTATGGTGAGTTTCATCTCCTTTATCTAAGACTTACATGATATATCACCCTAAGGCTGAGTGGATGGTGATAGCTAAGGAGTTTATACCAAATCTTGGAATGCAGGTGTTTGAGAGGTACTATGGAAGTGGCCAAGATGAATGTATAAATAAGTGATGGGATGGGAGGAATTACTTGTGAGGATGAAAAATAACTAATTTTAGATGGAGCACTTGATGGCAATAAAGAAACATGTGGTATAAAAATAGTGGGCCTCCCCTTAGGAAATTAAGGACTAGGCCTAAGCATGGGCTTAGGAAAAATTGGGGGTAAATTATCCATTAAAAAGACCTTTGAGGTAGATGACATAACAAAAGGTTTGAATTTGGGAAAGGGTATAGTCATAGGACTAATTATAGGACTAATGAAGGGCTTGTAAGGCATTAATTTTATGTCATTTGGTGTTAGTGGCCCATAGTATTTACCTTAGGCATTATTATTTAGAAATAAGGGAGGCAAATAAACACAATCTTGACTATTCATACCTTGCTTCTCCTTGATAGGAAGTAGGGGAGGTATCTCTAGTGTAGAAATTATTGGTACTATATTAGGTGGTGTTATGGCCAAAGCCGAAGATGAATGAGGCACCATTGAAGGCTCTATAGGCATTCAAGTAACATTTTGGACCTAGGACAATGTCTTAAATGTTGATTCTGAAACAAAGACCTATGTAGTGTGTTCTTCAAGCATAACTTCTCCCTTCCTCAAAGTGGGAGACAATGCTTGCATGATTATTTGAATTTTTTTAGGGTCAATCAGTCTTTATTCTTTATCATTAAAAATCTAAATTGTAGATGTGGATGCACCTAATTAATTACTTTCAAACATTAAAACTTTATAATAGCTAACATATTTCAATTTGCCACTAATAAGTAGAACATTAGCATCTTTCAACCATTGTTTCACCTCTTGATCATTTACAACAATGATATAAAAACCTATCCTCATCATCAGACTCATGGTGGTAGGAATTACTCAAGGTTAACTTGTGTTTGATACAATGTTTGAAATCTATGTGCTCTGAGTCCCACTACTTATTGTCATTCTTTTTAAGTCAAAAGTAAGTCTTTGTTTGATATTTGTAATGATAGAATTTGATTTTTATATCTAAAACTAGCTAATATTAAACAATTAAGGATGAATTAATCCTCTTATTTTATTCTTACATAACCCATCTACCCATATGTATAACTAATAAGTAATTTATTGCTTAGCCAGCTTATCTAGCACTTTAATGGGAAAACTAAGTGGGGATATCTTGATGTTAACCACCCTCACAACTATACAATTTGGGTGATACCAATATACTCATAAGGTACTCAGGGTTGTTCTAATTTCTTCTAATAATCTGAGCATGGGATTTTCATGGATTTCCCTATATACTATGTGATATAAATGTTCTCAACACTTGTTTATACTTGTACATTCTAACCTTTGAGAAGGTATGAGGAAAAATTAATTTTTAGGTCCCAATTGGTGGAATCAATAAATTTTTGAGTGGCATAAATGACATCCTCTAAGTAGGACATCATGTAAATATGATCTCCCTAATTGGCCATAACTTTTCTAATTTGGTCCATAAGATTACAAGATATAATTTCCCCCAAAGGGGGAGTCTTTCCATCATTGAATATCATGGACATAAGTGGGATCCATTTTTCATCCACATGACCTATATCCTCATCCCCATGAAAATAGTTCATCATGGCCATTCCCATTCTTATCCCTTTCTAAAATATGTGATTATAATTTGGATAATTTTAGTTTTACACACAAACTTCCCTTTGGTATCATCCTAATGCCTTAAAACATCCATGATATTATGGGTTTGAATCCATTGAGTCAAAGTCTCTTAATTATACCTAATCTCTAGTCTGGGTAAATCATAGTAAGATTGAAAGGCTAAATTGATTATGAAGGTAATATCTTAGCCTAAATTTAAAGACTTAATCATATTATCAATGCATTTATACTGAAATAACATATGGTAGACTAAGTCTAAATAAGGAAATACCTCTAGGTTAGTTGTTACTTTATGTAAACATGTGGACTTGATCACCAAAATCTCTAATATTTCATCTACATTATTCTCTACATGGTTAAGAATTCATTATAATGATTATCCCTAGTGTATAATGCAACAAAGTTGAATATGGTATCCTAAAAAATGACATTTGTCCTATAAGAGTAGATGAGCAAAATTTATTCTTTATTATTAATTCCAAATGCATCAACTTTGACCATGGTTTAAAATTTCATGATTAATAATCTTGAAACATGATTTAATTAAATAAATATATACATAGGTCTTCAAAAAACTCACAAAATGCTTTGAACAATAGCATATATCAACTATAGGTGAACCTATTGTCGAGGTAATAGGCATTAAACTCTAAATTCAAAATTTAATCTAAAAAATGTGAGTTATTAATTTACCTTTATTCAATGATGGGGTGAATCTTCATTTTTAGTTTAACAAACTTGAAACTTTACTTTAATAAATCATCCAATCATTGCCCTTCCTTTGTCCACGTGTCTTATTGTCATAGGCATCACTTTTTAGTGAAGTGACTTGGCTTTATATTCCCAAAAATAAGTCCTATCAACATTTAATTTATGCACATTATTGTCACTTTATGAATATAAGTATGCCACCTAGATGCTACTTTTGAAATGTACTCAACACTTGGCACCTTTTTGGTAATTTTAGCCTTTTATTCTAAATATCAAACCATTTGGGTAGATTGTGTGACACTTTGACAAGTGTTGTTTTTTGATTAGATTGTTCATCTTTAATTATCACATGAATCAATTTATTTCATACTTTTATTGACTTGGCATTGTATTTTTTATTGTTTTCTATGTGGAAATTTATTATGAAATCACTTTATCATGTGGATTTATTATATGAAATTATTAATGGACCCAAATACCATGACACTTTTCCAAGTATCATGTTTTAATTTTAATATGTAGTCAATGGGTTTCATGGATTATTTTTATCATATTATTACTATGAGACATGGGTCCACATGCCTTTAACCCATTTATTTAAGCTATCATATGGCTTCAACATTACATCTATCTACCCAAGATTAAGATACTACTAGGTTTCATCTTGTAATGAAACCTTTGTATTATGAAATTATATGGCACCATGAAGCACAAATGAGTGCCAAGTTGCACAATAGAATATGATCACATTATTATAATACTTAAAAAATAATAGAAGCCTCAGAAGGTCATGACTAGATGCCATGTGGCATGTTCTGATTGAGTCATAGGGTCACAAAATTTCTAGCTTCTTCATAATATGGAATACCATGACTAGGTGATAAATGGTAAACTCCCATTAGGTTTCATTATTTCTTAGTTTTTCAAATGTAAAAATATATGTGACAAAGTCTATAACTTATGTTAATGATCAACCAATTCATGTGATACTATCATGTGTCATTTAAAGCTAAGATGGCATAGGGGTTATTACCAAATGAAAAGGAGTGAAAGTTAGAAAAGTACAAGATAGAAAGAAAAGTGGCAAGCCTAAATTTATATATCTCAAACATGAAACAAGACATTAAATTTAGTCTAAAAATTAATATTAAGATATACCATTGTCCTAACCATTAATTTTATCATAATTAAATCTAGACTATGAATCAGAAAACCTTGATTAAGTAACCTTGGTCAATTTCTAGGGATTGTACCTTAGATTTTAAACATAACCCCTTGTAAGATCACCTATAAATAATATATATGATTATAAATCATAGGTAATTATACATTAATTAAATATTCAAAACATCTCATTAATATTGATCATGATTTAACATGACTTCTAAATATTTCAAGTCATATAAGGGGGGGGGAGTTTAATCATGTGGTACCAAAGGTGTGGTACATATTAGGGTGAATAATCCAAATTTTTCATGGGGTCCTCATCTAAAAAAAAATGGGGTGTGTTGATCTCAAAAAATGGTGACCTCTAGAGGAAACATATCAATATGTCAGAATTCAGATATCTTGGTTTAGATCATAATCATTAAGTAGTCATTCCTTGGTGTATGAAACAAATATTATAATTAATTATCTATAACTAAGAGCTTTCCACTTAATGGATAAGATCCTAAAAATTTGAAAACTGTTCATACTATGTGTGTCCTTTTAATTTATTGACTAATATGCCTTTGGGTTTCAGAATCAATTGCTTCAAGTTTCATGGCCTTGAACATAGGTTTTGAGTAATCACTTTTTAGATATATATAATTATGATCAACCTTTAAGGGGATAACACATTCATTATTATACTTATATATAGGCATCCATATCCTTGATAGAGATACCTTCAACTCTACTTTAGGCCTCATTCCATTTCCATCTAGGCATCCATATCCCTGGTGGGGCTTACCTGAATCACATTCAAAAGAATTCAACTTATAGTATCAATTATGTTTCAACTTGATATACACAATTTCTTTTGGTAAACCCTTAGAGGTTAGAAACTAGTTTTTTAGGTAGGTTTTAAAGTATTTCATAACTTTTTCTCAAGAATAACTCAATTTTAGTGACTAAATTCTACTTAGCTAATCTTATGATATGGGATTAAGTTCCAGTATGCATGAAATTTAGAATTTTAAGGCCTTCATTCAGTCAAATATATGTTTGTTAGAACTATATTACAATCAAAATAAAATCATACACTCCACAAAAGTTTTGACCTTATAATTATATTCTTCCAATTTTCTAAACTATAACATAGTGTAATCTCTTAAATTTGGATAACCAAGTATTGGGATGTACATAGGTTTTAACACTTAAACTCTTAAATTTTATTTAGATGTTATAACTTGGATAAAATTATAGAGAAACTCAAAATAATGCATAGAGGGATTATTTATAAACTAAAACACACCACACAGTGACTAATCTAAGGAAATAAAGAAATTGAAAGCAAACACAACAACAAAGCAAAGTAGAAAAGAAACTAATCGACCTATATCTATGCTAAACCAACTCATAATCCTTTAGTAGGGGTGAAAAGGTAGCTAAGATGTAGTGTTTCAAGTAATATCCATTCAGCAGTAGATCTAAATCATTTCCTTGTAAGTATTTTAATTTGAATACATTATCACCTAATATATCTGCAATTTAATATGACTTGATCCAAAGAGGCACATATTTTTCATTCTATAATTTTTTCTCATTGTCTTTATCCCATAGTAAGACTAAGTTTGAGATTCAAAAAGTTATGATTTTATCCCTCTTGTCAAACCACTGTTTGACTACATCCTGGTGTTTATTAAAATTCTTGAGGGATTCATCTCTAATATCTTCCATTGAGATGATGTCCAATATTCTTAATTGTATTCTTTCATTATCATCCATATATTCAACCATGAACTCATAAGTAGGTAGCTAGAATGTGATGGGAAATATTGGTTGCTTCCCATACACTAGTAATAATAGAGATGACTTCATATCCTACTTATATCTTATTTGATCTACCTAGAGAGAATATTTTAACAATGATTTCCATTCCCTTGTATTTTATTTAGCTAAAATATTAGTGCATTCATTGGGTGTTTTTTTATTGATTATAGAACACCATTTCCTTGCAAATAATAGTTCAAGGAAAACATGACAACATTATTTTTTTCATAGGCCCACTCTATGAATTCTACATATTAGAAAGTTAGGCCATTATCACATACCAAATACGAGGGGTCCTAAATCTAGTTGTAATATTTTATTCCAAGAATTATGACATGAATTACCCTATAGTTCTTAGTGGAAATTGCTTCTGTCTACCTAGTGTAATAGTCAGCTATTCTTAACACAAATTTATGACCTACCAAAGAGTTGGGATTGATGACTCTAATTAAATCCAATCCCCATTGGGCAAATGGCCTTGATTTAATCACTGAGTGAAAATACATGGCTTCCCTTCCTTTTCTATTATCAATCACCTAACATTGATGACAAGATCAAAATGAGTTTGTGCATCCTTGAATATTGTAGGCTAGTAATATCCTTCTCTAAGTATTTTTTGGGTAGTGGTTCTTCCCAAATATTTCTACTTCCTAACTTCTCATAGAAGTTGTTGAGTATGTTTGAAGATTCTATTATGGAGATGCATCTCAAGTAGATCCCTTCATATTTATTTCTATAGATCACTCCTCTTCTGATTATGACATGAAAAATTTTGAGCCTAAGTGTTCTCTTCTATTCTCTCTTCAACTTCAAGGGTCAAGTGCTATTATATATGTAATATAAAATGTCCTTCTACCAATGTTCACATGAGACCTAGTCTACTTCCACCTAAAAAACATCATTCCAAAGATTAGTCTTGGTAATCAACTAAATTAAAACCTAGCCTCATACCATCTTGGATGACTTAATTTCTATGTCATATTATTATATTTTGGTCATCCACTACCATCATCTTTCCCCTAATTCATTTTGTCTAAGCATAAGCTTAATGATAGGGTCTTGTAAAATGGTGTGAGTCTTATTTCTAAGGATTTAATGTGTAAACATTTTTATGGCATTTACCAAAGTGTATATGTATTTGTATAAAATGGATATCTCAATTCAACATCCTTCAAGTTTGTAATCATGAATATGATTGGGTGTTATTTGTCATATACTTTCTATGTTAAAACAATAATAATCATGTGATAGAAGTAAAAAAAGTAGAGGTAGAAATCCTTACTAAAATATAGGATAATCAATATGAGTGCATGTACTATGGCTTCCTTGATGTCTTGAAAGGATTTATTAGCCTTAGGAATATATTCAATCTTTGGGAAATTATTCAACATATCATTCAAGGGTCTGACAATTTTAGTATAACTTGAAATGAATTTACGCATGAAGTCAATTTTCTCTAAAAATGATTTTAACTCTTTTCTACTCTTAGGAAAATCAACCTTAGAGATAGCATTGATTTTGTTTGGGTCAATATCCATAATATACTTTATGAGCATGTGTCTAAAGATATTACCTTTTATTACACAAAAAATACTTTTATTGGTATTTAGAGAGATACCAAACCTCTTATATTTCTCCAAGACTTGTTGGAGGTACGTAATGTGATCCTTCATATTCTTAGAGAAGATTGTTAAGTCATCCATATAGATAATAATAAACTTAAAAATTAGTCCTTGGAAGGCATGATCCATGGCATGTTGAAAGGTATTTTTCATATTTATGAGTCTTAAAGGCATCTTTCTATATGTAAACAATCCCCACTTGGTTGTGAAGGCAGTCCTCATCATGTCTTCTTTGTTGACCATCACTTATTTGTAGTAATAAAATCCATATAGAAAAGACATCATTTAAGATTTTTTAACCATTTGAATTACCTCATACAAAGAGGTAAATAGGTAGCTATCCTTTTTTGAAGATCTATTTAGGTTCTAGAAGTCCACACATATTTTAATTTAACCATTCTTCTTCTTAACAAGGACAAGGTTAGACACCCATGTGAAGTGTATAATCGAGAAGATAATTCTTGCATTAGTAACTTATTTACTTCCTTATAAATGAGAGGCTCTAAAATAGGATTAATGGGTTTATGCCTTTTCTTGAAAGGATTACATGCTTCCTTCAAATGGCTCATGTGAATGATGAACTAGGTGTTTAAGACTCAGATATCTTCATAAGACTAAGAAAAGATGTCCTTAAATATAGATAATATTTAAGTAGCCTTAGTCAAATCTTCCTTGGTATATACCAACCCAATGTTGATATTTTGGGGATTTCTCAATGAACCTAAATTGATTTACTTGTAGTCTTTACCATTTACTTTGGACACCTTGGTATCACTTCTTAACTTATCTTGATCAAATATCATTTCTAAATAAACCATGACCTTAGGAATTATATTCTCCTTAAGTTGAATTATGCCATATTCATTAGTTTTGACCTCCTTTATAGACTCTTCTTCCTATTCATCAATTATGTGTGAATTAAAGACTTTAGAATTAGTCATAAAATCAATAATTTGTATATCATCATCAAACACCTAAAAGTGATCAACATTGTTTGTAACAGAAGGGTAAAATATAATCTAGACTACAAAGTTCCATAATTTAAGAGGCCTAGGTGGGGATAATTTTTTATTTTATAAGCTAACACATCCACCAACTAATTTTGATCCCTGGGTACAAAGGCAATCTTAAAAGCTTTGAAACTATCAATCAAATCCTAGGCTCTAAATTTGTATTTATTTAAATAAGAAAGATTGCATTGATAATGACTATGTACCTATTTAAATATTAATTTTGAATCTCCATGTACTAAAAATTTTCTTACCTTATGATTGATGGTGAATTGAAGTCCAAAGATCAAGGCCTCATATTATACAATATTATTAGTACATGGAAAGTGAAGTCTATAAGATGTAAAATATTATTTAATGACTATATTTATTAATATAATACCTACTCCTAAGTCTTGTTTATCTCTCATGCCATAAAATTACATCATCTAAAATATTTCATCCTTGGCCACTAGGTTGCTCTCATTTGAATCACCAATATCAAAAGCATGCATGCCTAAGTTTGTGGATTTTAAATTCACCTTCTCATCCTTAGCATTATAATCTATAATCATAAAAAGCATTATTAGCTCTTACTCGATCTATATTTTATTAGACACACCCCTCTAAGGTAGACACATGTGTGATAAATCTATTTACATGTATTTGTTCAAGGATTTTGTCTAGTCTCTACTCAATAACATCCCATATGATTTTTGGATTTACATAACTTGAATGTTAATGAACTATTGAATCTTGGGTTTGTGAGCTAGTTGATTATGAACATTTAGTATTTATCCCACTACCTTGACCTTTAACTTGTATAATTGAATAATAACTTTGTTAAACTTGATTAGACTTAGTCCTAGATTTTCAAAAATACCTATAGGCATTATGTTAGTTGATGCCCCAAAATCAAGTAAACAATTATTCACATTCTTTCCAAAAATTCAAATAGTCAATATAAACAGAGGAACCTCAACCTTACTCTTGTACATTACCATTTTTACATTTGTATATTTATCTTTACCTTTGCCTAGTTTCCCAGTTAATGATTTCAATAGAAAATCATGCTTCTCATTAATTTGAGCAAGTTCATGCAAGGTAATATTGGCTGTAATATTCTTAATATCTTCTAAAATATTGTACCCACATTTGGATCTAGTTGTAGCAGACTCTATAATTGGTTGAGTATAATTTCCCTTAGGGGGAGGAGGATTTTTATTGGTTCTACGATCTTGGGGAGGGTTAACTTTGTTAGGTGGTGTGGAAGTTGTCACAAGTTCCTTTTAAGCTCTATTCTTCAATGCATAATTAATTTTTTGGTATAATTAGAATGCATGGATCTCATCCATGTTGATTTTAAGGTCATTCTCTTCTTGGTTTGGAAACTCATAAGTTTCAACCCTAAGTGCCATTTTGGTACCCTTACCCCATTATTCATTTCTCTTTCATTTTTGATATTGCTAATATTGCTTTGATTATTTGATATAAATTCATAAATTTTTATCTCACTTTTGAATAATAATAAGGAATTAAAAACGTCTATGTAGTCCAACTCTCTATGTTGGGTTATGTTATGGACTCTACACCAATAAAAAATGTCAATTCATA
Organism: Torreya grandis; assembly: GCA_037957365.1. Taxonomy (NCBI): domain Eukaryota; kingdom Viridiplantae; phylum Streptophyta; class Pinopsida; order Cupressales; family Taxaceae; genus Torreya; species Torreya grandis. The sequence continues at coordinate 473,815 of JARHVA010000694.1, read as the reverse complement.
GATAATTATTACATGTAGCTTATTGGCTTAGGATTCATTATTGTTATTAATATTAGATACATTTAAAGGTTTGTTGTACTTTTGAAACATGTAATTTATATTATAAATTTCCCCCATGTTTCCCATTTACATTTTTAATTTCATAAAATCATTACCTACTTTTTGTATTATTCTATGAATTGTGTCAAAGTCTCTCTTTGAGGATTCAAGCTTAGTGTTTTGTATAACATTTTGCATATTAGATTTGTTAACAGGGACTAAATATTAAATATTTTTATGGGTGTCTAGATATTGATGGTAGATGTGTTGTCATTGATGTCAAGTAGAATTGGTGATTATAAAGTGGTCTAATAGGTCAGACTGATGGATCATGGTGGTCTAATGTGTTTCATGTAGTGTGATGATTGTATGAAGGTTATTTAGATGAATGTATGGTGGCATGGATCATGGTGAAGAGATCAGTGTGCTTTGAATATAAATTTTAGACATGTATAGGATGTTGATAGGTCAGGTAAATGAATTCCATGTGGTTGCAAGAGGTCTACAAGATAGTTTGGCCATTGGCCTTGTTGGACTAAATGGACTAATGAAGTCTATATGAATAGTCACAATGAGATTCCAAGGTATAAGTGATTTTATGAGCATAATATATTATTTATTAAGAGTATTAAATGATTTTTACCATGTCTCAGATCCATAGATGAAGATGAAGGGTATAAAGTTGGTCTATGTGTTCTTGGACTAGCTTACAAGGTGGTCTAGTGGCATCTATTGAGGGGTGTTGTAATATTTTTAGAGTGGTTATGATATTGATATGGTTTTAAAAGGTTTAAAAGGGTTTATAAAAGGTATTTTACAAGTTTCAAGTTAAGAAGTGAAGGAAAAATTCAAAAAAGTGCTTCTAAGGCTTCAGAGGGTGGTAGAAAGGTGTCTAGTGAGCCCGCGAGGAAGTTTCTCATGCTTATTAGAATGTGAAAGTTTTGCATGGGGACCTAAGCCTCTTGGATAAGGTGTATATTTATAATAATAAGGTTTTACAATAATTATTTTATGGTTTAAGAATCATAACTTTATTAATGATTATTAAGAAGCTAAGGAGGTTTTTAAGTGCTAAAACCCTAGTCTTAGAATCAATTGGAAAGATCTTGATTTATGGTTCTTATTATGATATTTAAAGGTTAATATAATGATTGGAGGTTGTATAGTACTATTTATTGTTTCTTATAATGTATTTTTGGTCTCTTGACTGTGTGTGGGCCCCATAGGAAAGTCCTTAACAATAATTTTGATATTGTGAGAGATTTCTAAATATGATAAGGGGAAGTAATGGATATGTGATGAATATTAGGACTTGTACCACATGGATATTGAAAGTTTCAGAGAGATTAATATTTATTTGTAAAATTTATATAAGTTCAAATTTTCTTAGTCGCTAGAAGCCTAAAGAAGAAAAGACCAGTCTGAAGTAACCTTTTTGGTAAGGCTAGTTTGAAGTGATTCAAGCTGATTTGAGATCTAAAAAGAATATGGGGTTGAATTATAATCATCCTAGTTTCATTATTATCCATTTGGAGAGGTTTATAGTATCTAAAAGTGTTATTTATGACCATTGATCATGGTAAACATTTCTATGTTAAGACTATGAGAAAGTGCTCTAAGGAATTGGTCTGTTAGACTAATAGAAGATGATAGAACATGAAAACCAGACTTTGAAGGTTGATATAGAAGACTCAAATAATATAATACTATAATTTATAAGTTTTTAAATCGTCCTTTCAAGTATAAAATATGAGCTTCTATATGACTATAATTTGGTAGTACATGAACAGTTTGAGTGAGCCTATGTTAGAAGTAGTTTGAGGGTTGTTTGACCTATTTTGGAGTGTATAAATCACATGGATGTGTTTAAAAAGTTTTATATATTATATATATGTGATTTTTTTAGTGATTTATTTGATAAAATCATTAGTATGCCTAAGTTCTTCTTGGCAGTGTTTTCTAGGTTTCTAGACCTATTAGTGAGTAACTAGAATGGCTTGATTCAAGGTGCGAATTGGAGTTCCAGATATTATAGACCCATGTGGGATTAATAAAATGTTAATTGGATATATTTATGATTTTTTTGAGCTCTTATTTTAATCCCAAAGTGTGCATCTTTCTCAATGTGTGAGCAAGTGGTTTTACACCTATTAGGTCTATTTAGACCTAATGGTGAATTCTAAGTATATTTGATGTATGGGAGCTTGTTAGGATATGAAAAGGTTTGAATTATATTTTATTGAGTTACATTAGTGTTTATAATTATTTTATTATGGATATTATTCATGGAGATGGTCATATGTGGTGAATGACTTATAAGGGCTAATTGGACCTAGTGTAGCTTAGTAATTGGATAAGAGCCATTTGAAGTATGGAAAACATATGGAGTGTTTAATTTTTACTGATGATGTGTATGAGGATATTTTATAAGGATAAGACAAGTGTGTAAATCATCTTGTTTGAGAAAGATGGGTTAGATGAAAGAGTGGTATATATACTAGGAGTATTTGGCCTGTTTGGGAATGAGAGTGTGTGTGGATAAAAGTGAAGAAGAAGAGACTTTGAAAGAGAAGGAGAAGGTCACTAAGGACCATCAAATGTTGTATAAAATAATCCATGTTTTAATTATCAGGTTTATGTGCTAACAATTCATTATACCTAAGAGTCTAAAGGGTGTCTTAGTTGAGTGAATGAGCTAAGAGTGCCTACCTACAGAAGAAAAGCAAGTTTGAAGGTCTTAGAACAAGAGAAGGTCATGATAATGTGTATAATACATCATATTAGTGGTGTAAATTATATTTGAGTGGGTTTATTGGGTGCTTAATCACCTAGGGGGTTATAGACTCCTTGCTAGTTAGAGCTGATAAACGTCTAGCAGGTGCTGGACTAAATTGATGAGTCAATGCTCCTTGATTAGTTTAAGGTGGTCTAAAGTATCATGTTTGTGATATCATTATGGGACTACAGTCAAAAATTTTTTAGGATTGAGAGTGGGATTTATCCCCCATGAGGGTTTCCCACATAAATTAGGTGTACTTGTGTTAATTGCTCTTGATCTTTCTTAGGTGTTGATTTATTCATGTTATGCTTAAGTGTTTATTTTATTGGGATGAAATGGAATTGATTATTATATGTTTAAAAACTAATTCACCTCCCCTCTCATTATCTACCTCTAATAATTGGTATCAGAGATAGACCTTTGAGGGAGGATTAATGGCCTACAAGTGATTTTAAGCAGCGTAGAGGTGATCTTGTGAGTAGCTTGGTGAATGGTGTGAGCCTAGTTAGCCTATTATTAGAATTGGTGATGACCAGTATGGTAGATTGGTTGATGTCATGGGTCTTCATTGTTATTTCAAGACTGATTAAATTTAAAGGTTTCTCTAAAATGGAGAAGGATGTCAAGGTAGGGATTGCTCTTTACTCAAGCCAAGGTGAGTTTTTTGTTGTTATAGGTGGTTCTTCAAGCATGATGGCGTTATCAAGATTGAAGAAGAAGGATTAAGTTGAAGCTAAGCCAATAATAAAACCTATTTTCATAAAAAAAATGACCTTGAAGACATACTGAAAGATATTCCTATTTATTAGGTCTCCATGAGACTTAATAAGGATATGAGAGCTAATGAAGCTTTCTGAGTAAGAGAGAATGGTTTGTGGATACCTATTCATGGAGAAGACTCATATAAAATGAAAAAAAAGTATATTAAAAGTGTTCTAAAGTTAATATGACAATTTTAGATGCTCTGAAAGTAATCAGATTGATCTTAGAATTGAAGAGCTAGCTCAAGAGGTGAAATATAATTATTTGAGGGATTTCAAGGTAAGTTATGACTACAAACCCAAGGTATTCTCTAATGAGGAAAATAAGTTAATTATTAGTCTTTATAACTTAGTGAGACTTAGAATTAATGGATTAAAATATTTTCTTTAGTGATTATCATGCTTAAGATACATGTATTAGCTTAAGTTGAGGTTCAAGAATCCTATATCATAACAAGGGTGAAGTTATTGCTTGGACTATAAGACTAGTATCTTTGAAGGTTAGATGTAATATTATTAAGTTAAAATGATTGGATACGATCTAATTAATATTTTGGATTGTTATTTGTGTATTTTAAATAGTCATATAAGTTCTAAATATGCCATAAGTTCTAAGTTTTCATAACAGGGTCTTAACTAAGAGGGTGAGGTTGATGTTTTGAGTTAATTTGAAGGGCTTTCATAAAAATATCAATGGATTAAGATATTGGTTATAACCTTAGGGTCATATATCATGATTTTTATTATTTTGGTATCTTATGTTAAGAGTTTTTTAGGAAATATTACTTATTAGATGACTAATATATAGCAAGTATGTATATAAAATTTTATGATTGTGTTTTTATTAAGTGCCTTGAAGAGTTCTTAGCCATAATGGATTGAAGTGTCTAAAGGATAGATGGTTTATAAATTAAGGATCATATGGGATATATTATTTATTGTATTATATGTTCAATTTGACCCAATAAGATAATTGAAAGTAAGAATGATGTTCAAGAGGTATGTTCATGTCTTCTGGTCTTAACATGTCATTTTGATCATTTTTGGATGCTTGGTATAGGTGTTGATTTGAAGAAGGATGATATAATTAATTTTATTCTAGCATTAATAAGGTTATAATATATCATTTCCAGGTTGTTTGAGATTCTATGATGGTCAGATGTGTATTTTGTGGTCAAAAGTTAGAGTTGACCAATTTTGATAGTGATGACTACATAGAAGGTGCCCAAGTTTATCTTATGGTGATTTATGATGGATAGAAGGTTGGAAATATATTATTAAAGTCTATTTGACATTTAAAATTAGTATATGATGGTTGGAGATGTTTATGATGTGCTCAAGTGTGATTTTGAACATTTGGTCAAAGTGCTTGCTATAGGTTTTAAATTTGTATACATAGATTGCTTGGTTTTAAAGGTCATTTAAAGAATGAATATGTATCATGAAGTTTTTTATGATAAATAAGGATTAAAAATGTGTTTTATATATTTTCTAGGTGGTTTCATAGGTTATTGAATCCTTTTGTGCCAAGTCGAGCATTTTGAGTGGTCACTAGCTTATCTTCTCAAGAGCATGTGTTTGATGAATTAAAGGAAGTAATGGTTATAAAATGTGTGGAGGATTTAAATTTGGAATGGAAGTGAGTTTTTATGTTCTCCAAGTGTGGTATCTAGCTCAGGTGTCTGTGTTTAATGGAGGTTGACATTTGACCAATTATTACTTTTAAGGCCTAATGATTTGGGCATGTTTAGAAAAGTGGTTAAACTTTGGAGTTAGAGGTTAGAATATTTAGAATTATTTTAATGAGAAAAATGTGTATCTAAATTAACTTTTATATTATTTTTAAGGTGAGTGTATTTCATTTTATTCATGTTTTAGCTCACTAGGAGGCCTAAATGGATAGTAGGCTAAAGAAGGAAGTGTGCTAAGGAAGATGAGTTGGAGGCTCTTTATTATCATGCCTAAGAGGGAATGGTATTGGTATTAAAATATTAAGTTTCATGCCTTTAATTAATTATGGTAGAGAGTTATGAGGTTTGTAGTGGCTAGATAGGGCTACAATGGGTCTAAATAGGCCTAATGAAGAAAATGAAGATTGTTGAAGAAATTTTCAAAACAAGGATGGATTTGTTGGTTATAGGTAATTATGTTGGTATATTATAAGCATTACTCAATTATGGTGGTGTGGTTGAAGCTATCTTGGTGGTTTATAGGGTGCCTTGAGTGCAAAGGTATGTGAGCTTGCATAGTGTTATGGTGCTCATGTTGCTATTTAAATTGATGATAGATGTTCTTGGAGGTATTGTAGGTGTGCATGGGTTGTTTTCACAAATGGGGATCCTTTAAAGTGAATAATGGTCCTAGGGGGAGCTATATTTCCTTGAAAATTGATGATAGGCCCAAGGATCTTAATGGTTCAAGAGCAGTTTTTGATTGAGAATATTTTCTAAGGGCAAGTTGTGCCTATTTGAGGTCTTAATGGTCTATTTTCAGAAGTATTCCTATAGTTGAGCTTGATTCCATGTGTTTATTATAGCTTACTTTCTTGATTTATATGGTGCCGAGTGTTGAAGGGAGTACACTTTATCAATTTGGCAAAGGGGGAGAGAGAAAAGGAGTGTTACCATCAATGACAAAGGGGGAGATTATTGGTACATTTATGGTATATGTGTTATCATTTATTTAAAGTAGAATTGGTGATGAAAAATTGGTTTAATAGGTCAAAGTGATGGAGCATGATGGTCTAATGTACTTGGTGAAGTGTGATGCTTGTATGAAGCTTGTTTGGATGAATTTATGGTGGCATAGAGCATGATAAGGAGCTCAATGTGCTTGGAATATACATTTTGGACATGTATAGGATGTTGAGAGGTTAGGTAAATGACTTCCAAGTGGTTTTAAGACAATTGTAAGATAGTTTGGCCATTGGCCTAGTTGGCATAAATGGATTAATGAAGTCTTTATGAATAGTCATGATGAAATTATAAGGTGAAAGTGATTGTATGAGAATAAGAGATGATTGGTTAAGTTTATTAAATGATGTTGACCATGTCTTAGATCTAGTGATAAAGAGGAAAGGCAAAAATTTGGTCTATGTGTTATTAGACTAGATTGCAAGGTGGTCTAGTGGCATTTGTTGAGGGGTGTTGTGATATTTTCATAGTGGTTATGCCATTGATATTGTTTTAAAAGGTGTAATAGGGTTTTTAAAAGGTTTTTTCCATGTTTCAAGTTAATAAGTGAAGGAAAAAGTTAGAAAAGTGCTTCCAAGACTTTAGGGGATGTTGGAAAGGTGTCTAGTGAGCCCGAGAGGAAGTTTATCATGATTTTTGGAATGTTCAAGGTTTACATGAGGACTTGATCATTTTTAATAAGGTGTATATGGTTCCTAATAATTTTTTCCAATCATTGGTTTAGGGCTCAAGGGGCACAACTTTATGAATGATCATTAAGAAGCTAAGGAGGTTTTTGAGTGCTAAAACCCTAGTCTTACACTTGATTGGAAAGATATTGATTTTTGGTGCCCAGTATGATGCTAAAAAGTCAAGATGATGATTAGAGTTTTTACAGGACTCTTCCAATTTTTTTTGAATGTATGTTTGGTCTCTTGACTATGTGTGAGCCCCACAAGAAAGTGTTTTTTAATAATAATTTTGATATTGTGAGAGATTTTTGAATATGATAGAGGGAAATAATGGGTGTGTTATGAATATTAGGAATTGTACCAAATGGATATGGAATGTTTTATTGAGATTCATCTATTTTTTTCAAATTTCTAGAATTTCAAAGTTGCCTAATCGCTAGAGGCCTAAAGAAGAAAATAATAGTTTGAAGTAACCTTTTTGGTAATGTTGGTTTGAAGTGATTCAAGTTGATTTGAGATTTAAAAATCATATGGGGTTGAAGTATAAGTATCATAGTTTCATTATTATCCATCAAGAGATTTTGATAGTATCTACAATGTTCTTTATGACCATTGATCATGGCAGACTTTTATATGTTAAGACTATGAGAAAGCGACCTCAGGAATTGGTCTGTTAGACCAATGGAATATGGTAGAACATGAAAACCAGAATTTGAAGGTTGATATATAAGAATAAATGAATAAAATCATGTAATTTATAATTTTTTAGATCATCCTTTCATGCACAAAAGATGAGCTTCTATATGACTATAATTTGGTAGTATGTGAATAGCTTGAGTGGGCCTATGTTAGAGGTAGTTTGAGAGTTTTTTGACCTATGTTGGAGTGTCTAAATCAAATTTATTTGTTTAATAAGTTATATATATTATATTTATATTATTTTTTTAGTGATTTATTTTTTAAAATAACTATTATGCCTCAGTTCTTCTTGACAGTGATTTCTGGGTTTTTAGACCTATTAGCAAATAACCAGAATGGCTTGATTAAAGGTGTGAGTTGGAGTTCCAGATATTATAGACCCATGTGGGAGAAATAAAGTGTTTTTTGGATACATTTATGATGTTTTTTATCTCTTATTTTAATCCCAAAGTTTTCATCTTGCTCAATGTGTGAGCAAGTGGTTTTAAGCCTATTAGGTCTAATAGGTATATTTGGACCTAATGGTGAATTCTAAATATATTTGATGTATGGGATATTGTTGAGATATGAAAAGGTTTTAATTAAATTTTATTACTTATATTATTGGCTATTATTCCTTGATGACTGATATTATTCATGTAAATGGTCATATGTGGCAAATGACTTATAAGGGCTAATTGGGCTTAGTGTAGCCTAGTAATTAGATAAGTGCCATTTGAAGTATGGAAGACTTATGGAGTGTTTGATTTGTATTGATGAAGTTTAGTAGTATCTTTTATAAGTATAATAAAAATTTTAAAGCATTCTATCCAACCAATATGGGTTAGATGAAAGACTGGTATATATACTAAGTGTATTAGGCCTATTTGGGAATGAGAGTGTATGTGGATAAAAGTGAAGAAGAAGAGAATTTTAAAGAGAAGGAGAAATTAATTGAGTAAAATAATACGTTTTATAGGATCAGCCATTTTTTACTAATTAGGTTCATGTGCTAATAATTTATTAGACCTAACAGTCTAAAGGGTGTCTTGGTCGAGCGAATAAGCTAAGAGTGCTTGCCTAGAGAAGAGAAGTAGGTTTGAAGGAGTTATAACAAGATGAGGTCATAATCAGGTGTATAATACATTATATCAATGGTGGATATCATATTTTAGATGTTTTAGTGGGTTTCTAATAACCTATGGTGTTGTAGCCTCCTTGCTAGTTAGAGATAGCTAAAGGTCTAGTAGGTGATAGACTAAATTGAGGGGTAAATGCTCCTTGATTAGTTGGATATAGTATAAAGTATAATGTGTTTGATATCCTTATAGGACTATATTACATTTTTTTTTAGGCTTGAGAGTGGGTTTTATCCCCCATGAGGTTTTCCCACATAGATGAGGTGTACTTGTGTTAATTACTCTTCATCTTGCTCATGTATTGATTTGTTCATGTTATGCTTAAGTGTTTATTTCATTAGGATGAAATGGAATTGAGTTTTATATATTGAGAAACTGATTCAACCCATCTTAGTAGCTACCTCCAATAATGTGGATGAACCCTATCATTGGAATGATTGAAGAATCCTAGTTTTTAACTAAGAGCCATATGGATTAATGGCAATTTATCGAGGCCATGCATTTGATTTAATGCATGCACATTATAATTTGCATTTAGTAATAGGTTCAAAGTGTCCAAGGATAGGTTGATTTTTGGGATAAAAAATTTAGGGTGCCCTTATAGATGCATCTACTAATTGATGTGTATGTCCTCTACACATGTGAGTGGTAGTGTATTGATATTCATGGCCCTACATAGAAAGATAAAAGTCATTGGGTCTAGGGTATTTTTATAAATTTCAAGTGTCAGGTCATCTATAGGCTAATAAGGAGCTATGGTGAGGCTATACATATTATATTATTTATCATTAAAAGTTATTATGGGCTCACTCAAGTCTCATTTTATGATAATGAATTATTGGTAAATAATATTAGGGCTAATGGCCCTTTCAAATTGTGCAATGAAGGTGTCATTAAGTTGGTTCCACCTTATGATGAAATCCTATGGAAAATTGATGAACCATTCATAGGTTTATTCCCTAAAGTTAAATTTGAATAGCTTATATACTACATCTTCATGAATAATGTTAAAAATCTTAAGATCTCCCTTAAATGACTTGATATGCTCTTTAACAATTATACCTCAAGATGGGTTAAAGAGGGGGAGGTAATTTTTAGGGTTCTTTGGAAAATCATGCACAAGGCTAGCCAAATTTATGGAATATCCTCTTAACCATGCCATTATTAGATGGATGTGGAATAGAGGAAGTGGTTTTTAGCTCAATAGATAGGTAGGCTAGGATTTGGACTCTCTACGTCTTCCTTTATCACCTCTATCTTTGTAATGGGTTTCCAAATCTAGTTTTATGGAGAGATTTGGTCCAAACCCTAGGTAACTCTAGGATGTTATGAAAAACATCAGTGCTAGAAATTCAAAATACCACAAAGGTTCTCAAAATATTACTAAATAAGGTAAAGATTTGTTAAATAACCATAAATTAACCACACAGAGAGGTATACAACTAGGTAGAGTAATATTATTTTACCTTTGTCAATCTAAATATTTCAAAACCTTATAGCCTACATAAAGTTATCTTTAGAAACTTGATCTAACCTACAAATATCAATATTAGAAAAAATATTTCAAGAAACCCTTGGTGTATTATACTTATCAAAACATTTTTAGAGTGAAATCATGCAAATAATATCTTAATTATTTGTGAACGAAACTAATTTAGATTGTTAGAGCCTTGGTTTAGCAATATTTGACATAAAAAATCAACTAGACGTGGAATTTTACACCCATTTTATATAGATCTAAAGTCCTTAGTTTAAATTATGCAAACCTTTGTAAATATATATGAAATAAATCCTTGTCTATTTGAAGAATTCAATGACATTCCTATCCTTATTTCTTCCAAATGAAATTTAAATATATTAGAGGGATAATACCAGAATGTCTCCAAACTTGAGCCAATATTTAATAAACATACATTCACAAATATCTTTAAGAGTTTGAAAACATCTCATAGAAATGAAATGAATTTGTATTGTTTACACCAATATTTGTGTAATTAAATAAATTATTCTATATTTCAACCAAAATACACTATAATTTTACTCAAAAATAAATATAATGGAAATTCCCAATAGAGGTTCAGGCCCTCCTTCTAACACCATCCTTTTTCTACTATTGATGTGCATTTATGTCGATGATGCAATACCAATACACACACACACACACACACACACACACACATATGTATATATATATATATATATATGTATATATGTATATATATATATATATACATATATATATGTATATATATATATATGTATATATGTATGTATATATATATATATATACATATATATATATATGTATATATATATATATATATATATATATATATATATATATACATATATATATATACATATACACACACACACACAGATATATATATATATATATATATATATATATATATATATATATATATATATATATATCAGCTTGTTGAGTAGGTCCTAGAAGATATTAGGCCTTAATTCAATTTTTATAGAATGATTATATGACCACCAAATTTATCCTAGAAGTAGACCATACTGTAGGGACACCATTAATTTTTTAGTGATACAATCTATTTGAGATTTCTTTTTACTGTTATGGGGAAAATTACTTTATATTTTTACCAACTATTGCCAAAACTTAAACAAACAAATGAATATTTATAGTGAGCAATAAACTAAGGTGATTCATGTAAAAAAAAATCAAAAAGGGAAAGAAGGGTTGAGAAGAAAAGAATATTTGACTTACAATAACAAAGAGCAACATATTTCCTTTGGTTCTTTTTAATATAGTACAAATAAAACAAGCATTCATGAAATTATAGTGTTGGACTCAAAATGCCATAAATGCATTGGTGATTCTAGTTTGAATAAAATGCATTTATCTTAGAAGTATGTCCTAAAAATGGCTACCCACAATAAATTTAATTAAGAAAATTTGTATGTACAGTAGAATAAAAATAGAGCATACATAAACAAATTTTATTAGAATAGTAAAAAGAACAAACTAACAAGATGAATTAGAAACACTACTATTAGTTTTATCCATTACAAATTGAAACCATCTATCACATAAAAAGTTTGATAAATAAGAAAATATGGAAAATAATGAAACAATGAACAAATTCCTAGAATTACTCTTTCTATTTGCATTAATTCCATAAGGTTCTATTCTAAAAAAACAAATGAGGGGGGAACCCCTATATATAGGCCTTTTCAAATGCTTGAGATGGTTACATCAGTTATAAAATAATAAAATACATGACATCATTCACTAGGTAAATGTTCCTCATGTTCTAAAAACAAAAAAAGCATTCCCTATTCAAAGAGGGAACATTCTTACAACACTAATTAGAACTAGAACATGAAATTTATCAATGAAATAGCCTTAAAAATGGCTATTTTGATCGTAAAGTGCCAAATTAGGATCTTGATGTTTTTTATGATGATGGATCTCCCAATGTAGTGGAAGAATAAAATGAAACCAAAGTGGATGAAGAGGAATAATTATCATTGTAGTTGAATAATAAAAAACTCCTAGAGGGGATGAAGGGGAAGAAGCTCCTCTAGTGAGAATCTATGGTTGGTTATCCCCATATTTTTCAAATTATATTTGATCTTTTAATACCTTAGAGCATTTCCTATAATCTCTATCAATCAATTTTATATCTATGATGGGTTCCTTTAGAAATTTGACAGTGACATCTAACATTGCGTCATATTTAGTTAAGAGAGGTCTTATGAATTCATTTATTTCTACTACCTTATTTATTATTTAATTATTTGATGTTACTAATTCCACTATCTCTTATATATAAATTAATATTCATGTTATAGCCTATTTTGTGAAATTTACAATGAAATTCTAAAGTTGTGCATTGAAAGCATCCTTACTGACAATGGTGCCATCTTTATTTGAAGAGTGTGTGATTTCAACCTCTTTGTGTAGAGTTATAACTTTGTCACCTTGTTGAGTAAGAGACTGACCCAAGGATCTCATATCACCAATCCATTTATTTAAGTTTTTCTTCCTTCTAATGATGTGGGACTAAAAAATTCTTAAATCTTCTAAGGATACCAAGTTCAGCTATTCAAATTTTTTCAACGTAATCAACTTAACCAAGTTGATCACTTTGCTATCAAAATTTCCACAGGTATTTTTTACTTAAGAATACTTTTATAAACCTCATATCCTTTTAATTTATGTATAGATAATGTATTTAGAGTAACAAACATAACTGTAACTTCCCATTCCATTTTGGTGATAGTTTCTTCTAGTAAGGTGACTTTATTTTGATATTCTAACTCAATTGTCCTTTGATGTATCCCTTTCAATATTTTAGTGGCCACATCACCATATGCCTTTAATATTGAGAGGGTACCTTATGAATATTACTAATACTAGCTATGCTTATCTTTCTTCTTCTTGGTGTGTGTAAAAAAGGTATCTTCAGAGTCACATATAACTAACTAGTATAGATGAGTCATTTTTATTTTGGTTACCTTTCTCATAGCTCTAGATTCTTTATCAAATTTTAGTGAGACATATAGAGGGTATACTATAAATAAATCTTTCCTTTCCATTATGACCAACTAAATCTCCTTTATCCAAGACTTATCTAATATATCACCTTGAGGTTGAGGGGATGGTGGCAACTAAAGATCTGGTACCAATCCTTAAAATGTAGATGTTTAGGAAGTAGGTTTGGAAGTGACTAGGATGAAGGTATAAATATGTGATGGGATAGGAGGTGTTACCTTTGAGGATGAAAAATAACTAGTACTAGTTGGTGTATTTGATGGGAATAAATAAACCTATGGTATAAAAATATTAGCCCTCCCCTTGGGCAATTGAGGATTGGCCTAGGCATGGTAAAAATTAGGGGTAAATTATCCATTAAATATAAATTTGTTGTATATGACATAATTAAAGGATTGAATGTGGGAAAGAGTATATTCATAAGCCTAATTACAAGACTAATGAAGGTCCTATAGGGTATTAAGTTCATGTCATCTGGTATTGGTGGCCCATATGATCTACCCCAGGGGTAACTCTTTAGAAATAAGGGATGAAAATAAACACAATCCTAACTAGTAATACTTTGATCCTCCTTGATAGGAAGTAGGGGAGGTATCTCTAGTGTATAAGTTATTAGTACCATATTAGGTGGCATTACAGCCTCAATCAAAGATGAATGAGGCACCATTGAAGGCTCTACAAGCATTGAGGTAACATTCTAGACCTAGAATGGGGTGTTCAATATTTATTATAAAATAGAGACATGTTAATTGTGTTCCTCAAGCTCATAATCTCACTTCCTTAAAGTGTGAGACAATGCTTGTAATATTCTCTAACTTAGCTGAATTATAGAGGTTCTGTCGGTCTGTATACTTCAACATTAACAATCTAAATTATAGATGTGAATGCACCTATTTGATCACTTTCAGACTCGAAAACTTCATAATATCCATTATATTTTAGTCTTCCCATAATAAGTGGAACATTAACATATTTCAAACTTTGTTTCACCTCTTGATAATTTACATCATTGATATAGAACATGTCCTCATCCTCAAAATCATGGTGGTAAGAAATGCTCAAGGATGACATGTGTTTGATGCAATATTTGAAATCTATGTGATTTGGCCCCCACTACTTATTATCATCATATTATAAGTCTTAAATAGGTATTTTTTGGTAGATACAATGAAAAAATTCCAATTCTCTATCCAAAACTAGCCAATATTATATAATTGATGATGAATTAATCCTATTATTTTGTTCTTACATAACCTGTACACCCCTATTCATAACTAATAATCAATTTATTACTTAACTAGATTATCTAACACTATAATGGGAAACTTAAGGGGGGATATCTTGATTCTAACCACCCTCACAACTATGCAATCTAGGTAATACCAATAGACTCCCAAGGTACTCAGGATTATTTTGATTTCTTTTAACAATTTGGGCATTGGCTTATCATGGATTGCCCTATATACTATGGGATATAAATGTTTATATATGGCCCTCAAATCTGAATTATACTTGTACATTCTAACCTTATAGAAGGTATGAAAAGTAGTCCACTTTATCTTTGGGTCCCAATTGGTGAACTAAATTTTTTTTTGAGTGGTGTGAATGGCATCCACTAAGTATTACATCATGTAAAAATGATCTCCATAGTTGGTCATAACTTTTATAATTTGGCCTACTAGATTACAAGATATTATATCTCCTAAAGGGGGTATTTCCATCATCAATTATCATGTACAAAAGTGGGATCCATTTTTCATCTACATGACCTATATGCTCGGCCCCATGCAACTATTTCATCATGTCCATTCCCATTCTCATTACCCTTCTAAAATGTGTGATAGGAATTTGGATAATTTTAGTTTTACATAAAAAATTCCATTTATTTTCATCTCAATCCATTAAAACATCCATAATATTATGTGTTTGAAGCTATTGATTCATAGTCTCTTGATTGTACTTAATCTCTAGTTTGGGAAAATCATAGTAATATTGAAATGTTAACCCAGCTATCAAGGAAATATCTTGGCCTAAATTTAAAGACTTAATCACATTATGAATACATTTAGACAAAAAAAACATATGGTAGACTATGTTGACTTAAGGTATTACCTATGGGTTAGACATTACTTTGTGTAAACCCATATACTTGAGCACAAAAATTTGTAATCTACCCTCTGCCTTATTCGTTTCTTCTTAATTATCACTATTTTAGTCTACAGTGTTCTCTACATTGTATAACAAGTCATTATAACTCTTATCCCCTATATCCAATGTAATAGATTTGAATCTAGTATCTTGAAAGATGACATTTGTCATGTAAGAGTAGATAAATGGGATTTGTTCTTGATTATTGACTTCATATGCTCCATATTTTACCATGGTTTAGAATTTCATGATCAGCAAGCTTGTAACTTAATTTAATGGTAGAGGGATATACAAAAGTCTTCATAAAAATCATAGAATTCTTTGAATAATAGAAACTATCAACTTAAGGTGAACCTATTATTTATGTAATAAGAATTAAAATCCAAATTCAAAATATAATCTACACAATACAAGTCATTAATGGAAAATGTTTTAATTTTCCTTGATTTAATGCTAGGTTAACTCTTCAATTTTAATTTAATGACCTCAAAATTTTACTTTACAAAATCAGCAAATCACCACCCTTTCTTTGTCCATATTTTTTATAATCATAGATTTAACTTTTTAGTGAAGTTACTTTACTTTACATCCCCCAAAATAAATACCATCAGCATTTCATTTCTACCCACTATTAGTGATTTTTGAATAGATGTATTCCACCTAGGTGTTACTTTTGACACGTACTCAACACTTGGCACCTTCTCAAACATTTTATCATTTTATTAAGAATATCAAACCATTTGGGTGGATCGCATGACACTTTTCCAAGTGTCATATTCTAATTATATTGGTCATCTTTAATTGTCATATGAATTAACCCCTTTCATCCTTTGACTGACATGGCCTTATAACTTTGATGGTTTTCCAAGTGGTATGTTATTATTGGCTCACATTATCATATGGATTTGTTATATGAAATTATTAATGGACCTAAATGCTATGACACTTCACCAAGTGTCACAATTTAATTTCATTTCACATTCATTGGGTTTCATTGATTCCTCTGATTTTATTATTACCATGAGATATGGGTCCATGTGTCTTCAACCTAGTGATTTCAACTACCATGTGGATTCCATGTCACATCTATCTATCCAAAATTAATTGACTTACTACCAAGTGTCATCTTGTCATACAATCTCTGTATTATGAATTTAAAATATTGCATGTTAATTATAGGAAATGATTGAGTGTCAAGTGGTAGATGTGATAGGATTAAATTATCATATCACTTAGAAAATAATAAAATCATCAAAAGGCCACAAATAGATGACATATGTCATGTTTTGATAAAGTCACAAGGTTGCAAACTTTTTGTCTTCTTTGTAATATGTAACACCATGACTAGGTGACAAGTGGCAAAGTCCTATTGGGTTGTATTGTCACTCATTTTTTCAAAGTCAAAAAGATATGCTAAAAAGTTTGGACTTATGAGACCGATCCAACAATGCATGTGACACTAATTCATGTCATTTAAATTTTAAATGGCATCAGGTTCCTACCAAATAAAAAGGTGTAAAAGTTAGAAAACTACAAGATAAAAAGAAAAGTGGCAAGCCTAAAATTGTAAACTTTGAACATGAAATCAGTCTTGGACTTTAGTCTAAAATTTAAGATTAAGGTATACCATAATACCGAACATGATTTTTTTCACAATAAAATATAGAATATGATTTGTAAAATCTTGGTTAAGCAACCTTGGTCAAGTTCTAGGGATCATACCTTAGATTTTGAACATAACCCCTTATAAGAGAAAATCTAAACAAGCCAGATGATTAGAAATCATAGTGAATTAGACATCAATGAAATATTCAAAAACACCTTGTTAATATTGGTCATGAATTAACATGACTTATAAATATTTCAAGTTATACAAGAGGTGTTTTTAATCATGTGTTACCAAGGTGAGGAACATCTTAGGGAAAATGATTCAGATTTTTCATGGGGTCCTCATTTTAGAAAAAAATTAGGGCATGCTTATCTCAATAGGATACTCTACCTCTATGCCACTCTAAAGACATAAGTGAAGAGAGAGATTGTAGGAAGTACTACATAGAAACTTGATGGGTTGAATACCAAGCTATTCATCCTTATTTTAGGGCTACTTTGTCTCCTTATCCTATGATTTTATATTTATACTCATTTTTAATAGAATTGTATTATCATTATTTTGTTGTGGATGTGTTTAAAGGCTACCAAATTTTTGTACTCGCCTCTTGAATAAGTAAGAATATATTTTCCTCTATTTATAGGTTTTGTGTGAAGTTTTGGTGATTTACATTGATATATCATTGTGAATCATTTTTTTCCTATGCTATTGTCTAGTTTTTATACCTTCATATAATATATTTGATTTTTTATAGGTCATACTAAGTGTCAAGATCAATCTTATTCTATGTTTGGATGTGAATTCAATACCTTTTAATTCCTTCCATATAAAGAGTGAGTTTTTTAAGTCCTTTGCATGAGACACCATTGTATAAATCATACATGAAGTGAGGATAATGTGTTCAAGCTTATTCCCTTATTAAGAGTGCCAATTATAAAAATAAGTGGTCATACACATTGGTGCATCACCTTTAGTCTAATTTTTCATTTAAATTCTAGTACAAGAAGTATCCCTTTCACCATTTTCATAGTTATAAATCATTATTTAGTAGGAATATGATAAATTTTAGTGAGTGAATAAAGGGAATCATCCCTCTATCTTAGCATTCTCTCTCTTCCAAAGTTACCCACACTTAGGAAAGATTCTAGTGTTTCAACAGGAGTGGGAAGTATCACACATTCTCATAATGGTATTACTCCTGATTGACAATAGTACATATTAAGTAAGGCATATATAAATGTATCAATGAATCACATGTAATATAATTAGTATCTTAAGTGTTAGTGAGTACATGATATTTATAATGGCACTTATAAAATTAAACAAGAGAAAAAATTACACAACATAAAAAGACAATCATCATACAATAAATCCTATGGCCACATATAAGTGATATGTAAAAATGTCACAATGTATAAATTTAACATACAATGTCAAAGGCCACAGGAAAGGGACATGAATAAATGTCAAAAACAAGGGACATGTTCAAATATATCACATAACAAAGAGATAAAAGAACAAAATACTTGGACCTATTATAATTTCACACATACCAAACAAGATCTCATAGAGATATTTAAGAAAATTTTACATAATGGGACATGGGACAAATATCATAGACAATAAATATTTATTCGACTATGTATAAGTAATATCATTAAAATGAACATATAACTAGAATAGTAGTCTACATTATACATATGTAATGTGATCATACTGTATAAAATAGCATATCCATGTACGAGATGTAAGATTGAAATGTCAGAAAGGCATTTTTACAATATTAACTCAACAATATAGGATTCATGGAAAGATAACACTTTTACATAATTTCACATATGGATAAGATGCAATCAATTTATCAAGACCACTAGATAGAGGCAACTCCAACAGATTGGTTCTTGTAAAGTTAGTATGTCTTGCATAACACTTAGGAATACTTAGTGAAATGCATCTGTGATATAAAAATAATATGTTATCTATTAATCATGAGATAAATAACATACTAAAAATATGTAAACTAGACATCTAATCATACTCATGTCCTGATTTTGGGTTTTTATAATATTTTGATTATTTTTGTGTTTTTACATATTTGATTTTTTTGTATTATTGGAATTTTGTAACTATAAATAATAGAAATTAGTGATAAGTTATAGTTGTAAAGTATAATAAATGAGAAATATTTGAATAATACATGACATGTGTCTATGTAAAAATATACACTATAAACGATTACATATCTATATATAAGATAAAAAAACCCACTGTATATATGATTGTAACTTTGAAAACATGTAGTAATAGAAAGATTATGTAGAGGAAAGATTGTACATATCATTTAATTAAATTTACACTTATCAAAGTAATTAGTATGTTTGAAAAATATATCTTATGAAACTAATTATTATTCATTAATAAATAGTGATTTTCATATTAAAATTGAGTAAAGTGTCTAAAAATATAAAAAGAGGTTATTTGTTCTCAATTTTGTATTTTTAGGTGAAATTTTTCACACTGGAGGATTGAACTGCTTAGGAAAGTAATGGAATAAACTATTGTACCTAGATGATTGATTCTATCCATGATATAAAATGACATTTGATTAGTCTTAACTATGAAAACAAAGAGATATATGGTATAATATGGCATAGTTGATCTATATTTTAAATTATTGAGATTTGAAAGCAAAAGGCAAGAGCTAGGAGGTTGAAAATTCAAATTAAATCCAAGGGATTATAATAATTGATAAAATTAATCAAGTTTGAAATAAATGGAATAACATGATACAATAGTAAATAAGATATATATATACATACATATATATATATATATATATATATATATATATATATATATATATATATATCTATGTATAATATTTTTACTTTTTTGAATTATTTAAATGTTTTTGAAAATTTAAGAAAATTTGAAAATATAAAAAGCTAAACAATGATCCCATCAATATGAGAATCATAAAAATATGTGATAAGTGGTAAATGTGCTACCTTTATTGAATATATATATATATATATATATATATATATATATATATATATATATATATATATATATATATATATATATATATATATATATATATATATATATATATATATATATATCTGTGTGTATGTGTGTGTATAATATTTTTACTTTTTTGAATTATTTAAATGTTTTTAAAAATTTAAGAAAATTTGAAAATATAAAAATCTAACCAATGATCCCATCAATATGAGAATCATAAAAATATGTGATAAGTGGTAAATGTGCTACCTTTATTGAAAACATTTTCTACATGTGCATGCAATAAAATTAGAAAATTTAGAAATTATAACAATAAATCAATCTAGATCACTATATTTGTAATCATATATCATAGAAGTAACTTTAAGTGATATATAATTATGTGAAATATGATGAGTACTAGTAGTATATTACTCCAAATGTTGTGTCTTTTGAATAATATTGTGATATGTATGTATCACCAAATTGGAAAGTGTTGCACATGATTGTGTTTCTTGAGAATTAGATACTTTTTATAATAAGCTTGATTTTTCATTGGTTACTTTTGATATCTTTGCACCTTTTTTATGAATTGGTTGAATAAAAATCTTTTACCTCAGTACATCAACCAAAATGTGCTTTAATATCACATACATGTATATATTAACTATGGTATGGATGGGGTGGAGGAGTTACCATATAATGTAGAGGGTATCCATATATTATTCCTCTAATTTTAATAAATTGAGTGCAATTAATTTACTTTAGCCATATATGTACCATAGAAGGTATAATATATAGATTTAATAAATAATGGAATCCTAATATCATGTCAAAGAATCCATTTTATAGTAAATTTAGAAAATGTGTATATAAATTATTAGTGGCCACCTTAATTAGAAAAATAATGTGTCCTAATGTAGCACGATATTTCTTATTAAATCTCTTGACACTTTTAGATGTTTTTATATCATGTTCTATATAAACAAATGAATTAAATAATTTCATTATGTTGTATTATCACTTGATCTATTATCAACCACCACACTATGAATGTGTTGGTTATTAATATAAGCTTATATACGTAAAGCATCAAAATAATAATCATTATCCACCATATAACTATAATAAAAAATAACCTAGGACATGAATGTGTAGTTTGAATAAGTATATAAATAATTCCACCCAATGGAGGTGGATAAACATTGTAAGTATGATGTATTGATAAATTATCCTTATTGGTATCTATTTTCACCAAATATTACACCCTAGAATATGGTGTTCAAGCCTCTTCTAGATTTGGTCAACATGAAAACATTTCTAGGTATGTGGGTGTACCTATATTGGAAATGAGCCTCTTGATTTAAGGCTTAGCTCCCTAAATGTATCATGCAATGATTATCACTTAAAATTTTGCTTATTTATAGGGAAAATATTTAGAGAATGCATAAATCGAATCTAATCTAAAGGAGGTGATGCACCAAAATGTCTTCCACATGACCATCATATTTATACCATAATGAAACAAGGCATACAAACTAGTATCTAAGTCTTAATGGGTTCTATTTCCACTTATATTTTCAGAATTTGATGAGATTTCTCATCTCTCTTCATCCAAGTGGCACAATTGAAACAATTCTAGGCTATGGGTACCCTAAGAATGAGGTAAATCTCTAGATATGGCTACATCCCTTGATGTACCACTTGTAGATCACTATTAAACTTATGATTGTGAGGGAAATGGGAGAGAATATTGAAAGTAATATATAATAAATGAGGTGATACACAAATTTTTTTGATGACTAACAACAAGATACATGTTACACATGAGAACAAGGGACTAACTAAACATACACTTCTCCCATCTGAATCTTCTCACATCAATAATATATTATGATGTTGTGATGAATGTTTAAGCTTGGAGGACTAGATAAGAGGCCTAAGATGTCACTATTTTAATAGAATAAATCACTAAAAATTGACACATAAATATAACACTTCATCTGACTTACAAGAAGAATCTTTCTAATTTTAAATAGGTGAGATAATGAAATAATAACGCTAAGGAAATAACAAGTCATCACTAAGAAAAATAAATCATCCAAGTGAACACACTATGAAAATTAATGGAAGAGGAAAAAATTAGTAGAATTTATTGATACATGGTATTAAAACTAGTAGGGATTAACTATAATCAAGTGGAGCATAGTTTACAAATGCCAAAATAGTTAGTTCTTATAAAACTTGAGAGAGAGAGAGAGAGAGGAGAAGAGAGAAGTCCAAAGGTCACAAGGACACTTTTAAAGTTGAGAAAATGAGTTAAATTTACATGGGAAAATACTTTTAAACTGATCATTCAAGTTTATAAGAGACAATTGTCATCCTAAGTCATGATATTCATGAAATATGGCATAAGAGTTCCCTTTGATGGCTCAAAAAAATGCCTTCATGATTTAGCCCTGTTTGAATAACCTAAAACTAATTAGGGATAGCTATAATGATTTGAATAATATTTAAGGGTTCATAAATATTTATACATTCATTTTTTTCATTCATAATCACCTAAAATTTTTTGGAAGTGAGACATCAGTGCATATAGTCTAAGAAAATCCTTTTTCACACACCCTACACACTTAGCTTCTAAAAGGCATAATTTTTACATTAAAATTCATAAAATGGAGTGGATGACACTTTTAAATAACCTCCATGGCCTTATATGGATCACACACACCTTAAAATCAGTTCCACTTGAAGTTTTCACACTTCTCACCACCATGTTCACTATGTTAGTTTTGACTGGCTAAGATGAATCTATTTTTTGAGGCACCTATGAGTTTTTTTGAAGTTATAAATTATCATTGGGAGTTATATCAAGTCTCAATATTCCCCTCCATGTGAGTTTCATCTTCATAGTACTTCTAAAAATTATAAAATGCATAAAAAGGTCAAGAAAACCTTATTTTGTACTTTATCCATATAATTCCATACAAATAATCCTAATGGTAGGGATATTTACTAATTATTAGACAACATAAAATCAATTTCATGGTCAAAATATGGAATTAGAATAGTTTTTTATCTTGATGTAACCTGTCCTTACACTGCTCTGAAACCATCAACAAACTGATACAGACCTATCTAGATCATTCATTCCTTGTAGCCCTATTTTCCCTATTTATTGGCCATAACTCTTTGTCAGTTAACTCAATCATGAAAGTAAAACCATTTATGGATGCCCATTAATCTCTTCTATAACATACTAAAAAATCTCCTGATGTTACTTTCTACGGAATTGTACTTTCTTCTTTAGGCCCTGTTCTAATTAGCCCTCCTTTAATGCAAAACCCCTTGTCTAGAGTGATATACAGACTTTATAAGAAAACAAATCATCATTCCAGATACCCATTATCTTGTTATAGGTTAATCAATCATTTTTTAGTGCACTTCTTTGGAGAAATTCACTTTTCCTATATTGGCCTATGCTCTTTCCATCACATACACCTAGGATCCACTTGGCAATTGTTCTTTTCCATAATTATCCATACTGTAGCACCTTCAGGACACTTCCAATAGTTTTATAACACCTTCATGGTTCATATTGCAAATTTTCAAGAGGTTTCAATCATTAAAACTCATTTTGAGGGCTAGAAGCTAATTCAAGATTTTCCCTTGGACAGTCATAGGCTGAGAGCTAATTAATTGTGCTGGGTGTGTTTTAGATAGTTTAAAGGGTTATAATCACTTTTATAGGGTCTATCTTGATGCCTTACACCTTCTCTAATCCTCCTCCAAGTCATATCAACCTACTGTGCTTTCCAAACAAGACTTCTCAGTTGTCTTGGACTGTATTTTCATGACAGTCAACAGGGTTCATTATGGTCATCTCTTTTTGAATGATCAATAGACTTTCAAGGGGATAAAAAACCATGTCAATACCTTAATGACTTCCCCATTCATATTCCCTATCAACAATGACCTGATCAATCTACTTACAATGCAAAAACATACAAGTTTCTTAACTTTTTCTGTATACTGTCACCTACAGGCTTGAATTTCAACTGTGGAGTTTTTGGACATCATGAGGGTTTCTAATGACTGTTTATTCCTTTCTTAATTTTATACCTACCTCACAAACTTATCTCCATGTCATTATGATCTTTGTGCAAACATCTGATACCAAATGATGTAACCTGTCCTTACACTGCTCTGATACCAAATTGGTGAGAACTGAGATTCAAACACATAGGCTAAACTGAATGTGTTTAGAGAACTTTTAAACTATGAGAAAAAATCCTCAATGGCAGGCATAAAATGTATGTCTTTACAATTTGTTTCTTCCATACACAGGTCATGACAAATCATTTACAGTCACAATGTTGAAGGACACAAATGGATTCAATCATATGGATCAAAAAAATATAGCAAGAGTACACTTAAAAACTTATATCTAATTCCTTCCTCGTATCTATCAATGAGGAGATAGAGAGGGAAACCTAACTATCTTTGATATTAACTCATTTAGGAGTTGCACAACTTGATAGTTTTATCGAACTGTATAGTCCATAGATTTAAGTCTGGATTCATTTTATATCATCTGGACACTGTTCTGTATGTTCAATCTATCACTTGACTCGGTTGGGTTGAAATGCCCCAGTATTGACACAAAATATTTGAAATTGTGCATTGTATGTGAATCACACAAATTACTTTCCAATTCAAATGTTACATAACACTCTGAGTAAAAAAATTGTGCGCTATAGGTGAATCATACGTCATAGATTGTATAGTGAATTAGCATTGAGATATGCGTTAAAAGACTAGAAACCATATTTCAATGGTAGACACATTATTATTTGACCTTCAATTCATTAAACCTCCCAACAGTTATACGCCCCAGCAAGACAAATGCATTTTTATCTAATTCTACACACATCAGCTTCTTCTTATTACGCCTCCTTGTTTTATCTATTTAAACTCACATAGAATTGGAAGGTGGATAGAAAACAATACAAAAACAAATCAACATAGTAAAAAATACACTATATTATATTATATTGTAGGGAGACATACATTTTGTGTTGTCTGTGTGTTGCCCATCTCCTTCCTCCTACGCCCCTGCTCTCCAAATTGCCACACTCTCCCTTGTTTTTCATGTATATATTTTTTTCCTTGTCACCCACACCCATCCGCATATGCTCTTAATATATATAATTGATTCTCTCTTGAGCTGGGGGCAATAATTTCCCCAAAATGCATAAAACAATCTTCTAAACATAAGAAGATTCAAAATGGTTTAACTATTTGCCTAACAGACTATGTTTACAGGCTTAAAGATTATTACAAAAAAAAAAACAAATTTTGAAAATGTAGAAAATGGAGGGAAAAAAAAACAACTAAAACATTCTACAACAAAGCCAGAATGTGATAAATGTGCTCTAAAGTGAGGATGCTCTTGCATCAGATCTCCATTTTCTTCATCAAGTCTATAACCAAGGTTTATGAGGGTTTTGAGTGCTTTAGGCTCTTAGGCTTTGTTAATAAGGCCCTAATATTTGAATTTCAAAAAAAATTACAAAAATTTGATCTCATATGCCCATTTCAACTTACACAAACTCGCTATATCCCCATGAAAATAATTTAAGTAGATATGAGTATTCAAAACTGGCATATCAAGCCTGCTTCTCCATTTACATAGGCCTCATGTTTGTCTTAAGACAAAAATGGCTCTCATTATGGTTTATCGACATAAAAATAGATTTAAAACCTATATTATTACCTCATTAAAATGATATAATAGGTTATAATTCATATCTAAGGCTATAAGTGTGAATGACTTCCCATTTGGACACCATGCCTAAACCCTGCTTGACATACTTGAGTGTAACTTTGAAGGTTTAGAGTATTTTGTCTATTTTCTCCCATTTTTTTAAGTTTTTTTATGTTTATTTATATTATATAAAACCTTACACACCTTATTTAGATTGTCAACTAGTTCCTTGGATCACCTTTCATCCATACACTCCAAATCTACAAGGTTTGTGCATGAGGGGAGTGACCTCTATCTAAAAAAATATAGAGGGCACTTCCCTATTTACTCAAAAAAAAATTAATATTTAATGGGTTTCCTAAAGTTAAAATTACACTCTATACAAATTTTCATCCCTTTGTCTGGTCATTTGACCCGTAAGCTCCCTCAAATTCTTAGGCAAATTGTACAAAAGATAGACTATGTGTAATATTTTTAGTGTGAACTATATGGTTCATTATTAAGGCCCATTATTCCATTTTTTTATTATATAAAATATCCTATTTAATCTTATCTTATAATTATGAATTTAGATCCATTATACTCATCACACTATACTTTTGATGTACCCCTCTATATACCTTGAAATCTCAAGACTAAGTTCTATCCTTTTATTGTGTTCTACTCTAATGTACTACACATGTAGGTGATCATGCATATTCAAGTCCTAACTATAGTTATTAAATAATTTAACAAGGTTATATTTACCACACCAAATCATGTCTATTCAAATCCAAGTCATGTTCATATGTTGATATGGTTATACCCATTTTTCTCAAGCTCACTGTCCCACTTAGTCAACTATAGGTGGATATTCTTGGAGGCCATTTCAACTTGAATGTTAATCATACTCTAAAATTTAAGGCCTTATTTAACCTTTAGAATCATCACATCCATTTTTGAACCTCTTAATCATGTCATTAGACATCATACCTTGCAATGTAAACACTTTCTCAAGTTTGAGCTTTAGGATAGCTATAGATGCTTGCATAGGCCTCTGTATGAACTGTATCAACCTTTTTATGTGGAAATATTGTCTTGAAATTTCATTACTATCCAAAAAATTAATATAATATTAATATAATCCTACTCCATGCTTAATCATTTCTTCAAAACATGGATTTAGGTCTTCTTACCTTCCTTGACCTACAAGACAGTGTTTTTCTCTCTTAAGCTTAGTTGTAGGTTCCCATTAGATGCTGATGAGACCTATAAGGTGTTTTTATTCAAATGGTAAAGCCTCAACCTCATTAATTATTGATATATAAATTTTTAATCATCTAAGAAGATAACTCATCATCTAAAAACTAATTCAAGCATCTTTGCATTTCTAGGCCTAATTGGTTGTAGGTGCATGTTTAAGAGAGCAGACACCTTTAGGTGTGTATGGGATCAATAATCTACATATGAACCTCTTTGGTGATACTTTAAATCATAGTTTTATTTTTAACCATATATAACCATTCAAAAATTAAGGCATGGTCTAGTTTTTTATCCTTGAGAAGATTCACCTTGGGGCTCAAAACTGTAGATGTCAATGAAGAAAATTAGTGTTCTAAAGGCAACTTTTATATTATTAATAACTAATATCCACTAGTAATCTACCCTAAAAACATTGTATATTTATTTTACTATATATTAGATACATGGTATATTAATTTATATGTTTCAAAATGTTAACCTTGTTATATAACCTTCATAAAAGTGCCTTAGGCCTCTATTCTGTATTTTTAGGGAAAAGGTCCTTGAATTCCTTAGTCATTACTTTCAAGAGCTTCTTATGGTTTACCCACCAATTTAGAAACAATTATAATTATTTTATGATGTCCTAAACATATTAGGATCTTAGGAAGATTATTAAATCATGTTTTAACACTTCAATATGACATCATAACTCTATGCTAAGCCACCTATAGGCGGTTATTTTCAATGTTTACAGGTAGTGGGTAGAATATGGACAATGTGAATTATTTTATACATCATGAATAGACATATACTCTTATCCAATTATAAAAATGGGTGATTATCATAATGAATGTCTTTAAAATAGTTTTAAAACCTCTAATCCAACATGGTTTCCCTATGTTAAGCACTTGTAGGTGTGTGTCCATGGCTGACTATGTGTAAATGTTGCACATAAATATAATAATCCTTCTTTATTACATTGTATGGAAGCTCAAATAACTCTATTATGTTTATTGAAATAACTTACATCCTTAAAATTTTCATAACACTTTTGTGGATGTTCTTAGAGCCTTTACAAATCATGAGTGAAACTAAAGAGTAGATGGAAGCTAACTCTGCATGCTAAATAGACTAAAATCTCATTAATTTTTAGCTTTGATGTTGAAAATTTTCAAATAAGGATGATAAAATGACCATTTATATTAGTGAAACAACATGCTACATCATGTCAAATCCCTTTTAGAGAAACAGGACTTTTGTAAATGGTAGAATTTGAATGCAAGTTTAGTATCAACACCCTCCTACAAAGTGTGTTGTTTGAGATACAAATTTAACTTGAAAAATGAAAAAAAAATGAATATAATTTTAAAATATATCCAACATCCTATGGATTAAATATCACCAATTATATTGTATGAACCTATCCAAAATAGAGCAAAACCTATAGGTTGTAGGAAATAGTGAGCAAAAAAACATAGTCAACTTATTAGGGATGGTTTATAAAGCATAGTTGAAAAATATTTGAAATATTATTATTAAATTAATATATATTAGTTTTATTTCACCTCCCAAAAGTGTTTTTTTGAAACTTATCCAACCATCCATACCAAACACAAACCTGTTGACTAGTTTTGTGTGTGAAGAATGAGTAGAATGGTTTTATATCTAAAATGAAACTTATAAAGTATTTAAAGAATGTAAAGGAGTCTTAAGAATATTAATATTCATTAAGTGACATTATCCCATGTGTCACACTCCCTCATGGGCTATACAAGTTTCAAACTCTTCCTTTTTTAGTTGATTTATTGATTTTTAGTTAGATAACCTATAAGTTTCAGATGAACTGACATTACTAGTAGGGAATATAACTTTTTGGATTTTTTAAAGTGAAATATGACACTTTCACACCTTGAAAACCATTCCACTTTAATTTATGACCCTTAAATGGGTATTAAATTACTCAAAATGACATATTGACTAATTAGATAGACCAAGGCTAATAAGGAATTAAATGACATTAAATAATTTATGATACACCCCTTCAAAAAATATTAGAGCCCTTAAAACAAATAAATCTCAATTTTTTACCTATAGGGGTCCCAATTTGACCTGTAGGGTTAAATTTGGTCAGCAAATTGGTGACTCATAGGGGTAGCATGCCTTATATGCTAAGGATCAATAACCTTATTATTTTATTGGTCTTAGAGAGTCATTTAAAGTCTGAAACAAATAAGAATACTTAACACTTGACAAGGCTTTGACTAAGACAACATAGCTAATTACCTCAACCATACAAAATAAAGGACACATACAAAGCAAAACAAATACACTAACAACACACACATGTACTCAAAACACTTAGGGAAATCAAAAAAGAAAACTACTATCCACAACTAGAAACTAAGCTTATCTCCTTTCTAGGATTAAAAGGAAATTTTCTTGAACCTTCTTCTTCATGAGATGAATCATAATGTTGGCATGCATGTTTCTCCTTGGATTAGATGCTTTTTATATCAGACCTATTCCTTGGCACTTCCCTTCATCTGCTCTCAAGTAGATCATCCTTAAATTGATCTCCAATGTATATATATATATATATATATATATATATATATATATATATATATATATATATATACATATACATATATATATATATATGTATATGTATGTATATATATATATACATATATATACATATATATATAGATATATAGATATATATATATATATGTATATATATATATATATATAGATATATATATATATATGTATATATATATATATGTATATGTATATAGATATATATGTATATGTATATATATGTGTGTGTGTGTGTGTGTGTATATATATATATATATATATATATATATATATATATATGTATGTATATATATATATATATATATATATATGTTCCTCTTGAACTTTTACACATACCTCATACTACTTCCCACTCTTCATCTCATGATCAACTTGTATCTCTTTGCTAGGCATAGCTTTAAGAAGAGTAGTTTTCTGTTCCTTGGAAGATTAAGGCCAATAGAAACTCATTCCATCATTTAAGAGCTGATGTGTTTCTCCCAACTAGTTGAGAGGATGATAACCCATCTTTATGATTTCAAACATGTCATCATGGGATGCATATGCCTCTTGAAAGGATAGATTTGCAAAATTGCTTACTCTTTGCATACTCAGTTGAGTGTCAAGGCTGCCTTCTCCATTTTTTAAAAGATCATAGCCTCCTTGAATAGGTGTATAACTTGCTCTAATGACTAAAAATAAGTCATATAAAGTCTTATTAATAACTTGCTCTTTCCCATCAATGATATCTTGGATAGTGATGGAAGAACCAATGGTGATTTCTTCTTCTTTGGAAAAAGGAAAACATTCTTCAATATCAACATAATTTAAAGATTCAACACAAGAAATCACCTCTTCCTCTACGTTTATAACCTATTGAGGGATCTCAAGTTTTATCTCAACTATCATAACCAGCTTGTTTTCTCAAGGACTACAAGATCTTTAATTTCCTTCTCCTTCTTGGTGATGCCAAGACAAGGCATATTGTAATCTAGTGACTTAGTCTAATGAGGCTACCAAGGAGCTATCTCTTATTGAAGCAAGAGTTCTGAATTATTATCAACCAACTATTTCTCTTTAAGTTCCAACACCACAAGTCCATCATGTCAAATGGTGATAGGGTAAGGATAAGATGATCTAGTTGGTTGAGGTGGAACATAGAACTCAACATCAGACTGAGAATGAATTATAGAAGATTCTTTTGGGAGTTATTGAGGAAGGGGAGGTAGACCTTGGGATAAAATAGCTTGGTTTTATTCCTTCCATTTGACAATAACTTCATTTAAATCTAATTTAGCTTGATAACTCTATTGAGGAAGGTTATATGGGGTGTGTTTAGACAAAGGAACTTATTTTGGCTCTAAACATTCACACCTTGACTTAACAATTTCATTATCAACTCTAACTCTTCAATTTTGTTGGCTAGGTTCTCTTGGAAAAGTATCTCTTGAAGGTTATATGAGGATTATTAGTAAAAGAGGGTTGACATGGAACACATAGGTCTCTTGAGGAAGGGTGGGAGGGATTTAAATAGGATCTTTCTCAACTTCACACTCTTTATCTAGGTTTTTATCCTCTTTGTTTCCCCATGATTCCATTACCTTATTATAGCTTAGGATGTTAGGATTAGAATTCTCTTCTTGAGTTAGTGATGCACTTTGAGGAGTGGATGAGTTGTTTAAGAAACTTGGGATATCCTTAGGCTTGTATTCTCTACCTTGTTTCCAACATGGGATTTCATACCTAGAGGTATTTTCTTGAGGTGGAGATGTAATGGGAGAGGGAATTGAGGGTTTAAACTCCACTTTATCTGATGATGATGATATATAATATTACATTTTCATACTTCCAAACTCATTTTTCCTATCAATATTTGCTTTAAAAACTAATTTTGTCTTTCCAACTTTCTCTCCCAGTTGATTGGGGAAAAGATGACTTTGATAAGCTTGATTGGGCTCACAAATAGGAATCATGTAGGACTAATAAAAATCTTGGGGAGGTGGCTATGAAGACTGATAGACTTGGTGAGGATTCTCCTCATAAATTCTTAGCCTATCTTCTAAAGATGCAATCAAGCCACCCAAATCTAGAATCTCACTTATGATCCTTTGCCAATTGGCTTCTCAATAGGTTCCCACTCTATTTCAACTAGATCTAATGCATATCTCACCTTATGAATGAGATGAATAGGAAAATCTTGACCATGTCCCATTAATGTATCAAACTCTATCAGTAACTTCTCATAACCCAAGAAATTTTTCTTAAAAGTAGAACTGGATTGATTAGAAAAGTGACAAGGTTAATTAGGAAGAGAACTATATTCAGAAGGCTAGTTATAGGATTGATACAACTCATGACCAGGTTGGTAAGGATCATATTGGAGATGTAAAAAATTATATTGGAGCTAGTAAAGATCATGACAAGGTTGATAGTGAATTCTATAAGTTTTATAAGCCTTACCAACTTGTGTAAAATAGTAATCAACACCAAAGTTAGCCATGGAACTTCATTAAGAAGCAAGAACAAAAGGAATACTTGGGTTGATTAACTAGATGATGTAATCTCATAGTCACCATTGATGTTTAGATAGATGCCTCAAAAGGCTAATGTGTTGAAAGACACCATAAAAAATCTTTCTACTTCTTAGACTAAAAGTCCCATCAGGTGTGCCAAAAACTAATTTAACTTAGATTTTCACCTTTTTAGGAGATGTCTCATCTATCTTCATCCAAGTGGCATAATTGAAACACCTCTAAGTTATGGGTAGCCTAATAATGTTATGCCCTTAACCATTGGCATGTATATGGATATGTCTAGTTGACTTGTGGCTTGCATAACTCTTTTGCATATTATTTTACATTTATTTATGCATTCATATACTTAGTAGGTCAGTGTATGGGTGGTAAATGGCCTTTATGGAGTATATGTAAGAGGTAGGATTAATTATTCATCATCATAATGGAGTATTCATTCTTGTAGAAAGCATTTGAGCTGTTACCCCTCGAAATGGCTTATCTGTTATTCATATTTTTTCTATAATTCTATATAATTATAATATACTACTATATATCTTCTTATTTTGTAAATTAATATCATTCCAAGTTGTATGAAAGAATTTATTTGGGCCATAGTCAGGTCAAAAACCCTAGATCTTAAAATTTGGATATATCTTGTAAAATGTTATGAATTTATTTGCAAATATTTTACTGGAGTTTCAAAATCAGTAAAGTAAGTTTCCATTAAAATTTCAGATCATTTGGATATGTTTTTCAAACATTATCACTATTTTAGGTTTTTTCATAAATTTGCTCCTTAAGTCACAATTTTTATAATTTTTCAATTTTTTTATATTTTTGGAAATCTTGGAAAAATTATTTTGGATTTATTCTTTGATATTTGTGATTTGAGGTCTAAATATTAAAAAAACTTAGTGATCATATTTAGGTCAATGGGGAAAAATAAGGTTCACCATCAAACCTTTATATGGCTGGTCCTAACACCTGTGGATGGGGGAATGGAAAAGAAACCCCTAAAATCCCTTTAGAGGATGACATGGAGTATGAATCATTTACTATAATTTCTCAAATATAATTAAACCTATATGGTCTAATACATAAGGATGTATAATTATAAACTCAAATATCAACAATGCAAGGGGAGCTTAATGGTAGGAACAATCAATTGCATCAAATCATGACACACTTGGCTACTATTTCATCTCATTTACCACTCAACAACCATCCACTTTTTCCTTTTAATCCTCCTCCTCTTGATACTAACACTACCAATATGGGGATAAAATTGATGTTTCTAAAAGTAGACTTGCATAAGTTTGATGGTAAGGATAAACTCACTAGGATAACTCAAATTGAAAATATATTTGATTTACACCAAACTCCTAGCTCTCAAAAGGAGGTTGTGGCATCTCTATATCTATAACCTAGTCCATTCATTTTGTATAATTGGTTTTGTGATAAAAAAAGAAGACTGGTGATCCTATTACATGGTCAGTATTCTCTAATGAATTGACGTCTCATTATCATGTTTCTGAAAACTAATTGAACTAATTAGCCAAACTATGACAAATAGGTACATTTAAGGATTTTTTTTTTAATTTCAAAATCTATCCTTATGTGTGGAGGATATCACTGAGGCAAGTCTGACTGACCTTTCTCTAGGTGGACTAAAATATAGTATTCAATTAGAGGTTCATATTTTTAACCCCAAAACTATATCTGAAGCTATACCAAGGGAATGCATAGCAAAAGAAAAAGAGATGATCAAACATCATCCTTTCACTAATATTTTGGAATGTACCTTCCCAAATCCATCATGACCTCAACCTACCAGATTAACACCACAACAAATTGAGGATAAGCATGCCAAAAGGGTTGGATTATGTTTGTGACAATAAATGGAGAAAAAGTCATAGATGTGCTGAAAAGAGGCTATTTTACATTGAAGGGGATGATGAGGATGAAGAAGATGAGGAGCCATCTATTGAGCGGTATAAAGTACTTGATGATGAAGCTATAAATTCTCAACTTACTATCTCTTGTCATGCCCTTATAGGTATTTGTACTCCTCAAACTCTTAAGGTGGTGGGTTTTATTAAGAAACAAAAGGTCACAGTGTCGATTGATTTAGGTAGTACACACAATTTCATCAATAGTAAGCTAGTTGCTCATTTAAATTGTTTCATCTACCCAGCCCCAAAGTTTCAAGTCATGATTGATGATGGTGGTAAAGTTAATTGTTATAGAAAATGCCATAGTATTAAGTTAGGAATGGGGGAATATTTTTTAGATTCTCACATATTTTCTATTCCTATGGGCAAGACCAACATTATTTTGGGAGTGAAATGGCTAACCACAGTGGGTACTATTAAGAATAATTTCCATGAATTGTTCATGCATTTTTATTCTAAAGGCAAGCTAGTGGAACTATGAGGATTAAGATTCAAATCTCCACAAATGGTTAGTTCACACCAGATGAATAAGATGATGAAAAAATGTGTTAAAGGATTTTGGCATGCTTATTTTCCATTAATGTCTTAAAAACTAAGGATTCTACCCATCTTGAGTTACAATAAAAATTAGATGAGCATTTAGTTAGTTTTGGACCCATGCCAAAAGGTCTTGCTCTTAGTTTTACTCATGATCATGCTATCAGACTCATAACTAGAAGTATGACACCAAATATCAAACCATATAAATATCCTTATGCCCAAAAGAGTGAAATTGAAAAAATATTACAATATTTGTTAGAGTTAGGTACCATTCACCATAGCCAAAGTGAATATTCATCTCTAGTAGTCATGATATGAAAGAAGAATGAAACTTAGAGGATGTGCCTAAATTATAAAGAACTCAACAAGTTCACTATCAAAGATAAGTTTCCTATTCCTATAATTTATGATTTTTTAGATGAATTACATGGTGTTGTTTATTTTACCAAATTAGATCTTCACTTTGGGTATCATCAAATCTGGATCCATGAGGACATTCCTAAAATATCCTTCCATACTCATGAAGGCCATTATGAATTTTTGGTGATGCTTTTTGGTCTCACCAATGCACCATCTACCTTCTAGATTTTGATGAATATGGTTTTTAGGTAATTTTTGAGAAAGTTTGTACTTGTGTTTTCTGATGACATCCTTATTTATATCAAAAATTAGGAAGACCACTTGTATTAGGTGAAATAGGTACTCTCAATTCTTGAGCAACATTAGTTATATGCAAAACCATCCAAATGTGCTTTTGGAGTTCCAAAAGTGGAATATTTGGGCCATATTGTATCATATGAGGGAGTTAAAGTTGATCGGAAAAAATCTAAGCCATCAAAGAGTGGAAAATTCC
This sequence comes from Torreya grandis, assembly GCA_037957365.1. Taxonomy (NCBI): domain Eukaryota; kingdom Viridiplantae; phylum Streptophyta; class Pinopsida; order Cupressales; family Taxaceae; genus Torreya; species Torreya grandis. Next base: position 438,323 of record JARHVA010000694.1, on the reverse strand, counting down.
CAAGAGACTAAAGAAACTAAAGGAATTTCTAGGGCTAACTGGTTATTATCATAGTTTTGTCAAAAAATATGGTAGGATTGCAAGACTCCTTCCAGTGGACTGATATAGCTACCAAGGCAATAAAAATGGCTATGTGCACCACCCTAATATTGGCTAATCTAGATTTTTCTAAAACTTTTATGGTTAAATGGGATACATCTGGATATGGTATGGGTGTAGTACTCATGCAAGAGGGTGGACCCATTACATTTGAAAGTCAACAACTAAAGTGTAAAAATTATTTAAAACCCATCTATGAGAAAGAGATGATGGATATTATACATGCATTAAAACAATGGAGACCTTATCTATTAGGTCATCACTTTCAGGTAAAAACTGATCATGATAGCCTTAAATATTTTTTAGTACAATGGTTATCCTCTAAAGAACAACAAAAATAGGTAAAAAAAATTTTAGGTTTTGATTTTGAAATAGTCTACAAGAAATAAAAATAAAATGTGGTGGTTGATGCACTATCTAGGTGAGATGAACCAATTGAGGCATTGTTATGTGCCTTGACTATTTTTCAAGAAGACTAGCTAAAGGAAGTAAGGGTGGAATGGGAAAATGATAGTATTAACCATTCATTGATTCAGAATCTACAACAGGGTTTTGATGGGATTACAAAGTTTACATGGAAGGGGAATTCATTATGGTAAAAATATTATATGTGTCAAAATTATCTTCTCAAATAGAAAATCCTTCAAGAATTTCATGCATCTCTACTTGGTGGTCACTCAGGGTTTTTGAAAACCTATCATAAAGTCAAAAAGGATTTTTTGGAAAGGAATCAAGGGGGATATAAAAAAATATATGATCAAATGTATTGCATGTCAGTAAAATTAAGGAGAAACTATTAAAACCCTAGGTCTTTTACAACCCTTATCCATCCCTAATCAATGATAGGAAGATGTATCTATGGATTTCATTACTGGATTACTAGGATATGAAGGTAGAAATGTTATGATGGTTGTTGTGGATAGACTCAAAAAGTATGATCATTTTTGTTCTTTATATCAACCATTGGTGGCTAGTATAATAGCTTCAACCTTCCTCAATATAGTTCATAAATTTCATGGTACTCCTAAGATTATTATTAGTGATCGAGATCACATATTTACTAGTAATTTTTGGATATAATTATTTGCATGTTTGGGAACCCAATTAGCTCATATCTCATCCTACCATCCTCAATCGGATGGACAAACTAAGGTAGTCAACAAGTGTTTGGAAGGGTACCTTCATTATTCTGTGTCCAATAAATAAGATTAATGGGTTAAATGGCTACCCTTGGCTGAATGGTGGTATAATATGTTAGTCATTAGTTCATCTAAAATGTCTCCTTTTATCGAATTATATTGATACCATCCTCCATCTCTCACTTCACCCTTGAAGACCCACCTAAAGGTATGTGAAGTGGAGGAACACCTTCAACATCAATATGAAGTCCTTGCTAGTTTGATTAAAATTTTACCTTTGTCCTAGAATTGCATGAAGCGACAAGTAGATCAACACAGGAGTGAGAGGCCTTTTGAAATTGGTGAGTGGGTGTTGGTTCACTTGCATCCATATAAGAAATTTTTATTGAATCAATAAAAAAAAGATAATAATCTATCTCTCAAGTATTATGGTCCTTATTAGATCTTGTAAAAAATTGGTAGTGTGGCCTAAAAGCTAGAATTCCCTCCCTCCACTCAAATTCATCCATTATTTCATGTATCTTACCTTAAGAATGTCATTAGATAGAAAGTTACCACTAAAATTGAGTTACCAAAATTAGATAAGGAAGGTAAGGTTATTCTTGACCCTGAAGTGGTCCTTCAAACATGCACTAAGTAATTATGGTCTAGACTAATTCTTAATTATCTAATCAAATGGAAGAATCTACTTCTATAGATGCTACTTGGGAGGATGAATCATTCATGAAACAACATCTGATATTGCTTCAATGTTGAGGACAACATTGTTTTGAAGGGGAAGGGCATGTTATGCCCTTAATCATTGGTGTGTCTATGGATATATGCAGTTGACTTGTGGCTTGTATAACTCTTTTGCATATTATTTTACATTTATTTATGCATTCATATACTTATTAGGTTAGGTTATGGGTATAATATGGTATTTTTAGAGTATATATAATATGTAGGGACAGTTATCAATCATCATAATGGAGTATTCATTCTTATTGAAAGCATTTTGGAGGTTAGCCCCTCAAAGTGGCTTATCTATTATTCATATTTTCTACTATAATTCCATATAATTCTGATATACTAATACATATATTCTTATTTGGTGAATTAATATCACTAAAAATAATTAGTTGAATCTATAGATAGGATTAGCTCTCTTGATGTACCATTTGTATATCACTACTACACCTATGCTTGTGAGGGAAAAGGGAGGGAAAATTAAAAGTAAATTATCATCAAGGAGGTGATACACCAATTTTTTTGATGAATACCAACCAATTTCATGTTACACATGAGAAAAGGGACTAACTAAACATACACTTCTCCAACCTAAACTTCTCACATCAATATTTCATTATGAGGTTATGATGAATGTTTAGGCTAAGAGGACTAGATAAGAGGCCTAAGATGGGAATTTTTGAATAGTATAACTCACTAAACCTTGAAAAATCAATATAACATTTCACATAAATTATAATAAGAATATTTCCAACTACAAATAGATGAGAGAATGGAACAACAATGCTAAGGAAACAACAAATCATCACTAAGAAAAATTAATCATCCAAGTGAACACACTATGAATAGTCATGATAGATGTAAAAATCATTAGTATTTATTGATCCATGGTATGCAAATGAGGATGGATTTTCCATATGTGGATCATAGTTTACAAATGCCAAAATGGCTAGTTCTTATCGAACTTGAGAGAGAGAGAGGAGAAGAGAGAAGTCCAAATGTCATAGAGACACTTGTCAAGATAATAAAATGAGTTACATGTGTATGGGAGAAGATTTTTAAATTTATCATGCAAGGTTAGAAGATAAAAGTGGCATCCCAAGTCATGAGATTTGTGAAATGTGGTGTAGGAGTTCCCTTTGCTAGCTCATAAAACTACCTTCATGATTTAGCCCTATTTGAACATCCCAAAAATTATTAGGGAAGGTCTCATGATTGGAATGAGAGGAAAGGGTTACATACATTATTTTACATGCATTTTTTGCATTCATAATCACATAGAATCTTATAGAAGTGACCCATCACTACTTATAGTCTAAAAAACTCCTATTTCACACATCCTACACACTTGGGTTCCAAAAAATCATACTTTTTCCATGAAAATTCATACAAGGTAGTTAATGACACTTATAAATACCCTCAATTTCCTTAGAGGCATTAGTCACACCTTAAAATTAGTTCCACTTAAAATTTTGACACTTCTCACCACCATGTTCACTATGCCAATTTTGGTTAGATGAGATGAATCTATTTATTGAGGTACCTAGGAGTTTTTCTGAAGCATTAAATTATCAATAGGAGTTATATTAAGTCTTAATCTTCCCCTCTATGTTATTTTCATCTTTAGACTCCTTATAGAACCTTAAAACACACAAAAAGGTCAATAAAACCTTTTTTTACTCCATCCATACATTTTCATACAACTAATCCTAATGGTAGGGAGCCTGAATAAGTATTCTAAAACCTCCAATAATTTTCATGGTCTAACTAGGCCACTAGAGTATCTTTCCATCTTTATTTCCTTCATCAGGTTAATAACTAGGGTTTATGAGGGTTTTGAGTGATTTAGTCTCTTAGGATTTGTGCATAAGGCCTTGACATTTGAGCTTCAAAATATTAAAAAAAATTTATCTTCAATGTCCCTTTCAAATTCCCTAAACTCCCTATATCCCCATGAAAATCATTTAAGTAGATATGAGCATTCAAAACTAGGCTATAGAGCTTGTTTCTCCATTTGCATAGGCCTAATGTTGGTCATAAGAAAAAAATGGATCTCCTTGTGGTTTATCTACATAAAAATATCCTTAAAACATATTTTATGACCTCATAAACATGATCCAATAGGCTATAATTCATATCTAAGGCTAGAAGTATGAATGACTTCCCATTTGGACATTACACCTAAACCCTATTTGACATACTTGATTGCAACTCTAAAGGTTTATAGAATTATATGTATTTTATCTCATATATGTAATTTTTTTCATGATTATGTAGATTTATTACAATCTTACACACCTTATTTCAAGTTTATACCAGTTCCTTGGCTCACCTTTCATCCCTACTCTCTAAATCTATAGGGTTTGTGCATGAGAGGAATGCCCTCTATTTGAGACAAAATAGAGTTCACTACCCTATTTCATAAAATAATGGTCAATATTTTATGGGATTAATCAAGTGATAAGGACACCCTAAAAAAATTTCAACCCTTGGTCTAGTCATTTGACCCCCAAACTCCTTCAAATTCTAAGTTAGACTGTGCAAAAGATAAATTGTGTGCAGGATTTTTGGTGTGAACTATATGGTGCATAATTAGGCCCACTTTACATTGTTTTTAATATTAAATTACCTATTTAATCATATATATTCATTATATATGAATATAAAATCTACTCATCACACTATAATTTTCATGTACCCCTCTATATACCTTGAACTCTAGGGATTAAGTTCTATCTTTTGACTATGTTTTGCTCTAATTAACTGCACCTGTAGTTGATCATGTATGTTTAAGAATAAATTATAATTATTAAATAATTTCATAAGGTTTAATTGACCACAAAAATTATTTACATGATAATCTAAGTCATTTTCATACCTTGATATGGTTCCAACCATTTTACTCAAGCTCACTGCCCCACTCAGTCAACTATAGGCAGATATTCTTGGAGGCCATTTCAAATTGAAGGTTAATCATAATATGACACTTAAGGCCTTATGTAACCTTTATAATCATCACATAAATTTCTAAGCCTCTTAATCTTTTCATTAGACCTCATACCTTGCAATGTAAACACTTTCTCAAGTTTGAGCCTTAGGTTAGCTGTAGATGCTTGCATAGGCCTGTGTACGGACTATCTTGACCTTATTATGTGGAATTAAGGTATTGAAATGTCACTAGTATCCAAATAATTCATAATATTATCATATAATCCTACTCCATGCTAAATAATCTCTTCAAAACATGACTTTAGGTCTTCTTACCTTCCTTGACCTACAATATTATGTTTTTATCTCCTAAGCTTAGTTGTAGGTTCTTATTAGATGTTGATGAGACCTAGATGGTGTTTTGGATTAAAATGGAAAATATTCAACCTCATTAATTATTTATAAAAAAATTTATAATCATCTAAGAGTATAAATCATCATCTAGCAACCAATTCAAGTAGCTTTGCATTTTTAGGCCTACTTGGTTGTAGGTGTATGTTTAAGAGATTATACACTAGTAGGTGTGTACGGACTAAAAACTCTACATATGAACCTATTTTGTGATCCTTTAGATCATAATGTTATTTTAAATCATAGATAACCATTAAAACATGAATTAATGGTCTAGTTTTTTATCCTTGAGAAGAGTCACGTTGGGGCTCAAAACTATAGTTGTCAGTGAAGAAAATGATTATTGAAATGGCAAATTTGAGCCTCTTAATAGATAATCTCCACTAGTCATGTTCCCTTAAAAATTTGTATATTTATTTTCCTATATATAATATAAAATTTAAAATAATTTATATGCTTTAATTCCATGCTAACCTTGTTATATGACCTTCACCATAATGCCTTAGGCCTTTGTTCTATACTTTTAAGGAAAAGGTCCATGAATTCCATAATCATTGATTTGGGGAGTTTCTCATGGTTTACCCACCAAAATAGAAATCCTTATATGTATATTATTATGTAATCAACATATTATTATCCTAGGAATAGTTATAAATCATGTTTCAACACTTCAGTATGACATCACATCTCTCTGTTAAGCCATATGTAGGTGGTTATTTTTAGTGTATATAGGCAGTGGGTAGAATATGGACAATGTGCATTATTTTAAACCTCATTAATAGAACTATAATATTATCTAATTATCCAAAAGAGTGATTATCATAATTGTCTTGAAAATAGTTTCAAAACCTCTAATCTAATGTGGTTTTCCTATGTCAAGCACCTTTAGGGGTGTGTTTAGGGCTGACTATGTGTAAATATTACACATGATTGCAACAATAATTATTTCTTACACCATATGAAAGCTAAAATAACTATCTTATTCTGATAAAGGATATTTCACATATTTAAAACTTTCATAACACATATGTGGATTTTCTCAAAGACTTTACAAGTCATGATTGAGACTAAAGAGTAGATGGGAGCTGAATTAGCATGCCAATGGACTGCAACGTCATTGATGTTTACCTTGGATGTTTAAAATTTTGAAATAAGGATGATACCATGACCATTTAGGTGAGTTAAATACCATGATAAATCATGTAAAATTCCTTATAGAGAAAGAGGCCTTTCGCAAATGGTGAGATTTGAATGCAAGTTCAGTATCAACACCCTCCTAGAAAGTGAGTTTTTTCAGATATCAAATCAAATTTAAACATGAAACTAAACATGAAGATAGTTTGAAAATATATATAACATCCTCTATAGTCAATATCACCAAATGTATTATATGGACCTATCCAAAATAGAGCAAAATCTATAGGGTTCAAGAAATAATGAGAAAAAAAACATAGTTAACTTATTAGGGATGGTTCATAAAGCAAATTTGACTAGTCTTTGAACTCTTATTATTTAAATGAATCTCTCTAAGTTTAATTTCACCTCCCAAAGGTGTTTTGTCTAACACTTATCCAACTATCTATACCAAGCACAAACTTGTTGACTAGTGTTGTGTGTCTAAAAGGATGAAGAAGAAGTAGAATGATTTGATATCAAAAATGACACTTCTAGAGTATGTAAAGAATGGAAATGAGTCTAATAAATATGAATAGTCATTGCATGACCTTCTCTCACATGTCACACTCCCTCATGGGATGTACAAGTTCCAAACTCTTCCTTTGATTTTTAGTTGGATAACATGCAAGTTTTAGATGAACTGACATTCTTGATAGGGAATCTAACTTCTCAGATGTTTTAAAATAAAATAGGACACTTGGAAACCTTTAAAACTATGAAACTTGCATTTATAACCCTTAAATGGCTATTAAATGACTGAAAATGGCATATTGACTAATTCGACCAAAACCAAGGCTGATAAGGCATTAAATGACATCAAATAATTTATGATACACCTTAAGAAAAAATGTTAGACTCCATAAAAAATTTAAAGTTCAAGGTTTTACCTAAAGGGGTCCCAATTTAGCTAGTAGGTTCAAATTTGGTCAACAGGTTCTAACATAAGAATTTTAATATAGAGATGAGATGTGAGCAAAAACATAAGGAAAAATGACTAGAGGGTAGATTTCACACTCCAAGGACAAGTGTACACTTGAAAAACTTTATACACTCTATATTAATTATTAGAATAGGAACTCTTACTCAAACATGAAAGGATAAGGGAAAGAAGGATAAACAATTATTAGTTCTTATCACTATACATCACTTGCAAACTTAGATAATTGTTCAAAACATAGAAACAAACTTGCATTAATATTCAAAGGAAAAATATGACATCAGTCCAACAGGGCTTTGCCATACATTGTGCGGTCACCTAAAAAGGCCAAAATGGTAGCTACTTATTGATGAGTGTCATTTAACTCTTCATTTAATCAATCCTTTAGATTGATGTCTATCAAACTAGGGATGGTGTCTAAATCTGTCTGTAGCAAGACTTATGATGGTGGATCTATAGACTAGTCTTTTAGGGGTATTTGGTGATTCTATTTTAACTTTTGATAATGAAAGAATGTTTTTTTAAACTATTTTCTTCACACTTGCTTGGAAAGATAAATCTAAATCTAATTCACACTTGCTTGGAAATGTAAATATAAATCTAATTCACACTTGCTTGGAAATGTGAATCTAAATCTAATTCACACTTGCTTGGAAACGTAAATCTAAATCTAATTCACATTTGATTGAAATTTTAAACACTTAGTTGGAAGGATAATTCTAAACTAACTCATTCCTATGCACTAAATTAAAAGAGTTAATAAGACTAAGTCACACATGCTTGGAAAGAAAATAACTATTAGAATGTGAATCTTGAATTGAGATTATTAACACATGCAGGTATTTAAGATATTATTATTATCTAATAATGGAATATTAATTCAACATAAATATAAATAACATAAAAAAATTCCTAATTCCAAGGAGAGTGTGTCCTTGTTCTTCTTAGAGTCAAGAATGAAGTCTACTTAGTAGTGAACGCTAAAATAATATTGCATTAAATTATGAAATATGGATAGTTTATAATATGTTTGAAACCCAAAGTGTGTCTATATTCCATAATCAATAATACCCTCTCTAATAAAAAATATATATAGCTTTATGCTAATACTTTGGACTAAAAATAATATGTAAAAAAGTAGAACTACCTAGTTAGTTTGCCTATCTCCAAAATAGGAGATTTAGATTGAGTAAGATTTTAGAAAACTCAACTATCATTATGAGATAGTTATTCTATCCCTATAATAGTTTTAAGATCTATGTATGTATAAATTATATCAAAATTGGATCCTTAAAAATAGAAGTCAAATATTTCCTTGATGTGACTCTAGCTAGAACAATCATCCTTTTCTCGACTGCCTACAAACTCTTTGACTACTTAGACTTTGGACCTATAGAGTCCATAGATATGGACCTATAGAGTCCATAGTTGGCTTAATATTATCCAAGGTTAAATGTCTATAGATTCCATATATTCTATAGAGTTTGTAGGTAAGGATTAAGTGAGTTTGTAGCTTTGGACAATCGAAATCAAAATTGGAAATTCTTCAAAATGTTGCTTCTACCATATTTCTTGTGCATTATTCAAAACCAAAAAACTAAAACATGCTACTTGTTAGGCATAAATGGAAAAGTAGTAACTCGATCTTTAGTTTGACATAAATGAGATTAAGTATCTATTTTCCATGTTATAATCAACTAAAAGTCTATGATTTTCATAATATTATATATTTGGAGAGATGAAATGAAGGAAGCACTTATGCCAACAATGAGCCATATTTTGAGCTCATCATCTCCCCCAAGATTTACCTTTTGTATGTCCCTTTTGAAAAACTTCATCTACTTCCATATGATTTTTTTTTCCTCTAAACCTTTGTTGAGATCATAATCATCAAACACATCTTTTATGTAATAATTTATACTACTTATGAATCCATTGTGGTCTAGAGTTATATTTTTCCAGACATCAAATTGTACATCAGACTGATGTGCCCACTCCTCCATCCTAGAACTAGTATGACTAAAAAATGGGGTCTATATCTCATTCCAATCCACATCTTCCCTCCATTAGAATTTATTACTACCACCATTTCCTCAAGAAATACTTTATATCTTCTCCTACTCCATCTTAAATTATTAATAGATATAACTTTATATCTCTTGAGAGAAACTGGTAATAGGTCCCATCTTTTAACACTAGCTTCAACCACTAAATCAAAACTTTGCCTTATAAAAGGGAAAATGAGATAGTGCAGTCATACAAGACTTCAAAATAATGATTTTTGACATTAGCATTTTGGTAGACAATCTTGAAGTTTTGTTCTACTAGTATGGGAATGAAATTTTTTGGTCTTCTGCATAACCCTATAGTTCTAGCATGTGTTGAATAATATTCAAATTTTATTTTCCAAACTAACTAATTTTTGAAATTAGAATGGAGTGATGTTAACTAAACTTCTCCCACATGTATATTGATAAAATAAAAAAATTGTGATCATGATCTCATATTATCAAGTCATGCAAATAAAGTTCACATAGGAGATCTTGATTGTCAGGCTCAACATTACAAAATATTTCCAAAAATGTAGAAGGATCCCAAATTTTCTAAGGTAGTCAGCAAGATATTTTGAGGAGCTACCAACTATAGAACTATTCAAAGAGAAATAAGCTATAGGTAGAAGGACTTCTACAAGCCAAAATGCTTCTCCAAACTTACAAGCACTCTGCAAATCCTCTTCTAATGTTTGGATTTTAGATTCTAACTCTTTTTTTTCATTTTATATCTTATAATTTGAAAAAACTAAGGCCTTATTCTTCTATTTGACTATTTTATATTCCTCTTTAGCCTAATATAAAATATATAATAGAGTAATATATGGATAACTGGTTTGACATCCTTGATCAACAAATGCTTTAGAAGTGGAAGTAGGTTGACTGACCTTTTTAGAAGTAGTAATAGGAAATGCATTAGGAAATTTCAATAGCTACTACAACATTCTATTTTCCTTTTTAAGACTCTCTATAGATATATATTGATCAATCTCTTCATCTTCTTTTTGTTTTATTATTTCTTTCAATTTATTGACTTCTAAGACATGATTCAAATATGTTAGTTCTAATTTTTTCACTAACTAATCCTTATTATGAATTATGTTGATTAGATTAGTAATGTTTGTTTCCTATTTTTGAATCACTACTTGAGCCTTAGAAATTTCCAGTGTTAGCTACATAACAAGGTCCTTTAGACTAGATGATTTTCCTTTTTCAAATATACATGGTCCATTGGAACTTTAATTTGAACATTTTGTTCCTTTGTAGTGTTATCTTTCTCAGCCCATAGTTCTATTGTGTTGTCTATATGTATTTCTAAATCATCAAGTGGATGAATAACAGGGCTTTCAATATGTTTCCTCATAGGAGCTACTTCAGAAGTCTCTTATTCTTCACTATTTGGCTGATCTGAAGGTTGAGATAGTTGTTTAAGACTATCCAAAGTATCCACTACTTCTTGTTCATCCTTATCCAAAATTAGTTTTCTTCTCATTTTCTTAATTCTCTAAGCTACACTTGATTGTTCATCTATTGTAGTAGTCAATCCTCTAGCTTTCTCAAGCCTTGTTGAAGTAGAAGCTCTTCTTTTTAATTTCTTCCCTCCTAATAAAGGAAATGATTACTTGATAGGTTCTTGAAGTTGTTTTTGGGCATCTATTATAATTGGTATTCAATAAATTTGAGATTTGGTAACTCTTCTTGGATTTTCCTTGGAAAAGATAGCCTTTTTTTTTTTTGCTTTGAACTTAGTTTTTTAGTTGGTGTAGCAACTGCAATAGATTATCTTTATGACTAAATTGAACCTGATGTTCTAGCTACTTCTTGTTTATGTAGGGATATAATTCATCTCATGATCTTGTTTTCTTAGGCTTCCCAAACTTCTTTTCCTTGTTATAGGAAATGATGTTGAATAACAAGGTGAATGAGGCCATGATGTCTAAGAGAAGCATGAGGAGTTGTGGTCATAACTTGAATGGAACCATATAAGTAATATGGGAGATTAATTTTGTATTGGGTTTTTTTTTCTTCCATGTCTTAGATGTATCAAATTTCTCATGTATTCTCCTCCTAAAATACTACATTACCCCTCACAGATGATGTACTTGATTACCCAAAATGTGATAGACTACCATGGCTCTAGAAATGAATCTCTATGGATGCCCTTAGCTTTCCCTTTTGAATTAACAAAGCATGAATTTGTAGTTCATTAATTTCCATTGAATTGAGAAATAATGTCATTAAATGGAATTCTACCTGTTACTTTCATTCTTTCATCTGTAATTTTTGTAATTTCACCAATAACCTAACTAAACATTGGAATGACTATTCTATCAACAATAGAAAAATTAGGGGTAAGTTTTTTCATAAATTATCTTACCAATGTCTCATAAAATCTCTATAATTTGTGGATGAATGGAATCTATCCATTTTCTTTGAACACTACCATAAAAGCCTTGTCACTAAGAAATTTGGTGGCCTTCTTTAGTTCTAACCTTGTCTTCTACCCCATTCCATCCAAATTACCACTGATTGTAGTAAGATGTACCAAATTAAAACTAGGGTTTGTACTAATTATCCTTTGAAATTTATGGATGAAGATTTTTGATGCACTTCATAGGGACTGGTAATTTCTATGGGCAAGTTATGCATATAAAGTTAACTTCACATGAGATGATGGTAGGATAATCATTACTTTACATGAATTTTGACTTTATTTAATGTATATGGGGTGTGAATAATGATTGTTAAGGTGACCTGAACACCATCATAACCATTTGATTGATGGCATGGCATCATGGTAATTTTATTGCTCATGTTGAGGGGATAATTATTACTTCAACTGCCATAAGTTTTTGCGAAATTTAATCAATGATGATTATAAACCCTATTATCTCGAGGCTTTTATTTTTTTATGTAATGATTTCATAGTGTCCCATCATAATGATAGTGATTAAATTGATTACATTGGATATATATATATATATATATATATATATATATATATATATATATATATATATATATATATATATATATATATATATATATATATATATTCATTATCACTTGTGTCTCGTCATCCCTTTCCTTTGCATGCTATAATTATTCCTCTATTTTAGGGAATCGATGATTATCTAGTTGTACATTTGCATCTCCATCATATTATCCTTATTTAAATAAAAAAACTTTAGTTTACTAAACATGAAGAAATAAAACTTATCACTCACTTATTCTTACCTCACATCTTGTTCATCTCGTGCCATTTGTCCTATACAAGTGAATTTACATGAATTAATTAATATATTTTAAAGGAACAATCTAAAGTTTTATTGTATGAGGAAATCAATTAATATTTCATGGTCAAATTTATTTTTTTGAACTCCTTGACCAGACATTCTTGGTTTTTTAGTCAAGGCCCTTTTTAACAATGCATAACCAACCAAAAAACTAGTTTTCTAGTTATGCATTGTCAATAATATCCCCAAAAGGATTTTCACTATTGAATATTTTTATTTTTATTTTATTTTTTTATTTTTTATTTTTTTATTTATATATTTTTTATTTAAAAAAATAATCATTAAGGAATAATTTTGCTAGAAGAAACAAGTTCTTCTAGGATAGTTACCTGATGTTGTATTTTCTTCACTTTGTTGAGAGGTTTTTGATAGAGTTTCAATTGATGACCATTGACTAGAATATTTACTATGATATTATGAATGGGAATCAATTTGACAAAACCATTTTCAAAATACTTTTCTATTTTATAAGGTCTCAGCCACCTTGTTTGTAATTTCCCTTTGAATTGTTGAAATTTTGAGTCAAATAATAATGTCCAATCTCCTTTCTAAAACTTTCATTGTTTGATGTGTGAATCATGCCAAAATTTCCTTTGATTTTTTACCAATTGAACCTTATATAATGCTTTAATTCTCATTTCATCAATTTTATTGAATTTCATGAGTCTCTCTTTTTGTATTTCTTCTAATTCATTTCCTACTTCTAATGCTGTTTTCAATATTTGTAATTCAAATTCAATAGAGAATATAAGCTTTTTACCATAAACTAGCTCATAAGATGAAAATCCAGTAGTTATTTTCCAAGTGATATTATAATCCCAAAATACTTCTAGTACTTTGTCTACCCAATCTTTTTGGCCAGTACTAACAATCTTTGTTAAAATAATTTATAATTCTTGGTTTGTGTCATCAACCTAGACATTGGCTTGTGGGTGGTATGGAGAAGTCTTCCTATGCTAAGCTTGATATGATTTCATAAATTACTCTATCATTTTTGACATGAACTAAGGTCCTTGATATAAAACTATCTCCCTTGGAACACCACATCTCTACATAATTTTGAAGTATAGAAAATCTGCCATAGTTTTTTCTTGAGAATGAATTAAAAATTCTACTTCTACCCATTTGGTGACATATTAACTTTAAACTAACATGTATTAATTTTCTCTAAAATTGGGGTCCATAGGTCTAACAAAAGCAATTCCCCATTTCTCAAATGTTTCCAAAACTAGTTAAGGGTGGAGTGGCATCTCCGCGCAAAGAGTGGGTTGCTTAATTCATTGACATGCATCATAGTGTCTGATATACTTATTCAATTATATATGAAGATGAGGTCAATAATATATTACTCCAAGGATTCTATGTATAGTCCTATCTAGGACTCTCAATACTGGGGTAGTACTAAGTTTGGCCTTGAAAGTTTCAAAAGCTTATTGGTAATCAACACTCCATAAAAACTCATTGTTATTTGTCAGCAAAGCAGACATTGGGGAAGTTATTTTATTGAAGTTGTCTATGAATCATATATAATAGCTAGCATGTCCTAAGAAACTAGTGCCTTCTATTTATGTATTTAGAATGGGTAATTTGGAGATTATTTCAATTTTTTGGGGACCTAATTGAATACCCTTTGCTAAAATGTGATGTCCTAGCACTATTCCCTAATCCATCATTAATAATCTTTTTTCATGGATTAATGATAATTTATACTCCATATCTTGTAAAAAATATTTCCATATTGGTAAGGGCTTCCTCATAAGTTTCACCATGGATAGTAAAATCATCCATGTAGACTTCTAGACAATCATTTGTGAGGTCAAAAAATATTACCAAGACTATTCTTTGAAAGGTTGTTGAAGCATTGCAAAGTATAAATGGTAGTACTCAATAGGAAAATGTTCCCTATGGGTAGGTGAATGTGGTTTTGTCCTAATATTTAGCTACTACTATTATCTAATTATATCTACTAAATCAATCTAGAAAAGAGAAATATTTCTTCTCTACCAAATTATCAAGAACTTGGTCAATGAAAGGCAAGGGAAAATAATCTCTTAGGTTTTCCTTATTCAATTACCTATAGTCCACACACACTCTCCATTTACCATTATTTTTTTTTGTAGTCACCAATGGTGAAACCCACTGGCTATCTAAAATGGGGTAAATAAATCCCACATCCAATAATTTTTGAATTTCTATTTTCACTGTCTTTCATTGCTAGGTTTATTCTTCTCTATAGTTGTCTCCCTAGTTTGATATAATATATGTATATGTAGTGTTTACATACACTAGGGTGGATTCCATTCATATCAGTATATTCCCAAACAAAATCCTTAGTATGTCATTCTATAAATTCAAAATGTTTAACCTCCTCATCATTGGTTAACCAGTTGTTGATATTCAAAGTCTTTCTAGGTAGTATCATAAGAGGTTTTGTGTCTAGATGATTATATTATACCTAATTAAACTCACTCATTAGTGAATTTAGAGGATATGGATGAGTAATTATCATATGAAATGTGAATACATTTTTGACAAATCCATCTCTAGGAGGAATAACTCTTGCTAATAGACCATGAAATACACTCAATAACTATGTTTGTTGTCTTCCTGCCCAATTCCATACACTTGATTGAATTAAATTATGATCATATGATGAAGAATAAATATAATTATTGAGGGAATATATCTTAGAGGAGACTACATAGTCTGTAGATTATACTCTGGTACAGTCTATAGATTTTGGACTTGTTGAGTCCATAGATTCTGCTAAATGTTCATATTCTTTTGGAATAATTACTTCAATCAATTCTTGTAAATGTTTTTAACTATGATCATGGCTAATGATGAAAAATAATTTATGTTGTTTTTTAACTTGTCTATCCAAGAATTCTTTATGTGGTACATTAATGGTATTTTAGGAGGATACAAGGAAATGCATTTGGATTTTAGACCATTAGAAACGGCCATATCTCTTGACCTACAATCAATTAGTGATACTACAGTGGCTAACCATGGTCTTCCTAATATTAGAGGATATCCTAAATTATTTTTTTTACATTTTAGTACCATAAAATCAACTATATATTCCTAAGACTTAATAAGTACTACAACATTTTCTATGGTTCTTTCTGGTTTGGTTACAAACTGATCTACAATTTGGAGAATTGTAAATGTAGGTTACATTTTAGTGAGGGATAGAATTTGGAGAGTGTCATTTGTAATGACATTAATTTATACTCTTAAATCCACAAGAATGTTAGGAATTTCCTTTCCTCCTATTGTTACTTTTATGACTAGATTTCCTAGGTCTACATAGTCGGGTATTAATAATTTTTTTGGTAATAAGTCAGCAACTTTACCATCAATATGTATGGTTTTTGGATAATATTTCTTTCTTCCATGTGTTTTGACACACAAAGTCTTTATGATTTTGTTTAATTTAGGAATGTCCCTAATATCTTGTAATAGGGGTACCTTACTGTTGATCTTCTACAATTCATGGATTAAATCTATTTCTTATTTGATTTCAATTTCTTTCAATCTCTCAGGAAAAGGAATTATTGGTGTAGTGATATTTTTATTAGATTTTTCAAGATTTTTATTATTTTTAGCTTCCTTAATGTTTGGTGTAGGAAAGTTTTTTTCTTATTTTTCATTAGGTACTTCAAAAATGAGAATTGGGGGATATTTTATAGTTTTTCCTAACCTTAGCTATATGTCATCACAATCACTAGCTCCTAAATTTATTATTTCTCCTTGTTCATTGACATAAATAGGAGTTGGTTGTTTTTTTTAGATTGGCTACCAGTTGTGCAAGCATTGGGGTTTGATTAACTTATTTTGGTTATTGGATGATAATGGGTGGCATTATGGTTTACTACTGGAGTTGCCTTCTTGGTTGATTCTATTATTGATGAAGAGTCCATTATGGATTCCATTATGGATGAGGTTGTTGTTGTTTTGGTACCCATGGTTGTTCTTGAGGTACCCATGGCTGGTGTGGCAACATCCATGGTTGAGGTGATAGAGAATCCTATCCTGGCCATGGTGTTTGAGATGGTGGCATTTGAGTCTGACCCCACATAGGTGGAGGTGTTGGAACATTCCATGGTGTTAGTCATGGATTGGATCGATTTATTACACCAAACTATCTCTGGATATAATTTTATGGAAATAATTTTTTTTTATACATAGTTTACCTTTTCAATGGATTGAGCATTTGTTTTTATCTAATTTTTAAAAGTAGGTAGAAGGGTACAATGGTTTGTGTCATGGTCCATTCCTTCACAAATTCCAAAAGTAGAAATGTTTTTTTTATCTAAAGGACAATCCCTTAGATCATTTTTCAATCTACACTTAGGACAATAACTTGCTAATGGTTTGGTTGCATTAGCTTTAGCTTGAAGGGCATCTAATGTACTATTTAGTGTGACCAAAATATTAGTTTTTAGATTAGAAAATTCTTCCATCAATTTTCCCATTTTATGGGATTTTACCAACCTTCCTTTCCTAATTCCTAATTTTATTTAGGAATAATTAGTACAAATTTATAATATCTAATGAAAGGATAGTTTTTTTACATCTCCTCCACCCATTAAGTTCAACATGTCTCTAATGTCTTCATCTAGTATTTTGAAGAAAACAAGTTTTAGAACTTCTATAGCTAGTGGATAACTACTTCATTTATGTGTGAACAAAAATATATCCAAATAGTACTCTAAAGATTCATCTTCATTTTGTTTAATTTTAAAGAATTCCTCCTTTCTTTCTCTCACCTTAAAATAATCTTGATATTTTTTCAAGAATTTAGTTTCCATGTCTTCCCACGTATGAATGGAATTGCCTAGGAGACCCATGAATCATCTCATGGATGTATCTTTGAGTGTTGATGGGAAGAATTTTAGTGTTTAATTATCTATTGTGTAGTCATAAGTTTGACAAAACCTTAAATTCAAATAGAAACTAATCAAGGTCTTTGGTGGATCTTCCCCAAAAGTTTGGCAATTTTGCAAGAGAAATGTTTTTCATGGTAGTTTGATCATTAAGATATGCAATAATAGGGAAGGAAAAATTCCTTCTTGGTTGTGTAAACTATTACTCTTATCAGTCACCCATATCTTCTTCTAATGTTCCTTCAAAATTGGGATTAGCTTCCTAATGAATATGGGTTGAAGGTTGTTCAAATTCTTCAAAACTTTCTTCAAGGATGGCTTGCTTAAATGCTTCTTCTAAACCTTTTGTATCCTCTAGATATTCTCTTTTTAAGAATGGATTTTCTAAGTGAATTCTTCCTATAGGACTTGGTTTTAACAATGTTCTAATTGCAAATAAGATTTTAGGAGAATCCTAAAGATGTGATTCAATAGATTATTCAAGATTCTCAACTAAGGATGGTGATGGGATTTATTTTCTAAATTCTAGGGTATAAATTTCATCTAGAGATGTTGAAGGAATTTCTATTTTTGTTTTTGGATGAAATTTTGAAACAAGTCATCCTTTAGAATCTCTTGGTTGAAACATTAATTGGTTGCTTCTTTTATGATTTTGATGTTTTATTTTTATTTTTAATTTTACTCTAGATCAATAAGATACACCTTAATTACACCTTAAAATTCCCCAGTAATGGTACCAAAAATGATGAGTGTCATTTAACTCTTAATTTAATCAATCCTTTAGATTGATGTCTATCAAACTAGGGATAGTTTCTAAAGTTATCTGTAACAAGGTTTATGATGGTAGATCTATAGACTGGTCTTTTGGGGGTATCTGGTGATTCTATTTTAACTTTTGTTAATGAAAGAATGCTTTTTAAAACTATTTGCTTCACACTTGATTGAAAATGTAAATCTAAATCTAACTCACACATTCTTGGAAATGTAAATCTAAATCTAATTCACACTTTATTTGAAATTTAAACACTCGATTGTGAAGATAATTCTAAACTAACTCATTCCTATGAAATAAATCAAGATAATCACTAAGACTAAGTCACACTTGCTTGGAAAGAAAATAACTATTTGAATGTGAATCTTGAATTGAGATTATTAATGAATGAAATTATTTAGGATATTTTTATTATCTAATAATGAAAAATTAATTCAACATAGATATAAATATCATACAAAAATTATTGATTCTAAGGAGAGTGGGCCCTTGCTCTTCTTAGAATCAAGAATGAAGTCTACCCAGCATTGAATGTTGGAATCATATTACATGAAATTATGAAATCTAGAATGTTGAAAATATGTCTAAAACTCAAAGTGTGTCTGTATTCCATAATCAATAATCCCCTCTCTAAGAAAAGAGACTTACAATTTTATGATAATACTTTGGACTAAAAATAGTTTGCAAAAAAGTAGAACTGCCTAGTCAATCTATCTTTCCCCAAAATAGGAGATTTAGATTGAGTAATATTTTATAAAAACCAAATATATTTATGAGATATTTATTCTATCCCTATAATATTTTTAAGGTCTAAGTATGTACAAAGTTTATCAAAATTGAATCCTTAAAAATAGAATTCAAAGATTTCCTTGATGTGACTCTAGCTAGAACAATCATCCTTTTATATACTACCTATAAGCTATCTAGATTATTAGACTTTAGACCTATAGAGTCTACATATATGGACCTAGAGAGTCTGTAGTTGGCTTAATATTATCTACGGTTGAATGTCTATAGAGTTTATACATTCTGAATTAGGAGAATCCATATATTCTGTAGAGTTTGTAGATGAGGACTAAGTAAGTTTGTAGCTTTGGACAACTAGAATCAAGACTAGAACTTCTTTGAAATGCTACTTCTACAATATTTTTTGTGCATTCTTAAAACCAAAACACTAAAATATGCTACTTGTTATGAATAAATGGAAAATTAGTAACTCAATATTTATTTTGACATAAATGAGATAAAGTATCTATTTTTTATGTTATAAGATTATATCCTTGGATAGATGAAATGAAGGAAACACTTATGCCAATAATGAGCCATATTTTGAGATCATCACATATAGCATTTGAAAGAGAGAAGTGGGAAAATATAAGTCCTAAGGGGAATCAAATGAGTTCAACCTCATTTAAATTGTAGTTATAACTACCTCTAGTAGTAAACTTCTTTAGAACTTATTGATTGATTTGAGTGACCTCAAATAGTTACAATAGTTCATTATTCCTTCATGTTTCATATAGTTTCAATGATGAGATCAATTGGTTTCAAGATAAGTTATTACATCAATGCAATTACATCAATCAGATGTATCTATTAGAAATTTGTCTTGGTGCTAACATCTCCAAATTGGTTTATCATGGCATGTAAAAGTGGAGATAAGGGTCCTTTTCATGTAATTTGGTCCTGAGGATGAAACCATTGGGGTCTAAATGTATGCCTTTATGTCATCCTTTTAAATGTTGGTACTTTTTAAAACTAGATCATGCTCAAACTCATCCCCATATTCATAGGTCCACTATAGATGGAAAACCAATCTTAGACTATTGGTTTTCCTATAGTCATTATATTATGACACTCTACTCAATGCCTAGTTCTTATTAGCTCCCTATAGATCCATTACATCATTGTTAGAACTAAAAATATATAGATGCATAGACACTTATTTTCAAGAATGGTGAACATAATCACAAGATAATGTTGCAACCTTTAAAAGATGAGCCTTGTATGTTATAAATATATAGACCAAAGGTCTATATTGATCTTTAATGACATCCCTATATGCTCTTAATCACTTGTCTACATCATTGTGTAATTTTTATGGGATTAGATCAAGATTTAATGGTATCATGTGCCCTTTGAAAATACTTCCCTAGTTTGACCTTTTTCATATGTTAAATCTTCAAGAATTCCCTTAGCTTCTCGACCTTTAATTTCATTGGTCATCAATATTGAGCTCAACTTGTTGCCTTATTGACCCATCTCACACCATTGATCTTGCTCATTATGAATTATCATGAGTCATTGATCTTCCACTTTACTTTTCAACTCTATCCAAGCTTATGCCACATGTCAAACATGCGTTAGTTTTAGGATCCTACTATTTAAGTTATTAGCTTTAACACTTACACAATGTATCAATAATGCATTGGTTGTATGATCTTGGTATTAGTCTATCAACATTAGTTCTTGTTTCATGTCCTGAAATATTGATCTCCTTGACCTTTTGACTCATCTTGCACTGTGGGATCAAGATGCATGATGTAATGTAGACCATTAGATCTACTATTTGAAATCTAATGGCTACTTCACATGCTCAAATTTGATGACCACATTCCCATAAAATAATGTTTGCATGACCATTATTTATGTTATAATAGCTATAAATTTTAATCTCAAAAGGGTTTATTTTACTCAATATTTATTTTGATGTTTGTACAAGCATCTTACTCTACTAGTTCAACTTTGAAGCTTCATAACTTGAGCCAAAAAGCTAACAAAAACTTGAAACTTTTAGAGGATGATCTTGACATGAAAAAATAACTAGTTATACAATCCCTTATCTTAGGGGGGATTCCTAAGTGAATATAAAAATGTACAAATGAGCTGGTTCATTCATTTTTGGATGATGCCCTAATTGTCTTAGCCTTTTAGACTCAACAAGTTGAACTTGAAAGGCTTAGATATCAATATGGAATGCTCCTCAATATATGAAACTTTTAGAACATGATATTGGTACTAAAAAAAATGATCATGCATGGTTTGATGGTCACATGAGTATTTTTTATCATATTTATAAATTACACAAGCAAGTTGTTTCATTCTAGGTTCCATGTGACATCCTAATGATGGTCTGACTTCACAAAGCTTGTTCCTGAGCTACTTCTTGATATTTGAAATCTAGAATAAACTTATTAAGGCTTGTGAACCCTTTCCATGATCTTTGATTTCATTTATCACCATGAAGACCTACCACTTGCATATATGTCCCTAAAATGACTCTTAAGATATCAAATGTCACAAGGATTAAACCAAACCATGACGAAGACTATAAGGGCATATGAAATGGAATAAAATGAGATATAATATATCCTATGACATTATAAAAATACCTTATACAATATTTTTTTATAGGGGGTTGAACCATTTTGTCTTGAGGTAAAAATGGTCAAAATATTTGGATATTTCCTAGGGGTATCATGATTTTTATGCCATGACTAGTTACCTAATCCTGTGCATTGGGATATGGATTCACATGTATAAAAGGTTTGGAATAAAAAATATATTTTGAAAACACATAATAATGATAGAAAACAACATGAACATGACAAAACATAGAAACACACATGTTCTTCAAGAGCACTTATTGGAACATAACACAACAAGAAAGGAAACACAAACCTAATTTAATATTTACAAAACTAACCTTTAGTTTTCAATAGTAGGGTTTCAAATGTATCCCATTCACAAGGATAGGTAGCTATTCTCCATTCATCCTTGCTAACTGAAAAGAGTTTCTTTGCTTGTACTTGATGATGACATATGGTCTACTCTATAGGGTATAAAATTTGGTATGTCTCCCTATTTTTGATCTATATTCATCCCTTCCAATATTATATCACCTTATTAATATGATCTTGGATTTACCTTATTATAAAAATACCTCTTTATTATTACTTGGTGATGTTCCATAGCTTGATGAGCTTTATCTCTAGCATCTTGAAACTCCATTAACTATATCAATCTCACCTCTAGTGGAGTGTTCTCAAGAAACTCTGGTTGGTGTGATAACACTAAGGTTGGGAAATCTTGAGAGATACACAACCTATCTTCCCTTCCATAGGAAAGAACAAAATGAGAATTCTTGGTTGATCTCTTGGGAGTTATCCTATCAACCCATAAAATTGTCTTTGATTTAGTGTGTTAAGCTCTTTGGTTATTCTCTAATGTTCTATTGATGATTCTGATAAGATTATTGTTAGTAGATTTAGTTAACCCATTACCTTGAGGTTAGTAGTTGGTTGAAGTTATCAAGAATATGCCATTACTATTTTCTCAATCAGTTATCTTAGCACCCAAAAAAGCAAGAGAATTATCTAAAATAATAGTAGGAGTGCCAAACCTTATTATGATGCTCTCATAGAACTCCAAAATAACATTCTTATTAGATTCATTCAATGATAATTCCTCAACCCATCTTTTGAAATAGTTAGTTGTTGTGACTATCAATTTATGACTAGTACTTAATGGGGAGTTTATCATACCAATAAAATCAAGGCCCCATTACATGAAAAGTTGTTCTACTTGGATAGGATTCAAAGGAAGAGCTTTAAGATTTTATTTTCCTATAAATAAATCACATTTTCCACACCTTCTCACATAATCATGTAAACTCTTGAAGAGGACAAGAAAATAATAGCCTACCCTCATGATCTTGGTATTTGTGGTTCTTGGAGAGAAATGACCTCTTATTCTCTCATCATATAACTTCTTAAGAAACACTGCAAATTGATCATTATCAATACATCTAAATAACACACCATTAATTTCATTCGTAGAAAGCATACCATCCATAAGACAAATGGGATATATTTTAATCTAAAATATCTCCTTTGTGAACTACTCATATTATTAGGACACTCACCATTTTAAATAAATCTAATCACATCCTATATCTAACTTTGTAGAGGCAAAGAACTAGGTAATTGGGAATAATCATGATTGACTAGAGTCTCCTCCTTTGACTCATGAAGATATAAATATAAATGTTCACAAATTCCTTTAACCCTTATCAACTTTTTCACCTTGATATCAACACAATATTCTATTACTTTAGTGATCCACCTTGCTCTCTTTTCACTAAGATCTTTGCTTAAAATAAACTCTTTGGTAGTAGGATAAGAGACCATGACATGAATCTTATTATTTTAAACCATATGTCTAAACTTATTTATTCCCCTTAAAAAAATAGGGAATTATTTCTCAACAAAGGTGTACTTGACTTCATAATCTTCTAAACATTGACTAAATAATGTAATATGTTATTCCACACTCTCAATATTCTTTTGCATCACCATGGTTGTGATAGTATCAAGGCTAGAAAATGAATACAACATGAAGTCTTTAGTAAAATCAGAATTCACAAGAGTAAGATATTCTACAATTGATTTCTTTATGTCTTCAAAATTGTTGTTACCATATTTAGTCCAAGAAAAGACTTGGTTCTTCAAGAGCATAGTTGCGATAGGTTTCACAAAAGATACAAAACTAATTATGAACCTCATTATAAAATTTATCTTTCCTAAGAAACTTGGAGGACCTTTATTACACAAGTGTAATGACAAGCTTAAAATAAATTCTATCCTCTTAGGATAGATAGTCAAACCATCTTTGAAAATAATATATCCTAAGAGCTTACCTTCATGAACTAAAAATATGCACTTCTTTGGATTAAGAGATACTCCATACTACCTAAATATTTCAAACACTTTCCTCAAGTTTTTCATATGTTCATTATCATCTTTATAAAACACTATTATATCAAGTAAATAAAACAATATCACCTTATTGATCAACCTTTTGAAGGCGATGTCCATTGCTCTTTGAAATGTGGTACTGACATTGGATAGACCAAAGGGCATATTCCTAAAAGTAAAAGTCCTCCATTTAGTATTGAAGGTTATCTTAAAATGATCATACTCCTTGAATAAAATATTATTATAACCTAAATATCCATATAAAAGATAAAATCATTGAGAACCTAAAACCATTTACAAAATTTGCTCCATTGAAGGTAGAGGATAGTGATCTTTGAGTGACACTCTATTAAGATATCTAAAATATACACAAATATTTATCTCCCCATTATTATTTATAATAGGTGAAATGTTAGATACCTATGTTGAATCCTTGATGGTAAATATTATCTTATATTCAAGGTGTTTGGCAAGCTCTAACCTCATGAGTTGCTCAACCTTGGGGTTAATGGGTTTTTGCTTTTATCTAACTAGTTTAACTCTAGGTTCTAACTCAATGGTATGTTATGATAGGATAGGATTAAATCATTTGATTTCATTATATTCCCAAGAAAAGATATCATGAAACTCTCTACATGGCTCATTGAATGCTTGCTTCTCCAATGTAGAACATACCTTACCTAGTTTGAGGAGTTTGTCCTTTAAGATCAAGACTCTTTCATAATTATCCACTTTTGTAGATGTAATCACTTTATTCATCTTATTTTGATAATTCTCATTGAAGATAATTTCTAATTTCACCAAACCCTTAGGTATCCTATTGGTTCTTAGTTGCACAATTTGATCACCTAATTATTCTTAGAGCCTCCTCTGATTCCTTAAAGAAAACTCAACCTCATTTCACAAGAAGAATACAATTCATTTGTCACTATAAAATAATTTCCAATACACTTCATAATCATAAAAAATAGGTATAATAATGGTCTTATTATGAGACTCTTTCCCCTCCTCTTTTATGGAAGTTGGAATATCAAATTGAGCTCTTATGGTAGTTAGTTTATCAACATGACTATTCTGTTCCCTTGGGACTGACTGAATATTGAATACATTGAAGTACTAAAGAAAATATCATACCCTATGCCTATATGAATTAAGGAGAGGGTTCTTGGTAACAACCAAATTCCTAACATGACACACAAATAGTTCATTATCTCCATATACGTGTAAGTTATTGATTCCTTTTCTCCTTCCCCATTAGAGGCCATGAATTAAACCTTCATAACCAACTCTATTACAAGTACAACTAAAAGGAAATATATATGTATCATAATATTAATGTTTAAATGGGGATACCAATATAACACCAACCCTTACACTAATTTTACTTCTTGAACCATCAAAAAACATCTTCCACAGCTCATCATATTCACCCCCTTCCTTATCAAGTAGAGGTATTCGTACTCTTTCATATATACAATCTAATCATAGATAAATTTCCTCCATGAGATCATAAGGATCATAATCATAAGTTTTAGTACCATATTCATCAATAAACAAACATTCAATACCCTCAATATTGGAGGAAGTGACATAATCTATCATAGAAGAACCCTTTTCTTCATGAACAACACAATTCAAATTAAAAATTATCTTAATGTAAGGTTCAATATGAAACCTTAAAAGAGGTTGTGTTATAATTATCACCTTGGCCATGTACTTTGTTCTAAGATTCAATAAATACTACTTATCTAAGAGATAAACACCTATCTTGGCTATGAAGTCCCTTGATAGGCAAATTGTAAAGTGGGTTGGGACATCAACCATAAAACTAGGAAAATTATGAAATAAAGCCTTCAAAAATTTTATCAGTCGTACTATCTTGGTAGGTGTACCATCTAATTGAAGGACCCCTTTTCTATGTGTCTCATATTTTAGGCCTAGCTTGTCAGCTACAACTTTAGGCATGATAGAAGTAGAAGCTTCACTATCAAATATGTAATTGTATACCAAATTATCATCTATAATAAGGGTGAGGTAAAATGGTGAAGGATTATCAACCTTAGTGGATGGTTATATAATGTTTCATAATAATTTTTGAGAGTAACATGGCCATGAATTTGTTTTGAGGTTGAGACACAAACAAGAATAATAGCTATCTACTCTTCTAGAAGTTATTTTTTACTAGGCATACGAAGAACATCCCAATGAGAAATGGATGTTTTAGTTTCCTTCAAAGAATCTAAAATTTTTAAAGAGGAAATACCTACTTTATCTTGTGCTCGTGTAGGCAAAAATTTACTTGGAACTTGAGGAATAGGAGAAAACCTTACCATATTTTAACTTGATGGAGATGTAGAAGTTTTGAGAACTATCACACTTACATCTACTTATTATTTCCTTGCAAGAGGATTAGATGATTCTATGGTCATGTTACTACCACCTCTTAGGGATTTCCTCGTGGCCATTTTATTGACTATGATAGAGGCTCCTTGATTTAGCATAAAAGTGTCTTTAACTAGAAAATTGGTGAATATCTCTCTTTGAGGCTACTAATCCTCATTAAATTGCACCATCACCTCATCCTCATTTAGTATGAGGGGAGTAACTACTCCTTGATATTTCCCTCCATTCTCATTAACACACATGAATTATTCTTGTTATAAAATGGTACCATCTCTCTTGCATTAGTGGTAGAGTTAGGACTGTATACATTGGTAACCTATTGGGATTAGGCTACCATTGGCCTCTTCCTCTTCCATATTGTTTTTGATATGGGCAAGGATTATAATAGGTACCTTATTGCATATTATCTTTCCAATTCTGAGCCTCTAAGGCTAGGAACTTTGATTTCTAATAAGCATAATATTTTGCCTAGCTAAGAGAAACCTTAGTTTTGGTATTGGCATTAAGAAATTGGGATAAAACTAGAGTATTATAACAAGCATGATAAAATGGAGGCATGTACACATTATGAGTTAATATTCTAACTTGGATGAGACTATTCTCATCTTTAATAGCTAGATCATATGATTCAAGGAGAGTGGAATCTCCCATAGATTGAATCATGACAGTAATTTTAGTCATAATGTCTTTTAAGAAAGTAGGGAAAATAAAGATAGAAGGTGATCTCATAGGAGGATGAAATATATGTCAAGTCTTATGAAACCTTTCATTGAAGTCATGAATTATTTCTTTGGGTCCCCTCTTTATCATGTTTAATTAATGTATGAGAGAAACATGGTCACTTTCATTTCCAAATCTAGAAGTTAAAAACACTTCAAAATCATCCCATGTTATGGTGCATCCACCTTATAGAGTCTTATACCAATCAAGAGACTTCCCTTTAAGGGACATGGAAAGGAGTCTAATGGAAGTGTTCTCTTGAACAATGTTTTGGAAACTACAAAAGTTATAAAAATATATAATGTGCTCACTATGTGTGATATGACTTTCACCATTGAATGTGGGCACACCTTTCATGGAATTAGGAGGAATGACATCATATGCATGAAGTTGAATTGGATCAGTATTTAAAGCATGGGAAGCAAGACATATAACCATGTGTTCTTATTCAATATTTTAAACTTCTTTAGCCTCTTCAACCCCTTCTTCCCTATAAAAATATACTCATTCTTCAAAGGGCAGATTAGGTTATGGATATTGAATTTTAAGAGGAATTTTAGGATAAATGGGTGGGTTAATAGGATTGGATATTCTAGCAAAGGATGACTTAGTGAAGACCAAGAATTTTGAAGGCAAGTTTATAACAAAATAATGGCCTAAAACTAGATTTACCTTAAAGGAGTTGTTAAATGTTGAGTATCACACCAATTTATAACTGATGTTGTCAATACCAACATTTAGCCTAACAAGTTGTCTTGAAGATAATGGGTCCCACTGAACATGTCAAAACTATTGTCACCAAATCTTATACCCTAGAAGAGGGTGTTTAATATTTTTCCATATTTGGGAAACATGGGAATATTTCTAGGTATGTGGGTGTATCTATATTAGAAATAAGCCTTTAGATTTAAGGGATAACACTCTGAATGTATTGTGAAATGATTATCACTTAAACTACTACTTATTTATGTGGAAAAGAGTTAGAGAATGCATAAATTGAACCTACTCTAAAGGAGATGATGCACCAAAATGTCTTTCATATGACCATTATACTTACACCATGATGAAATAAGGTATAGAAACTAGTATCTAAGTCTTAATGGGTTCTAACATAAGTATTTAAATATAGAGGTGAGATGTGACCAACAATACAAGGAAAATAAACTAGAGGGAAGATTACACACTCCAAGGATAATTATACACTTGAAAATGTTTTCAACACTAGAATACACTCTATATGACTTGTTAGATTTGGAAACATTACTCAAACATAAAAGGATAAGGGAAGGAAGGATGGATAATTATCACTTATCATCACCATACATCACTTGTAGACTTAGAAAATTATTCAAAACTTAGAAATAGACTTGCATTAATGGTCAAATGAAAAATATGACATTAGTCCAAAAGGGCTTGACCTTACATGGAGTGGTCTCCTAAAAAGGCCAAAATGGTATCTACTTATAGAATTTGAGAGAGAGAGAACCAAGAAAAGAGAAGTCTCAATGGGAATCAAATGAGTTTAACCTCATTTTAGCCTTAGTTACAAGTACCTCTACCGATATACTTATTTAGAACTTCTTGATTGATCTAGGTCACCTCAAGTAGTTTTAATAGTTAATTATTACTTCACTCCTACTTCATATTATTACAAATATGGGATCAAGTGGTTTAAAGATAATTTTTGGCATCAATGTAGTTAAAATAACTAGATTATTTTGTTAGAAATATTTCTTACTGCTAACTGATCTTGATTGGTTTATCATGGCATACAAAAGTGGAGAGAAGGGTCCCTTTCACGTAGTTTGGTTTGGGGATGAAACCATTGGGGTATACATGTGTGAATTCATGTCATCATTTCAAATTATGTAACATGGATCATGCTTGAACTCATCCCCATGTTCATAGGTCCACTATAGGTGGAAAACCAATCTTAGACTATGTGTTTTCCTATAGTCATTATATTATGACACTTTGCTTGATCAATGCTTCCTATTAGGTCCACATAGATCCATTACATCATTTTTATAAATGAGAATATATATATATATATATATATATATATATATATATATATATATATATATGCATGGAACCTTATTTTCAATAGTGGTGAACATATTCACAAGATAATGCTACAACCTTTAAAAGATAGACATTGTATGTTATAAATCTATGGACCAGAGGTCCATATTGATCTTCAATGGCATCCCTATATGCTCTTGATCACCTGACTAAAGTTTTATGTTATTTTCATGGAATTATATTAATATTTAATGGTGATATGTACCTTTTTAAAATCTTGGGTTGGTTTGACCTTTGTCATGTGTTCAATCTCCAAGAAGTCTCGTAGCTTCTCAACCTTTAATTTCGTTGGTCATCGATATCTCACTCAACCTCTTGACATATTGACCCATCTCATACTATTAATCCTTATCATTATGAATTATCACAATTTTTTTATCTTATCATTGACTTGTAAACTCTATCCAAGCTTGTGTCACATGTCAAACACACATTGGTTTTAAGATCATACTATTAGACTCTCAGCTTCAGTGTTTATGCCACCTATCGATTACATATTGGTTTTAAGATGCTTATATAAATATATTAGCTTTATCACTTGTTCCATGTGTTAATATCTCAATCTCCTTGACCTTTTGACTTGTCTCTCACTATCATATCAAGATGTATAATGTAATATGGACTGTTAGATCTATTGGGACCCACTATTTCAAATATAATAGCTACTTCATGAGTTCAAATTTGACATCCATGATTCCATAAAATGACATTAAAAATAAAATCATTGATTTTTTTTCAACCATAAAATTTAAGACAAAATGGTTTTTTTTGCTTGAGATTTATTTGGATGTTTGCAAGGATGTCTTACTCTGTTGGTTAAACCTTAAAGCTTCATAGCTTGAGCCAAAAAGCTCACGTGGACTTGAAATTTTAAAAGGATGATATTAGAATGAAAAAATACATGGAACTAAAATCCCTTAGATTAGGGAGGATTCATTAGTGAAGATAAAAAATACACAAATGATCTAGTTCATTCATTCTTGAATGATGCCCTGGACAACTTGGCTCTTTAAACTCGACAAGCTAATCTTCGAAGGCTTTTATCTTTAGATGAAAGGATCATAGAGATATAAAACCTATAGATAATTATATTGGAACTAATAAAATTTATTTTTTATGGTCTTATGGTCATGTGAGGCTTTTTGAGCATTTATATAAATTACACAAGCAAGTTGTTCCATTCTGGTTTCCATGTGATGTTTTAATGATGGTCTAGTTTCACAAAGCTTGTTCCTAAGCCACTAATTGATATTTGAAAGCTTGGATGAACTTATTTAGGTGAATTAAGACCTTTTCCATGATCCTATCTTGTATTGATCACTGTTAAGACATGTCACTTGCATATATGTCCCTAAAATGACTCCTAAGATATCAAATGTCACAAGGATTAAACTTAACCATGACCAAGACTAGAAGGTCATATGAAATGGAATCAAATGAGATAAAACATACCATATTACATTATAAAATACCCTATACATTATTATATATAGAGAGGGTTGACCCATTTTGGCCTTAGGTAAAAACGGTCAACAATATCATAATTAGGAAATGGTTTACTAAAAATCTATAATTTTACATTTTTATTCTATTTAGGCTTAGTTTCTTGAGTATGAGTGCTTAGATCAGTAAAATTATTTTAAATAAGATCATGAATAATATTTTTGAGATTGAAACATATCTTAGTATAATGATAATTATATTTATGGTAATCAAAATATGCATTACTATCAAAATATTATCCTTGATGTTTACATATGTCAATTTCAAATGGTGGAGGTAGAAGAATGACATTATATTCAAGTAGGTTTTGTATATTTTCATTAGGTTTTTATGATAATATATAAATAAAATATATACACATAATATTGTTAAACTTTACTAGTTATTGATTCTTTCTATCTTATAGGAATCCATCAAATCTCAATCTCCCTAAGTGCATGTCTTAAAGGGTGAAATGAGAAAGGGGTTGGTATAAATTTCATGTTTTTTAGGATTTTTGGACCCTATAACACCACCTAAAACCAATAAAATATAATCTTATGCAATTCTGTAAGCATTAAAAATGCATATTATATAGTTCCCTAAAAAATCCAGCATCCAAAATAGCCCCTACTTGAGAAACAACCCTTTTTTACTACTTTGCCTACTACATCAACTAGTTTGACCTAGTTATGGGTTTAGTGCATGTGATGAAATGATATAAGTATAAGATGACATAATTTGATACTTCACAACACTATTTTCCACTTAAAATGCTCGACCAAGCTGACTTTATTAGCTAAATTCTTGGGAGGGTTTACAGTCAATCTGAGGCTATAAATACTCCCTAAATTTCATTTATAAATGGATGATAATTTAATTGCATAACATTAATTATTTTACATCTCCTTAAAAAATCAAGAGGAGGTTTCATTCTTAGGTTTTTACCTAGGAGAAGTAAAACTTGTCTTGTGGAGGTCTTGGATAATATGAGAAGTCTTATAACCTCAATCTAATTTGTCCTTGTGATCCTTACAAGCCACAACAACCTCTTGAAAAAAACCGTTATCCAAGGTAGATATTAAGGCACAATAGGGTCATTTCAACAAGGTAATAATATTTATATACCTTCATATTTATATATATATATATATATAGTAGTGATAATAGATTTGAATTATATTTCTCCTTTCTTAGATTATTTCTATGTTATATTAGATAGACTTGTCTTTGCATATTTATTTTTATGGATAGATATCATGATTTATGGACTCCTACTTAGATTATTTTTTACCAAAGCTATGAACTAGTTATGGGGCACAATCAGGGGTCCCAATACCTAAAAACTATTAAACTAACACAAACAGCCACAACCAACCACTAAAACCACTAAGTCAACTCAAATGGTCATATATAGCCTATAAATACCCTATGAGATTTGAACTAAAAAATGACAAAATCATTCAACTAAAAAATGATAAAATCATCCAACTTGGGATAGGATCAATAGTCATTATTGTCCCAATTGGTCTATCATGTCTTTTTTCTAAAAATAAGGAACGTGATGCAATAAGTATTAGAATAACTTAAATTAGGTATGTATGCATATTTGTAACCTTTTTAAGTGTGTGTAATACCATAAAACAACTTCTTGAAGGTTGAAACCCTAATATGTCTTCCAATGATTTAAAACCTAAAAATAAAAAAACATGGAGTGTGATTGTGCTAAGTTTACCCTAATCACCCACACGATGACTTATTGATGCATATGTATCTAATACTCCAGGGAAAGAATCAATCCCTCATAT
Source organism: Torreya grandis (assembly GCA_037957365.1). Lineage (NCBI taxonomy): Eukaryota > Viridiplantae > Streptophyta > Pinopsida > Cupressales > Taxaceae > Torreya > Torreya grandis. The sequence continues at coordinate 405,639 of JARHVA010000694.1, read as the reverse complement.
TTCTCCCACTTATAAGGCTTTGTGAAATTAATTTCCTTTGACTATAAGATTGTATGTAGAAATGATTTAATTATTTGATCATGATTTGTTTTGGGATGGATAAAAAATATTTTGACTTATCTGAGGACTAATTTAAAAGACTAGAATCATAATAAGGAATATTTTATTAATGTGTAATATTGTAAGTATGCCTCTATATTAAAATTTCCAAATGGTAAAAAAAGTGACTCAAGTGCACCTTTATAGAAATATAAAAGTGGAAAACCTCAGGCTACATATCCTAAAATTTTAGTTTAAATTATAAGAGAGGGTTTGAAACATAAAAATTAACCATTATATGGTCAAAAGGATAAGATAAACCCACTAGGAAAAAAAATCTACTACCACTATTATCCCTATTGGTGTATCTTTTCCTGAATGCAAACATGTGAAATTTGGGTCTTGGATTGGCTATAAAAATGCTTAAAGGTAATTTTAAAAATAAAAACACTTCTATAAGTGACATATAACAATTTGGAAAAGATAATATATCTAAATAGGGTATCAAGATAGAGTGAGGTGGTAAAACAAGTATTTATTAAATGCACAAGTTAATTAAAGTGAAAAATGGCTAGAAATAACATAATCAAGTAGTTTTCATGAATAGATATAAGTGTCTAAAAATAAATATATAAATAAATAAACTAGTTAGGTGTCTATTTACTCTATTGAATGATTGATACAAAATACATTTAATGAGTTTTTATATATAGTTATATCAAATTTGAATTAGGTAAATTTTAGCTCCCATAAACTATCCAAAAAATACACAAAACTCTAAAATAACCTAACTTAAATGGTTTATAACTTAAAAGATATTGACAAAACATGCAAGGACATTGTTGAAAACATTGGACCCTTTCGATAAACAAAAAATATATAAATTTATTGATACTATCCCAAGCGTACATACAAATGTATAGACAAAGAAGAATAAATTAGGGATTCTTATGATATACTAACAAGAATATATAAAGACCAAGTAGAAGATCATGAGACCAAACTAAATAATCAAGAAAGTGAAAGATTAAGATAATAGTGCCAATAAGTGCCCCATTCATAATGAGAGTCCATATTTGTATATTAATTTAAAAATCAATATATAAAAAAGGATATTAAAAAATTTGGGCATTTATAGATGATCCCCTTCAATATATTATTTAAATGGAATACATAATACTATTAACTTTAAAGGTATAGAATAAAATGTGGACCTGTATTGTTATTTTTTCAACTTTTAGCTTAATTTCCCTATTGTTATTTAAATTCTAATGAATGCTTGTAAAAAATCATGAAATTTTAAAGATAAATTACTATTCCAAATATATTATAATTTTAGACACTAAAATAAGGTCTTAAATTTTTACAACAAAAAATTTGACACACATTTACCACTCATGACTTGAGCACCCAAACAAGGTCCTCATTCACCACCCTCTCACATTTACATTCTATATTATGAGACAAACCTTAAATTTTGTTGATATACACCTATAATAACCTAAATTTCAACTTAAAACCTACTAAATATAATTCATATACATCTCTAGACTCTTATAGTATTTGATGTTTATATGGATTAGTTATGATAGTTACAGTTGCTATCATTAATCAATAAATAATTGCACTAGTCAGGGATATTCTACTCCCAACAATGTTTTTTTAAATAAATTCCATCCTTAGGATTGACCAATTAGTGTATCATATCGATGGAAAGATTAATTATTCAAATGGAGCCATATATAAACAAATCAAGGTATCAAATAAAATCTATACATTATTTGACACTAAGAAAATCTTACTCATTATTCCCAATTTACAAACCTATCATTAGGAAAATTCATAAAATAAATTTTGAATCATTAAAAATGTTGGGTAAATATTTTGTCGACCAGCTAACTGGTGACCAAAATAGTTCCTATCACCACAACATAGGGAGTTCAGTCAACCAGGTGTGCAGCTTTACTACATCAACCAGAGACAAATCTCTCCTCTCATCAAGGGGAGGTTCCCTATAGATATACAGGAGATGCAAGAGGCCATATACTATATATATATATATATATATATATATATATATATGGAGAAAATAAGACATAGGGGGTAGGCCAAACCATCCATCTCTCTTCTTTTAGAGATGATGCTAACAAATAGAGGAGAAATACTGGCTGATGGGGAAGGTGCTTCTCTTCTTTCAAAAGAAACTTTCAGCCAAGAGCCATATTCCTTCCTAAATAGTAGAAATCTTGGTGAGGCAACAGAAGGCACTTCTCTTCTTTCAGAACTACTTGTTCTTGCAAATAGCAGGACTCTTTTTGGTAGCAAGTAACCGGTAACAGGGGTGCTAAGTGACCAGCAACCCAAGAGAGAAAGACACAAAGAACAATGGGGGCACAAAGTCATCTCAAGGCTCTTTACACAAGAAATGAAAATGCAAACACACTGAAGGTACTTATGGGGGCACAAAGTCTCTCCACATTGGGTCTTCAAGACACCTTCCTGATCACCTCCACTAGTTCTGCTTGTTAAATAAAATAAAGAAGAATGCTTTTATAAGATAGACATAATAAAAATCTCCTAAAGTAGCACAAGCTATAATAGCACAAAGTCTACAAGTAACTTGATTTCTCATTCAATCAAAGAAATATGAATTACAATCTGAGCTCAAAGTCTCAATAATGCCTTTCAATTTGGACAGAGTTTTGCTTCTAGTAAGGGGAAGATCTCCCTTTTCACAAAACAAGAGATTACATTATATAGAGGCCAAGAGAAGCTTGACACGTCATTCCATGGAATGGCCCATGATACGCATTCAATGCCTTGAATGCCTTTTTGGCTCTATCAAGGGGGCATGATGGAATAGGGCAGCTACCTTAACTTTGGCATGTCATTCATCTGATATGTCTCCTCCTTAATATGGACCATCTTGTCATTTGCATATTTGTCTTTAATTCATGGAAGAAAATAGGCCACATCCTTAGTTTGGTGTGCTCAGAAGTCTACTCGATCCACTGTTTCACCTACTGGAAATAACTCTTTCAAAGATATTTCTGATCCTTTGGTCTCGCTCCTCTCTTCACTGCTTAAGAACTTCTCTTCACTACTTAAGCACTTATTTGCTCTTTATAGCACTTCTTGCCTAAGCCTTTGGGGGGTCTTTTCTATGTCTTTGACAAGTGGCAAGTTCCGCTATTATGAAACTCATTGGAAACTTACAGAAAATGGGGTCCATGACACGTTTTGCTTGAGCAACTCCAAAATAGGAACACAGATGCAAACACTTGTCACTTTCTACTGAGTCATAATAGGACATGTGGCAGCTTCCACTGCACTTTGTCTTTTTCCATTGGGTGCTTTTCTGTAGGCTTTCCTCTTCAGTCGAGCTTTTGTCTTCTTGAGTGAATTCCTTTGGTCTTCTTCACTTAATCATTTCCATCGGATAAAAAGTCTGAAATAATTGTTCCTTTTGGGCCTTTGAACAAATCTGAAGGAATTTATGCCTTTTCTTTGACCTTCAAACCAATGTTGCCTACCCTCCATAAGGGTACTTGCCTCTTTGGCTTTGGGGCAGCCCCTTGAACCTACCGATTGAACCAACTTTGGTTCAATGGTTTAATGGTTCAATCATTTTATTCTTCATTATTCGGCTAAGCCTTTTTGATCTTTTGCACCAAGCATGTTGAGCCAATTGGTCATTGAACCCATTAAACCTTTAAACCAAAGTGGTTCAAAGTTTAATGGTTCAAGCCTTTATCCTTTATCATTCATTGATTGAAATCTTTTGGTTGAACCGAGGCACTAAACCAATCCTAAAAATGACCAAGTGCTAGAAACTTGTTCTTTTGAGAGCTTGCTTCTTTCCTACAGTGTCCATAAAAATCAACCTATGAAGCCCATATAACTAGGCCTATAGAGTCCATAGATTTTATTCCTATAGATTCCATAGATTAAAGCCTACAGAGTCTGTAGATTCAAGCCTGTAGAGTCTGTAGATTTTTGGAAAGGTTGAAAAAAGAGGAATTTGAAAGATCAAAACAAATTTTGAGAAGGGAAGAGAGAAGTTTTGGTCCTATAGGAGCAAGATAGCTCATATGTTGTTCCAAAAATGAGTGACATTTTTGGGGACCAATAAAAAATATTGTTCAAATAAAGAATTATCAAGTACTAAAGACAATCATTAAATATATATACATAGATAAAAAGAAAAATTAGATAATCACACTAGGTAAGAGAATTATGTGTAGTTTTATTTCCCTCCTTAGAGTATTGGATATGAAGGTAGTTTCCAATAGTCAAACAAGGGTGATTGGGGTTAGCTCAACCCTTTACACTTGACACATTTTTATAGGTTTATATCCCTCATAAGCACATCTAAGGTTTTTAAGGTAAATGAGACTAATTTTTTAATATCTATATTATCGAGGTTTAGGATTATAAACACATAGTAATAAAATATAGTTTCATATAGTCATTATGCCATTATTTTACATTGGTCAATTTTAAATAGGGTAGTTTCCAATAGTCAAACAATGGTGATTGGGGTTAGCTCAACCCTTTACACTTGACACATTTTTATAGTTTTATATCCCTCATAAGCACATCTAATGTTTTTAAGGTAAATGAGACTAATTTTTTAATATCTATATTATCGAGGTTTAGGATTCTAAACATATAGTAATAAAATATAGTTGCATATAGTCATTATGCCATTATTTTACATTGGTCAATTTTAAATAGCATGCCAATATCATCTAATGATACTAACCTAATTATCCATAACTTACCCAACATAAGTATCACATTAGTTACTAAATTGCATGAACCAAGGTCATGGATATCCTTGAATTTTGTTTCTATAACATAGTCACAATCAGATAATCAACATAAATAGCTAAGTATCATGATATATTAGTACTTCCCATATTTATTGTATTCCATTATCAAATAATAACAATCAATTATCAATCATTTATATTTAGAAGTATGCTTGAATGGCATATATTATAATCTAAATTATTTATTATTTATATTGATCTCACCAATTAATCCAAATTAGGGTAATTATTAACCACATATATATTGATCATTATAAACCCCTAGGTTTTCCCTTAGGGATTTATTTTACTAGGGTTCCAAATTTCAACCTTAGAGTTTTTTTTAGACCTAATTTCTTATTTCCTCTACATAAATTAGAAAATTTAAGATTTTTACCTAGGGTTTCATACTCATTATCCTATTGGGATTTACTATATTAGGGTTTTTCCCTTCATTGGCTAATATTTGCATCAAAACAAACTATTTATTAAACTTTATAAGACTTTTGATAATTACATTGGGTGGAATAAAATACCATTTTTGTTCAACAAAATAAAGCACATTTTTTTAGAATTTGAAATATACTTTTTAAGTAATGTTTTTAAATAAGATGAACAATGTACATATTTTCAAATTAATTTATAGGTTTATTATAATTACTTCAAAACTTCCTTGCAACTATCTTAGAATTTTTAGTTCTTTATCAACCATATGTTTCTTTACTTATATAAAATTTTACTTACCTATATATCATTAGCTTTCTTAATTCTTGATAATGATGAAATAGACAACCAATAAATAAACCCTATCCACTTTCTAAATATGGATTGTTTTATCTTTACTTCAACCTTTCGTCATAGTGTTGATAATTTTATTCCCTATAAGGACGTACATGTTGGCATTATAACAAGAGCTAAGGTGACCCATGTTATCATGTGAATCTTTCACCCATTTTATCATTGTGTTGGAAATATGATTGTAATTGATGTCAAAAGGGACATTATGATCATGTCATTAATGCTCAAAGATGAATATGGTTATTATGGTGATCTTATCAAAGGTCAAAGATGATTGTAATGCTTGTGTCCATGAATGGAATTCATTTGGTTCTTTATACTATTGATCTAGACATATTGGGTTTATGATAGAAAAGATGAAAAGACATTTTGATAACATCACCATTACTACATGTAAGTGAGTATGGTGGTCATATGGTTATGATCAAATTATTCCCTAGTTATTATGTGATAAATTTGAATCTATGATATGAAGTGAAATTAAAGATATGGGGATGCAAATTTGGCTACTTGGACAAAATCCACTAAGTTTCTATACTTAGCCAAATTTGTAAAAAGGGATAAACAAAGCCAAGGAAGCATATTTATGAGTTTATAATTTTCACACATGGAGGTGTTAGGATAAAATTATCACATGGGTTTGTTCATTTTTGTGCCTATTTTATATGTGATAAATGTCAAGTCATGAGACATAGTGTGACAAAAGATATGCTTGAGAAAAGTAGGGCTATAACACATTTTGATAGTGTTTTCCAACACTTTAAAATTTTTAGGTTGTAATAAAAATTTGAGAAGGTAATTCTATGATGTAATATATTATAGGTATGAAGGTTTTAAGATAAATTGGATAAATGGATAGAATCCCCTATGTAAGAGGATTATATGCACTAATTTTTAGGTCATATGACTAAGCATGAAAAGAGTTATGCAAGAACAAAGTTGGCCTTCTAAGAAAGTTCTAGGCATAACTAGCTATATGGTAGAATAATCTGAGTGAGCATATTAATGACATTATATCTCGCATGCATGAAATCTTCAAGAAGAAATAAGCACATGGATTTGTTCTTTATTCTATATGGTTTAAATTTTAGAGTAGGTTGTTGAGTGAAGAAAAAGCTATGAAGGTAAAAATTTAACCTTCCAAGCATAATTGAGATGGTCACCATACTTAGCCAAATCTACACAAGGTAAATTTTGAGCTTGTTGGAAGATCAATGGTTCATGATTAATAAAACATTGGAGATCTAACGAAGCATGATGAAGTCAAACTATCAAAAAGACCCTCGATTTAATATGAAAGTGACAAGAGTCATAATCATAGAGCCTAGATAATTAGTCAATGGTATGGTTTAAAGTCAAAAGGTTGATGAGTAATGTGAGGATGTTAAATGTCTCAATAGTGGGAACTGATAGCTATGTATAGAAGGTACATGCTTACACCAAGTGTCATATCCTTGAGGGTTGGATAGATATAAATATTGAGCTTGTTAGAAGATTTGATGGTACATGGGTGATCATGAAAATGAGATCCAATGGAGTGAATGGACTCAAATTCTATAAAGTGATTGATATCTATTGACACAACATTAAGTTAAAGACAGAGTAGGTTTGAAAAAATCAATGGAGTGAAAGTGATCCAAAGATATAAGAAGAAATGAGATGAGGTCAAAGTGTCAAATTTTAAATACCAAGTCAAGGTAAATATTGTGCATCTTTGAAGATCTAATGACATGTGAAAGCTTGGATACGAAAGATCAATATATGCATTTTAAAGTTGACAAAGCTAAAATTCAAAAGTGTACAAAGATCTAATAGATAGAATAAGCCTATTATAAGGTTATTGAATGGGAAAATTTTAAAGCTAAGCCAATTTAATAGAGACCATCAGATCATGGCACCAAAGGCAAGATCAATGACTGACATTTAATGCCATGCCTAGATAAATGGTTATTTGTAGGAACATGCATGACCTTATGTATAAGCTTTACATCTTAACATAGATAATGATATTGATAAACCAAAAAAATAAAATATACATTAAAGAGCCTTTACATTAAAACTTGAGTCTAAAAGATATTATTGATAGTAGAGATACCTATAATTATAATGTGATGCATGTAATTGAGATGCAAGAACTAAAAATTCAAGTCATAACAAATTAGAGTCTATAATTAGCATGATGTGTTACAGTATGAGTGTGAAAACATAGAAGATATGAAACCCTAGATCCATTGCTTATAGATATGACATCTAGGACATATTATTGGAGTGATTCAAATTGTGTCAAATAGAAAATCGTAAAGACATAGAACTAGAGGGGGTAGAGAATAGCAGAGTGGTTGGTGAAGCTAATAAAGTGTGTCAAATATAAAAATAACTAGACATAATACTCAAGGAATAGAGAGGAATAAAGATGAAGAAGGAATAAAGATAATGTTAATATTATGAGCTTGTTATATATTAGACTTGTAATAGAGAGAACAATGTTGGATTCATTTATGAATCTATTATGTATACTAGAGTTGTAGCTCTATAGATCTAATTGGCTGGTACCATCAGATAAGCTAAGTTGGTGATTAGTTAGGGGATTTGTATACCCTTAGGTTTGGTGCCCTTAAACATGGAAACTAACGAGGTTAAGCTGAGTTGGTAATTAGTTAGGGAGTTGGTGCTTAGTTAGGGAGTTGGTGCTTCCTTATATTTGATGCTCTTAAACTAGGGGATTGGTGTTTACTTAGGGTTGACACCCTTAAATGTGTAACCAGTGAGGTTAAGCTAAGTTAGTGATCAATTAGGGAGTTGGTTATTCTTTCGAGTTAGTGCTCTTAAACTATGGGATTGGTGTCTCCTTAGGGTTGGTGCCCTTAAAATATTAACCAATGAGTTTTTCCAATGAGCCTTTAAACTGTGAGGTTGGATTAGAATAGTAGTTTTTAATATCTATTCTCACTATGGTTTTTCACTTTGGGTTTTCCACATATAAATTTGTTGTCATGTGTATTTTTGTGTTTATGTGATATCTACATTTATATTTTAATCTACATATGCTTTTGAATTTGATTTAAGAGGATAAAAAGACTAGTTTTAGTTAATATATTGATTCACCCCCCTTAGTAGATAATTGTGTTCCAATAATTGGTATTAGAGCCTAAGGTTCCTTAAAATAAGCTTAATCAACTTAGGTAGATCTTGGAATAATGACCACAATGGCTAGTTAATAAGGATATTCATCAAATAAGGCACCTCTTTTTTATGGATCTAATTATGTATTTTGGAGCACAAGAATGGAAACATATATATCCTCATTAGGGTTTGATGTATGGATGTCTATAGTAATTAGATATATAACACTGGATACAACTCTTACTGATTAGGCTTCAAATAATTCATATGAGTGTAATGTCAAGGGAAAGAATTTTATTCTTTGTGGACTATAAAACTTAAGTTTGTTAAAGTGATGCAATGTCAAAATGCTCAAGATATCTAGAAAAACTAAATATCATCTACGAAAGAGATGATAAGGTAAATAAGTCTAAGCTAAAAACTTACAAAGGAAAGTTTAAGAGTCTTAATATGAAAGAAGAGGAAAATATTTTAGACTACCTCCTCAGGGTAGATGAAATAGTTAATACAATTAGAGGCCTTGGAGAAGAAATGAAAGATTCAATCATTATCAAGAAAGTTTTAGGATATTTTCCTTTAAGATATGATTCTAAAATCTCTATAATATAAGAAGCAAGTGATCTAGATAAACTCACTATTGATGAGTTTCATGAGACCTTCACAACTTATGACATGAGCATAGGAGAGACAGACACCTTCAAGAGAGAAGCTACATTTAAAGTAACCAAGCAAGTAAAAGAAGAAACATCTACATCTAAATTTTTGGAGACTCATAGATAAGATTTTAAATTTTTCATAAGACTAAAGAGAGGATATAGAAAGTATAGATGTAGGTTACCCTTTAAATGCTTTAACTATGGTAGAGTTGGAAATTTTGTTGCTAAATACCCTCATAATAAAAAGGATGACTTTGAGCAAGTAGAGAGTAGAAAAAAGGTAAAACCCTACTATCCCAAGGAGAAGAACTTCTTAAAAAACAAGAAAGGTCTATACACGAAATAAGATAGTGACTCTATGGAAGATAGTGATAGTTCAAATGATGATCATGACTATGATTTTATGGCTAATGGAAATGAATCCCTATTCATGAAAGTAGGATCAACCTCTATAAATCTAGATCAAGATGAAGTTGAAGACTCGGATGAAGAAGAAGAAAGAGAAGTGGATCTAGAATGTGAACTCATATGTGATCTAGATGAGATTGATAATTTGAGGAAAGAAAACACAAGACAAAATAATCTTGGACAGAAATAAACTGAAAAATTGTCTAAAAGTCTTGAAAGATATGATCAGATGGTGATAAGCCTAAAGACACAAGTTGAAGAGGCTACACAAATAGAAGATGTAGTCAAGATTGAACTATAATTAGGATTTTTAGAGTGTATGAGGCTAGAATAAAATATAGTGGCCTTGAGAAAAGAGATTGATAAGACTAAAGAAAAAATAGACTAAGGTCTAAAGCTAAAAGGAAGATCATATGTTTTTGATAAACTGATTAGCTCTCAAAATCCATCAAAAGAGAAATCTAGTTTTGGTTATGAAAAAGGGAAAAGTCCCATGACTAGTACATATACTAAATTATATGATAATTTCAAAGAAAATTTATCAAGAGAAACTAAAGAGAAGGATTTCAAAGATACATAGACAAACACAAAAAATGTTGATGTGAAGAAAGCCAAAGGTGAAAAGAAGCTTGAGGAAAGGAAAAGGAATAATGAATCTCTACAAACTCAAGGAAGATGTAAAAGACAAAGGGAAGTAATGTAGATGCTTACATAAGGGTAAGGGAATTAAATAAGCAGGATTTGAGAATAACTCCACATCCTACACAAAAAAAGATATGACTAGGTACTCCTCATCTTTCTATGGTTATTATTATAGCTTAATATTTTTGTTCATAAGGATAGTAATTGTAGAGTTGTACCTACAAGGAGAACTAATTTTGTAATAAAAATTTCATTTTAAACATTTTTAGATACAAGTGTAATGTGTTATAATTGTCATAATTTTCATCACATAGCTAAACAATATAGAACAAGCTTTGAAAGACCAAAAGTATAAAGTGCGAAGAAAAACATGCCTCCAAGTGTGAATAAAGGTTAACAAGTCTCTAAAACATATAAAAGTAGACCCAATAGGACATATAAGCAACCCAAACATGTATGCAAATTGAAATATCAAGCCATGATGAATAATTATATAGAGGTTAGAAAATGTCAAGAGCTTTCAATGTTTGCACATGTTGAGAATGAGAGATAAAGATCAAGAAGAAGTCCAAGATGTTGGTCAAGGATAGTTCTGAGGTATATATAGATTGAAGTGAACATATTTAACTATAGTGAAATTATTAAGCATAAAACCTCAGTCTTTAATGCCTAGTGATGAAATTCTTAGCTATAGGGAATATTCATCAAATGAAAAAGTGTGCCACATGTTATCTCCCTGTATTGTTAATCCAATCACAGAAGAAAATGAGAACAATATAGTGGATGAATGAACATGTTACTTATCTTAAGCCTAAGAAGAAGAATAAGAATAGAAATCATAAGATAACCAAGGAGGATAAGGAATATGAGAAGTTATGTGAAACTCATAGTTTTACATTGTTCTAGGATATTGTGAAGTATGGTATCTCTATCTATGCTTCATAAGAGACTCCTTCCAGTAAAGAAGCACGTGGTGTTATTCAAAAGACTCTGAAGGAAAGAAATGAGTGCTCCTAATTGAAGTTGGTGTGTGAAGATGAGATAAGTGATATGTATACAATGTTTTTAGGAATAAAATGAGTGTGATAATAATGTGTTCATGGACTCTAGTTATAAAGGTAGGATATGGAGGCTTCCAAGCATAGAAGTAAGTATGTTTTCTCTAAATGATACCAGTAAGTATAGAGGTATGTAGATTATTGATTCATCATTTATACCAATACTATTTTGATATATAATAAATGATCCAATGTTAGAAAGTCTTATATTGATTATTAGTAGTTAGTAGGAGTAGAGGGGAGCTAGATTGTTTAGTCTATTATAATCAAGGTCTCTTAGCTTTGAAGATGACAAGTTTTATTTACCATGGAGTGAAGGAGAACTAACTCATATAGATTTAATGGCTTGAGGAGATATGTATGATGTGAATATGAGCATATGTGAGATGCTTTAGTTATGATTCAAAGATAAGGTTCTATTTACTATATATTTTAATTCAATCAAGTTGAGATGATGACTTGAACAAACTAAGTCAGGTCCTTATATAGTGTAATGAATCCTCATGCATAAACAAAGTCGGAGATTTGTAATTGGTTAGGTCCTATGATCAAAGGAATATGTATGGAGACATGAAGATGCTCAAGTGATGTAATAAGAAAAACTTTAGGAGTGACAGATCCTACATCATATCACTAGATACTAGTGATAGAGCATAACTCTAGATGAAGGATCATAAAAGCCTTGTTGATCCCCTAAAAGAAGAGAAATAGAAACTTAGGTATGTATAATTTACAAACTCCTTTATCTAATAAAGGGTGATAACACTTTGGATAAATAGTGACAAGGGGTCCCTTTTCCATTGATTTCAAAGGGGGAGAAAAAGGGAAAATTCTCTTTGTAAAAGTATGGAGAAAAGGGTGCAAATTCTCTTTGTAGGAGAAAAAGCAAAATGTTCTCTATAAAATTGCAGGTGTCAAAGAAGAAGAGTAAGTGTCCAAGTTCAATACTAGGAAAATGTTCCATTACTTAAGGGAGATCAATTTTGGTATGAATAGAATCAATTCATACTTATCAAAAGCCAATGCAAGCAATGCCAGAGAATGAGCTGATTAGTAAAAGATCAAAGCATTTAGTTTGCCATCAATGAAAAAGGGGGAGATTATTAGAAATGTGATTGTCATTGATGTCAAAATGGACATTATGAGCATGCCATTAATTTCAAGGGATGAATATAGTGATCATGGTGATCTTATCATAGGTCAAAGATGATTGGAATGCTTTTTTACATGAATGAAATTCATCTAGTTCTTCATATTATTTATCTAGACATTTTGGGTCTAGGACAAAAATATGAGAAAGCATTTTGTTGATGTCACCATTGCCAGGTGTGAATGAGTATGGGGGTGGTAGTCATATGATTGTGATAACATTAGTACCTAGTTGTCATGTACCAAAATTAAATCCATGAGATGAATCATAGTTAAAGATATGGGGATGCAAAGTTGGCTACTTGGATAAAATCTACTGAGTTTATATACTTAGCCAAATTTGTAAAAATGGATAAAAAAAGGCAAGTAAGCATATTGATGAGGTTAGAATTTCCACACATAGAGATGTTAAGATAAAATTATCACATGGGTATGTTCATTTTGTGCTTAGTTTATATGTGCTAAATCTTAGGTCATGCGACATAATGTGATAAAAGATATTCTCAAGCAAAGTACGGCTCTAAGGCATTTTGCTAGTGTTTTCTAACACAATCAAATTTTTACATTGCAAGAAAAAATTGAGAATACATTTTTATGATGTCATATGTTTTATGTGTGAAGGATTTAGGATTAATTAGATATACTAATGGAATCCCCTATATAAGAGGATCATATGCACTAATTTGTAGGTCATGTGACTTAGTGTGACAAGAGTTATATAAGAAAAAAATTGGCCTTATAAGAAAGTTATAGGCATAGATAGCTCTATGGTAGAATAATTTGAGTGAGAATATTAATTACATTATATATTTAATGTGAAAAAGTTTCAAGAATAAATGAACATATGGGTTTGTTTATTATCATTCCTACTTTCTATGGTTCAAATTTTAGACTAGGTAGTTGAGAGAAGTAGAAGATATGAAGGTGAAAAGTTAGTCTTCCAATCATAATCGAGATGGTAACCATACATAGCCAAATATACATGAGGTAAAGTTTGAGATAGTTGGAAGATCAATGGTTCACTCTTAATTAAACATTGGAGATCTAATGGAGCATGATGAAGTTAAATTGTCAAAAGGACCTCTGAGTTAACATGCAACTGAAAAGTGTCACAATCATGGAGCCTATATATTTAATTTATGGTATGGATTAAATTAAAAATGTCAATGAGTAATGTGAGGATGCTAAATGTCTAAATAGTAAGAACTAACAACTATGTATAGAGGGTACGTGCTTACACTAAGTGTCATATTATTGAGGGTTGGATAGATATAAATATTGATCTTATTAAAAGATATGATAGTATGTGGGTGATTGTGTACAGGAGATTTAACATTATTAATAGACTCAAATTCTATAAAGTGCTTGATGTCTATCAACACAATGATAAGTTAAATACTAAACAGGTTCATGAAGATCGATGGAGTCAACATGATCCAAAGATATAGGAAGTAGTGAGATGAGATCAAAGTGTCAAAGTTTAATGACTAAGTTAAGATAAAGATCACACATCTTTAAATATCCAAAAACACATGAAATCTTGGATGAGAAAGATCAGTGAACATGTTTTGAATTTGACAAAGCTAAAGTTTGGAAGCATACAAAGATATAATAGATATCATGAGCATATTAGAAGGTGATCAAATGGATTGATTTTAAAGTTGATCTAATTTAATAGAGAACATCATATTATGGTGCCAAAGGCAATATCAATGATTGATGTTTGAAGTCATGTCTAGACAAATGATTAGTTATAAGAACATGTGTATAAGCTCTATATCTTGACATAGATAACAAGATTGATCGATCCAATTGATAAAATCTACACTAAAAAGCCTACACATCAAAACTTGAGTCTATAAGATGCTATTGATAGTAAATAGACCTTTAATTATGGTGTGATGCATGGAATCAAGATGTGGAAACAAATAGTTCAAGTCATAATGAAATAGAGTCCAAAAATGTCATGGTGTGTTGTAGTTTGAGTGTGAAAACATAAAAGATATGGAACCCTAGATCCATTGATTACATATATGACATATAACACACATTTAGATATTGTTGAATCCATTCAAATTGTGTCTAATAGAAAATCATAAAGACATAGAACTAGAGGGGGTAGAGAATAGTAGAGTGGTTGGTGAAGATAATGAAGTCTATCAAATATAAAAATATCTAGACACAAAACTAGAGCAATAGAGAGGAGCATATAGGAATAAGACACAAAGAGAATGTGCATAGTATGAACAAGTTATAGATTAGACTTGTAATAGAGATAATAGATTTGGATTCATTTATGAATCTATGTTGTATACTAGAGCTGTAGCTCCATAGATTTGATTTGTTGGTGCTATTAGACAATCTAAGTTGATGCTCAATTAGAAGATTACTATCTCTTTAGGGTTGATGCCCTTAAAAATTGTAACCAGTGAGTTTAAGCTGAGTTGCTGCTTAACTAGGGAGTTGGTTCTTCCTTAGAGTTAGTGCTCTTAAACAAGGGGATTGGTGTCTCCTTAAGGTTGATGACCTTAAATGTGTAACCAATGAGGTTAAGATGAGTTGGTGCTTAGTTAAGGATTTGGTGCATCCTTAGAGTTGGTGCTCTTAAACTAAGGGATTTATGTCTCCTTAGGGTTGGTGCCCTTAAACGTGTAACCAATGAGGTTTGCCAATGAGACTTTGAACTATAAGGCTAGATTAGAAAAATAGTTTCTATCAGTTATTCTCATCATGGTTTTTCCCTTTGGATTTTCCACATATAGATATGGTGTCATGTGTATTTGTGTGTGTATATGATCTCTACATTTATCTGTTAATCTACATATGCTTTTGAATTTTATTTAAAATTATTAAAGGACTAGTTTTAGTTGATCTATTGATTTACCCCTACCCTATTAGTATATAGTTGTGTTCTAACACATTTTTATATTAAGATAAATAATGGTAACATACCCAATTTTGTGGACCTTGGATCCTTTGGATGAACTTCTGGAGAAGGGTGGCTTCCTTTATAAAATAAGTGAAATTGATGTAAGATTAGTTTATATGCCTAAAAGACTACTAAAATGGAATTATTTAAAGATATAACTATGAATTAATTATGGAAAAGGGAGTATAAGTAACTAAAATTCATAAAATGGTGATGCACCAAGTTTATATAGATAAATATTCAAAAATGATGAGAAATCACACAACTTTCACACAATTTATAGCTTTACCAAAATTTATCTAAGTATTTTGTATGAATTTAGGATATGTACACAACATAAAACATGTAAAATGGAGTTTAAATATGATTGGATGAAAAAACAAGGGAAGAAAACATCCACAAGTGAAGATTGACAACTCAAAATCACATTATATTCAAGGAAATTGAAGAATGAAAGAGGAAAACACTAGCTATTTATTGAACTCAAGGCATAAATCCGATGTTACAATCATCAAAAGGGTAGGTTTTTACTACAAAAAATATAAGGCTTCTTAATTGATCTCATAAACAATCAATTTTAGAATAATACTAGTGAGAGGAGGGACATCAACATCCTTAAACTATCTTCATTAAGTCCTACATGTGTGGGAGAAATTTAAAAAAATAGGCATAGTATGGGAAAAACATTATATTTATCCCCTCGAGAGTGTTAACCATGATGGATTTGGTCATGGACTTCCCTTACTATTATATTCTAATATTATCTTGGTATTCCTACCTTATGAGCCTTGAACTTTTGCATGAAAATATATCTCAAATCTAATAAAAATTAAGCTTGATTCACTCATCTATATCCATTGCACATTCTTGTAATAGACACCAAATACTTTAGTAGGTTTCATATCTTAAGGAGGAAGTTTCAAAATATTTCCATATTTTGTGTATGTTCATCAAGCAACCTAAATAATTCATTAGATTTAATAAGGATCATTTCAATCATTTTATATTGTTTGGGGTGTTTTCATGCTTGTGAATGGTTGTGATCCTATTTGTATTAGATTTAACCACATGAAAACACTTATGTATACTTGTTATTGTTCTAAAATATAACCTTGTAAACCCCACACTTTCTACCTATAGACCATGAACCTTCTTGCATATTATTCAATCATTTGAAACAAGTGAAATATACTTAAAACCTTGGGTCAAGAAATCATAAACATGAAGTCACATTTTTTTCCTATGTAACTTTATATCAAACTTGTAGATTCCATGGAGACTTGAAACCTATGTTCTTAGAATTTGTCTTAGCATTATATTATAAAAAAACTTCAAAAAACATCACTACAAACCTTAAACTTTGAGTTCTACCTATACATTTTTATTTTTATTTTCTTGATCAATACCTTATTGAAAAACATATTTATACTTATTATTATTATTATTTTATATCATGTTTTCCCTAAAACCCTTGATAAACCTTACAAAATAAAAACTCATGTATTCTTGCTTATTGACTAGTCATAAAACCTTGTAGTCTTAGGGTGTAAAATAGTATAAAATTCTAAGGAATTGTAATCATGTTTTGTTCTTCAAGACCCTATTATAATACCCTAATACATCCATTTATTCTTCCATGAGACCTTTAAATTTCATACTTGAGGCCCTTAAATCCTCCTAATCATCAACTATAGACCTATATGTCTTTACAATGCTTAAAACTCGCCTTGGAAACATGAAACAATATATAAACTTGAAAATTATATTTGAATAATATATCATGTTTTTGTATTATTTCAGACATTTATTTCATACCTTAAAAACCTACTATCTCATTATATGATCGTAGAACTATGAAAGAACACGTTGTAGTCTTACAACTAGGATTTTTGAGTTTGAAATCCTTGAAGTAAATATTTTTATAGTAATATAGCCTTTTAGTCTTAGGTTTAGTATTGTATATACAATCTATCATGATTTAATTCTCATGATCTTCTTCAAATATCTATTTATGCTTTGAAATGAGCTTAAGGGCTTGAATCTACCTGCAATAACATGAAATTTTGCTTATTTTTTATAATAAATCTTGAAGTCCCTTGTAAAATTCATGAATACCCTTGAATAATGAAAAAATAGGGATAAAAATTCATGAATACCCTTTATTTATGATTATAATGTCTAAAAACTCATTAGATACCTTTTCAAGCTTGTAAAACCATCAAGATGCATCTCCATGGTTTAGGTTTTTTAGAGGTTTCAACTACCTAAAGGGTATTTTAGTCAATTAATATAGATTCACATGATTCTTCCTTGATCATGAATGTTTAATGACAAAATTATGTTCCTTATTTCATATCAAAACCCCTCAAAGACTCCACACATGCCATGCATGAAGAAAACATAAAAATGATATTATTATCTTTTTGACCCCTGCAAACATGAGATCTTGTTTTTTCATGGATTGTTGACCCATTGTGATTTATTGATAACATATATCTCACACTTAATGATATTTAATTCTTATATAAAATTTACTTCATGTTTGAGGCTCCTTGCAAAGGGTCTGCATGCTTCTACAGACTAGGAAACCAACATTTTAATCTTGAAAAACTCTATTTTATCTATTAGAAACATGTTATGTATATATTTTTATAGCATCCTTATTCCTATTTAATTATTTTTTATACCTTTAAAATATTTTAATACCACTAAAAATATCTTGTAATAGGACTTACATGCATTAGGAGCTTAGTTTCTCCTAAATAAATCCCTACAACTTCTTGACATGACTTGAAACTGTGATTAAATAATTTTATTTACTCATTACAACATTAGGAAACTAATGAGAAATGTTTATAATACCTATTCAATATTTAATGAATTAAAAAAAAGTTAAAATTATCATTTTATGAAGAAGAACATAGTTAGAGGAAGGAGTTTGATATCTCTAAATGACTTTTATATTTTCACTTTAAATGGTTCACATCTTTTAAGGCTAAATGAATTATTTTATCATCATTTTGACATATTTACACTTTGAAATAAATTTAAAATGTACTTTAGTTACTCAATAGGTTTTTCTAAGGTATAATATGACTTTAGGTCCTAAAAATGCTTAATAGTCCTTATGAAACATGCAAACATATAACCAACCATTGCTAGTTCATCAATAAAACCTAATATTGGTCAAAAATCTTCCCCATGAAGAAATTACTAAACCATATTTATCTAGTTATGGTAGGATAAGTTTTATTCACAAAATTTTAAGTTGTAAAAATCAGGGTGACTTGAAAGGTCAACAATTTTTGTGACCTCTATGGGTTTCTTTCTTGCTAAGCAAGGATTGAATAGCCTTATGTAAGTCGAATGGGAATAAGAATCACTAAATCCTTAAAAAAACTTGATATAAAATTAAAATAATGACTTTAATGTTCTTTTATATCCTTTAAATTAAGTTAATATTCCTCAAAACACATAATAAGAAAGCAAATAATGTCAAACAACTATGCAATAACACTTGGAGTAATGATAAATTACTACACTATTATGTAAAAGTATTTAAAATGACTTAAAATGCATGGATTAAGGTATATCACTATGTTAAAAACTATAATATCCTCTTAAATCCATGAAAATACATCATCATACTCCTTAAAATGGTCAATGAAAACTTTCTCTTTTAAAATTTCAACATACCTTTTCAAGCTTCAAGAGCTTGTACATTATGATGGCCACTTATTAATATTATTATTCTTTGATAGTCATCTCCATCCTTTCCTTATCGATTTGATAATAAAAATAGAGATACCAAACTCATTCAAGATCCTCTTGTAGATTCATGAGGTTGGGTATAATTTTAGATTCATCATGTATTCAATAATTACCTAACCTAGTTTATTACATACAATCATATCAATCTAGTTCATATTGTACCTTTGCATAATCATTAAAAGAAATGTCAGTCACTTAAAATATGTAGTCACCTAATGAACAAAACCATCCTCCTTTGTCTCTCCTTCATTTGGTTCTTATTTGGTATAAATAGTATCTTTATCTAATTGTTGATTGATTTGGGGCTGAGTTTTGGATTGAATGTCTCTTCTATGAGCCTAATTTAAAGTTATATCTTCCTTTTCAGACATTTATTATTTTTGTGTCTAATTAATTCCATAAAAACCACTCCCTTACTAGTGAAATAATATAGACTCATTTGTTATATATTATTTAGCTTCTTCCCCTCTCATAACTAGTTCCACTTACTGCTTTTAAATTATAGATGGAATTTGAACCATCAAAGCTTGGTTAAGAACTCCATTTGGACAACAATTTTTATTGTGGGTTTGGTTACATGAGAAACACCATTCGTATTATTGAACTAATTTATTTTTTATAGGAATAATGGGCTTGGAGGAACTTACAATAGCTAGTTTTTTGGTGTTAAAGGGCCTAATATATCTTACATGGCCTTGTCCTAGGGCATTGCCTTGGTAAGGCCTACTATTGGGCTGACATACTTGATTGAAAGGTTGATAGGGTATAATTTTCTAATCTTTACACATTTTCAAAGACACTAATTCATTTCCAAAACTCTTAAGTAAGGTCTTGATTTCATATAAGTCATTAATATGGGTAGTGGGTGATGTTGGTTGGCTAGTTTATCAGGAAGAGGTGCCAAAAGTGTAAAGATTAGTAGGTTTATTGGGTAGAGTCTCAAGAAAAAGATAAATAGGTGGTCTAAGAGTTATTTTTACATCTTTTATTAAATAATTTTAAACTCTTATAGCCACATAATATGCATCAGGTAAGATAGTTCCTCTCATGTAATGAATCATGATATCCATAATACTATTTAAGGATCTCAAATAATATAAGAAAATGGTAATTAGGGAAGGATATCTCTTGATATTAGTCAACTACACAATTAGTGATAGGTGATCACTCTTATAATTAATTTTTTTTTGTTTCTCTCCCAATTCATCCTAGTTGTGTATAGAGTTAGGATACAATCCCCTATACCATTGTAGATATTTTCCTTTAAGGTAAGTGTCAAGGAGTCTCATAGATACATTATCTAATACAATGTTGTGAGCTAAACATATTTTGGCAATATATTGTATGTGAACTATAGTAGTGGATTATTTCATCAATAAAGTAAAGTATACTCTTAATGGAAGAAATTGGGATTTCATTATTATATTTGAGGGAAAAGTGATTTCCCCCATAAAAATGAACACATATAATTTTGTGATGAGCGTTGAATGGGATAGGAATTTTAATTTCTCTTGGATCAAGGAACCTATCAAAAGGAGGTGTGGATTGGTACCTTGGAGGAGGTGAGGACTAAGATCTTGAGAAAGGTGACCTAGATATTTTAGTTCTCCTTCTTGATGAAAATGAAGTTGATTCAAAAAATAAAAAATCATTACCTCTTAAAGAATACCTTATCTATACTCTTTGAATAAAAACATAGGTCTGATTGGAAACCAATAACTTATGGAGTTATTAGGTGCTTAAGAAATAGCTTAAAATATTTAACTTACCAGGAATATTACCAAATTCTAAGCTAAAAAACTCAATTCAATGTAGTTGAATATCTCACCAAGCATGCCAAAAACTATTGTCACATGAATCCTTCACATGTTTGATCATTGTTTGATTTAGTGAAATAATGATAACATCCATAATGTGTGGGACCTTGGTTCCTTTGGATGAACCTCTTCATAAGGTCAACTTCCTTCCTAAATTATGTGTACGTAATGTAAGATCAGTTTGGAGGCTTAAAAAATACTAATAATGACTTAATTAACTATAAATATTATTTCATCATGGAAAAGGGAGTATAAGTAACTAAAATTCACAAAATGATGATGCACAGGTTTAGAGAGATATTCAACTTGCTAGAAAAACACAAGAAATCCTTATAAATGATGGGAAATCACACAATTTTCATAGATTTTTTAATTTATAAACATTTAAATAATTATTTTTTATGAAGATATAGTATTTATATATCATATAACTTATAAAATAGAGTGAAATTATTATTGGATAGTAAGACAAGGTAAGGAAACATCAATAAGTGAAGATAAACAACTCAAAATGACATATTATTTAAGAAAATTAATGAATGAAAGAGGTAAACATTAGTTTTTAATTATATTCAAGGCATAAATCTAGTGTTAAAATCCTCAAAAGGTTAGATTTTTGATAAACCAAAGATAGAACTTATTAATTCATCTCATAAATAGTCATATATAAAAGAATAGAACTAGTGAGAGAATAAGGGACATTAAGTTCCTTCAACTAACTTCATTAAGACCTAGCTATGTGGGATAAAAGAAACCAATATTAGGCATATTATGGGAAAATATCCTTTCTTCATTCTATTTGTCTCCTTGACAAGTTTATCCATGATGGATTTGGTCAATGGTCTTCCCTTGCTACTATATTTCTAGAGTAACTTTCTCTTCCTACCTTAATGAGCCTTCAACTCACCACTTCCCCTTGAGAAAGCATGGTTGGAGAGAATATAGTTGATTTTGAATTTATCTTAATGTTTAAATTCCTTTCTACTTCTTTTTCATAAAAATATGTCTTAATTTTGACCAAAATAGGCATGATTTGCTCATCTAGATCCCTTGCACATGCTTTCGATAAACACCAACTACTTGAGCAGGTTTCAAATCTTAAGGAGGATTTTAAAAACTTTTTTTGTGCTTTTTTAATGTTCATAAATCAACTTAAACCAATCATTATCTTTACTAACACTTATTTTAGTCATTTTATATTGTTTGGAGTACTCTCATGCTTGTGGATGCTTGGGAACCTCTTTTTATTAGATTTCACCGCATTAAAAACCTTATGTAGACTTGTAAATGTTCTAAAATTATTCTTGAATATAATTATCAGGTCTTGAGAACCTTATAAACCCCACACTTTCTACATGTAGACCTTGAACCTTCTTGTACATTGTTAAAATATTTGAAACATATGAAATATACTTGAAACCTTGGGTCATAGAATTATATATTCAATAGAGACATGAAACCTATGTTACTAGAGCTTGTCTTATCATTATCTTATCAAAAAACCCTTAGAATAATCTCTGTATACCTTGAACTTAGATTTTTGCCTATACATTTTTTTTTTCTTAATTCTTGTTCAAGACCTTCTTGATAACTCTCTTCAAGCTTATTAGGGGTATTCGATATCATAAATTTACCTAAAACCCTTGATAATCCCTACAAAATAAAAAAACATGTCTTCCTACTTATTTACTAGTCATAAAACCTTATAGTCTTTTAAGGTGTATAATTGTAGGAAACTCTAATGAATTTTAATCATGTTCTAGTATTTCAAGACCCTACTTTAATAACTTCATAAAACCCTACAATCCTCAATGAGACATATAAATTTTTTACTTGAGGCTCATATAACCTAAAAATGATCATGAGAAACACCCGTGTAGACCTATAGGTGTCTTTACAATGATTGAAACTCATCTTAGAAACATGAAACCATATACAACCTTGAAAACTGTCTATGAATACTAGATCATGTTTTTGGATTATGTGAGACATTGTCTATATACCTTACAAACCTACTATCTCATTATATGATCATGGAGCTTTGAAATAATAAATTACAGTCTTATAACTAAGACTTTGGAATTTAAAACCCTCTAATGAAGGCTTGGTGTAATCATATAACCTTTTAATCTTAGGTGTAGGATTGTAGATACACATTCTCAAGTTTGAAATTTGATGATGTTCTTTAAAGACCTATTGATGATTTTAAAGGAGCTTGAAGACTTAAAGTTCCATACAACATCATGATTAACTCCCTTGTAATATTCATTAATACCCTTTAATAATGTTAAAATAGTCCTAAAAATTCACTACTACTTATGGATCAAAATATGCTTTTTCTCATTTTGAAGTAGTCAACCCTTTTTTCCTTAGGCTTGCTCAACAACTTTAGATATTATTCCTTCATCCTCTTCCTTCCCAATATCTTTTTTGATAATTTTTCCTAAGTGTCAACCTCATTCTTGTTCCCCTCATATGTTATCCTAATGCTTATTCAGCCCAAATAAACTCTCATTTCCCTCCAGTGTAGCATGAGCTCGATACATGGTAGCTCAATAATCATCCAAGGCTGGTTCATTTTGGTCAAACATTTGGATAAAGACTTTAGCTAGTAGATGAATATATGGTTCCCATTGAATCATTTATTTTTGAACAATATTCCAATGCATATCACCCTCATACTCAATTTTTCAAATAAATTCTTGACTTCCCCTTAGAGGAGCATCTGCTTTAAATGTGGTTCCCCCATGCTCAACCTTGCCAAAGAAGTTCCCAATTTACTTAGAGAAGTGCCAACTCAGCATGTGTCATCCCCATGCTTATCCATGAGTGGTTTTGGTCTATCAAACCTTGGATTTATGCCATTGTCTAGTAAAAAGAGAGGGATCCATCATGCTATTATAACAAGAAGGAGATGACCCTTTCCATGTGGCACCATGTCACTCTTCAAAGGTAAAGGTTTTCTAGTGAGAGATTATAGTAGATCATTAGATGATAATATGGTCCCTTCTCTCTCTCAATAAATCTTTTGGAACACTTTAAGCTAGATTAAAGTGTTATCTATCAAATTTGAAGGATGAGGGTTAAGGGGTCACAACATAACAAAGTAGCTTTAGGGATAGACACGTGGCATCACTTCACTTCTTCTAATTATCATGGTCATAATAGAACAATGTAGTTGCATGATATCTAGGATTCAAAGGCTAACTTCACTCATGAGCCCAAGTCCCTCATTCAATTATAATAACATCATCATAGGCATGAGTGCCAATATTTATAGGTATCATTCTCATGAAAGACCATCTTGCCTATATATTCTAGGCTCATCCGTTTTGGAAGGAGTTGGTTATCATTTTATTAGTATTTTTTACTTTTGTAAAGAGCCATTTATAATAGAATAGAAGTAATATCAGTTAACATTTTCTCATTCTTCAACCTTAATAGGTGCCCCTCTAAAGTGTGACTAGACATTTTGTATGTGCCCTTGATGGATTTTGCATTCTTTTCTCCACCAAATAATGAAGAAGATGTGGTATTTTGTGTAAATTTGACTAGAAAGTTATCTCTTCTTATCATTTATTTTCTTTGCTTCTATAGTTTAGATCTTTGCTTTCCTTATAGATCTTAATTAATGCTTCATGATCCTTTATGGTTTTTAGTATTCAAGTATTCAATCTATTTTATGTAATAATAGGTTAATGCATTAAATCTCTTAATTTATCACCTCATTTTTTGTTATTTTAGTATTATTTACATTTATTTCCTTCTTCCTTTTCACTCCCAAAATTAAAATGAAGATCCAAATTTTAAAATATTTGAGGTTTTTTTATAGACCATAATTTGGTCCCATGATTGTAAAACTTCCCATAGGAGGCTATTAAACCTAAAGTGAGAGTTTTAGGCATCAATAGTTTTCTTTTATTGCACACCTATTGGGATAGATCTACTAGTCTAATTAGAAGTCAAAGGCACAAGTTTATGAGCCATAAGCCCATAATAAGGTCATATATAATGAAAAATCTAGCCTACTAAACCCACCTCTAGGAGATCCAACTCACCAAAGGATTGTAGGGCCTCATGCTACTCAAAAAAAAATGGCTCTTCTAGGCCCACGAATGAACTTTGTATCATGGGATAATGACAACCTAATTATCTCACTAACACTCCCAGTTACATGGGATCCCATTACTATGAATGCCTTGAAGGCACTTCCTAAATTCTTAGGAGAATATTTTGAGACCATAGTATAACATATCTAAGAACTTGTAAACATGTGTAATATATACTACATCAATGTGTAAAATGTAGCCTTAAGGCTACTAGTGGCATGTTTGAAAGGATGGGATCTTGATTGGTATCAATATTTTTTAGCCAACTCCATCGACACCTGGGATGACCTAGGTAGAAAATTCTTTGAGTGATTCAATGATAAAATGTACTAGTCATCCCTCCCACAACAACTAATAACCATCAAGAGAGGCCCACAAGAATACATTGTAAATATCAATACTAGGTTCAAAAAGACCTAGAAAATAATACCAATAATATCTCAACCACCCATAGGCATGGATATTGTTTTATACATCAAGGCCTTCACCTTAGATATTATGGTTATTATACAATCACTTGGAAGCCAATTCTACCATAAACTTATGATCGAGCAATAAGGGATGAAAACAATTTTATCGATGTGGGAAAGCTACCTCCATGTCCACTGATGCTAATGTTCTTGGAGATATCAATGCCTCTATAATAAGCATTGAGTACCTTAGGATACCTACCTTATATTTATGTATATCTACCCACTTAGGTAGGCATACCTTCTCAATCCTCCCTAGATGTGGAGATGAATGATATAAATAGTATCTTTTATAACTTCTTTAATGAGATAATTAGTCTTAAAAGGCAATAGGATATGCATCTAAAGCCCCATTTCAATAACTACTAAGAAAGGAGAGTACCATACCAACAAAACTAGTATCAAGAGAGACAAAGGTTAAACCACCAAGTGTCAAGCTATCGAATGCAACCCATAAATCAAATGGTTATGATACCTTATCTCTTGCATACATTATCACCTAATGTGAATAAAGAGCTAGTTACCAGCCAAAATATCTTGGTAGAAGAATCTAATTCATGGTCCTTTCCTTGAAATTATGATCATGGACCCTAAAAATATTTAAGGTTCAACCTACAATAAAAATGTTTCTAAAAAACTATGAAAAGAGAATTACCCTAATTTGACCTACACATACTAGTCTCTAGGGATTGAAAATATAGTCTTGATGGTGAAAATGTAAGGTATGTCCCTAGAAAAAGAAGAATAAATAGCCTTAGATCACTCACTATTCTCTTGGGTTAAATGTGAGGATGTAGTGTATGTGAGTAAAGTTCTCATGTATATATCCCCATAAGTTTAATCAAAATACTACACTAACTCAATGAAAAGATTGGATAAAAGCCTTAAAGTAACCATAAGTCCCAAAGTGACATTTGAGAAAGGCCTATCACCTCAACCCTCACGTCTAACATATCTAAAATAGAGTGAGGTAGTGTAAAA
Organism: Torreya grandis; assembly: GCA_037957365.1. NCBI lineage: Eukaryota > Viridiplantae > Streptophyta > Pinopsida > Cupressales > Taxaceae > Torreya > Torreya grandis. The sequence goes on along the minus strand of JARHVA010000694.1, from coordinate 378,875 downwards.
CAAAATAAAGGATCTTGGGGTCTCACCTTAAGGGTCATACAATGTGGTGGAATAGCTAAAGAGGGTTTCAACCAACATTTCCCTCAAAGATATCCTATCGATCCCTAAACATAAGTCTCTATTAAAGGAAGCCTTGGAGAATCAATAAAATCCCACACAAAGAAATTAAACTACAAAATATATAAGGACAAAGGAGAATCAATAAAATCCCACACAAAGAAATTCAACTACAGAATCAATAAAATCCCACACAAGCACATAACCCCAGATGCCCTCTACATTCATCAATACCAAAGAAGGGGCAAGTAAAACAAAACCTAACCTATTCTATTTAACACTAATTATGGGGATGAAATTATTGCATAACTCCATGATCATTTTGGGTGTAAGCATAATGGTGATGCCTAAACAAATAATAGATGTACTACAATTGAAGTATGAGACATTGAATAAAGGAGTGATGCATCTAGATGGGAATAAGTTTCAAACCTTAGGGATCATCAAGGCTCTTACCCTCATGTTATATTATTATCCCAACATTATTGTACCATGAGATATTATAGTGATAGACACCCCACCTATCTTTAAGATATGTTTTTCAATAGACTTCATCGCCAAAATAGGTGGGTACTTATCATTAGACTAGTCCCATATAATCCTGAGGACCAAGTATGGTTCTAATTTGAAAGTTTTTTCTAAAACACTTAGCTTAAAACACATAGTGAATGAATTTATGACAAACTTTGAATCAATTTACACCTCCTTCTCAAGAATGGAGATGTACTACATGGAGATGCTCAAAGGAGAAAATGTTATAGACACCAAAAGTCTAGAGGAAGAATCCCTTGTCAACAAATTCATTGAGAATGACCCATTAAAAAACTTTGATTCCACCATCCTTGGAACCTACATGATTCATGATGAAGATTAGGCCATTCCTAAGGTCATAAAGAAGAAAGGAGATCAGAGCAAAGGGATTAAAGATGAGTCCATATTCTAGACTCTACATTTCAATTATACAGAATGCAAGATAAAATCTAGAATTGGAATCTAACTAACATATCCTTCTATAAAAGACACCCTCCAAGCTTCCAATATTGGTTTTCCTATACAAACAATAATCCCAAATATAAGGTGCTAGCCCATAACCTCAACCTTATCGAGTGGATGGACATCAAACACATGAATGTATTCAATGATTCTAAATTAATAGTAAGGTAATTAAGGGGGTTAGTGGCCATAAAGAACATGCACATGAGATCTTACCTCTACCCTATATGGGATCTGATTCAATACTTTAAATCCTTCAACATTTAGATCATCTTAAGGGCTATGAATGTGAGGGTTGATAGAATGGAAATGATTGGTTCCCAATTTGACCTAGTAATAGACTTGTTCACCAATGAGCAAGTAGTATAGGTAAACATTAGGCTCATTATCCCAAATAATGACAAAAAATATCAAGTGTTTGAAAATAATACTCAAATTTCCATTTTCCTCTAGAAATCATGTGAATGCACAAAGTAACTACAACCAAAATTTGAAGAGGTCTACAGGGACGAAATCATGTAGTTAAATACCAACAAGTTATCAAATGGCATCATTACTCTAGAAAATATTTTTAACTTCGATGATGCAAGGAATGATAAATGAAATTTTATCATAGACAAGGGTGATTACCTTGAGATTGATTTCAAAGGTAGGAGGAAGTTAAATATTGGAAAGGAAGTTCCATAGAAAGATAAAGAGTGACTAGTTTCTTTTTTTAAGAAATATGAAGGGGTAATTACATGAACTTATGATGACTTAAAGGCATATGACCACGAGGTCATTTAGCACACCATAGATTTGGTGGAAGGGAAAAAACTAATCTAGCAAAAACAAAGGTTAGTATACTCAAAGATTGAATCCCTGATGGCCCAAGAGCTTAGGAAATTAATTAAATCGAAGATTATATGCCCAATCAAGTATTTGACTTGGGTGTCCAATATAGTTCTTGTGTTAAATAAAAGTGGAGAGATATGACTATTCATGGATTTTTAAGATCTAAATAAAGCATCCTAAAAATACCATTACCCCCTTCCCTTTATGGATTATATCCTCTAGATAGTAGTAGGTGTGAATATGTTTTCTCTATTAGATGGATTTTTTAGGTATAATTAGGTGTGGGTGAATGAAGAATACTAGCACAAGACCATCTTTACCATGAAGTTGGGAACTTTTGCATATGTGAATATGCATTTTGGCCTCTCTAATTTTGTTAAACCATTATGTATCCTCAAAGGCCTAATCAATAATATCATCCTCATCTACCTAGATGACCTCACTATTTTTTCTAGGGAAGAGCAAGATCACTTTGACCATCTAGAGAAGGTCTTCTAAAGGTGCCAAGAATTTGAGGTGTCTCTTAACCCCAAGAAATGTGTCTTTGAAGTCCTGTAAGGAAAGCTAATTTGATACGTAATATCCAAATGAGGGAAAACCATTTATTTGGAGAGAATAAAGACCATCATATATTTAGCCTTGCTAGTAAACAAGAAAAGAGTACAATATTTCTTTGGAAAGATTAATTGCATCAGCAAGTTTATATTTGACTTCATAGGATTGGTGAGAGAAATCACCTTGATGATGAATAAAGAATAGGCCTTCAAGTAGACACCTAAAGTAAGAAAAAAAATTGATGAAACCAATGCCACAATATCTACCATGCATGTACTAGTTAAACATAACATTTCCAAAGATTTCATTATGTACATCTATGGGAGTGAGCATATCCTAGTGACTATGTTAACTCAAAAGGAATAGGAAGGAAGAAGTGATCACCTAATTACATTATAATCAAGAAAATTGTGTAGGTATGAAGTCAGATACAATTTTTTAGAGAGACAGACTTTCACCATAGTCAAGGGCCTCAAGAATTTCAAGCACCTTATGGCAGGTAGCAAAGTAATGGTGTACATGGCCCGCTCTAGCATCCATGAATACATAATGGAAGGAGAAATCATAAAAAAATGAGCTAATTATATCACCAAAATCTTAGAGTATGACATCAAAGTTAGGTTGACTAAAGTAATTAGAGGAAGGGTAATCTATGAGTACCTCGCCCAAGGTGTAGATGTCTTGCAAAAGGATCAAGGCAATTCAAAAGTAGTCCTACTAAACCAATTTGAATCTAATAGATATTGGGTGGTTGATAGACCCCCTTTATGAAAACTTATTATTATTTGGATGGCATACCTATTCATAAAAGGCATTTCTATATGCTACAGGGGTCTAACTACATGTTAAGCTATAGAGTCTTGTTTAGAATGAACTTCAATAGAGATTTAATCTAGTGTGTTAGAAAACACCAAGCCAAAAATATCCTCCAAGATATTCACTTCACTCGTATAGGAGATGAATTCTCAGTTAAAACCACTATAACCAAGATTATATATGTGGGGTATTACTAGCTGACTATGTTCGTAGACTACCACCAGATAGTTAAAAAATGCCAAAAATGGTAGCTCTTCATGGGGAAAAGAAAGAATTTGACCATACCTATAAACCTAATATTTAATGATGAACCCTTCATGCAGTGTGGCTCAGAATTCATCAGGATGATCCATCCTATCTCAAGTGTCAGTCATAGATGGATATTGATGGCCATTAACTACTTCACTAGGTAGACTGAAGTAGTCCCATTAAGAGAGGTGATTGAGAATATGATTCTTAGATTATTAGATGAACTCAGATAAATATTCAACCCACCCAAGTCAATCATCTCCAATAATGTGAAAGACTTCTTCAAGTCCAATATTTTTGAGTTCATGCTCTAGAATGGTATTTTCTTAAAACTTCATCCAATTACTACCCAAAAGGGATGGGATGGCAGAGTTGATAAAAAAGAATTTGATAAGGCTATTCAAAAGGATGGGTTATTACTGGTAAAGGTAATGGCACATACATGTGATAATGGCTTGATGGGTAGACTGCATCACTCTAAAGTAGATTCTAAAATCCTCCCTGTATGAACTTGTATACAAAAAAGAGGTAGTCATGCTAGTGTCATCTAAAATCCCCATGTTTTAGCTTTTGAAATCTATTGAAATTATTAAAAATGGACTGATGGAATTTAGAATCATAAAGATACTTAGCCTAAAATAATTAATAGAATAAGTAATCAATGCAAAAATCACCTAGTAATATGTGGTTAAGTGATGGATCGACAAGAAGTTGTCAAACTTAGAATTCAAACTCAAGGATTTAGTCTTCATGTATGATCAATGGGCCATAAAACTAGTCCATCATGAAAATTTTTACTCTCTATGGAGGGGACCATTTCACATCATCATCAATATGTAGGTAATTTCTTTTGAATTAGAAGAAAAAGAGGTAAATGCATTGGAGATCCTGGTTAACAAGATTGATTTGAAGAATTTTAAATAGCTTACCTAGCTTTCCTTTATATATAATTAGTTAGTTTCCCTTCCTATTTTTGTGTTTCCTCTCCTTTGGTTTTGTTATTTACTTTTCCTTTATTTCCATTTCCATCATTGTTTAATCTAAGTGTCATTAGCAAAACTGGCTTATCTAGTTGCCATGTGTCCTTACCCTAGCTTCAAAAAAAACATTCTTTAAAAGATATTTATCTACTCACCTCATTTATAATTAATTTTATATGTTATATATTTTAGGATTCCACATAATTATCATCACAAATATCTTGTGAGTGGCTCTTCAATTGTGTATTTTACCTTTATCATTTATGGGGGCACATATTTTCAAATTTTCCATATTGAGCACACCTAGTAACATCAGTGTATAAATACCCTCACCACATCCAATCCAAACACTTAGAAGCATTAAATATTTTTAAGATCATTGTTCAATTATGAAAAGCATAAAAAATCCAAAAGAGATTTGATCCTATAACTAATAAATTTGTGAGAAGATTTGCTAACCCAATATCTTGTTTATGATAGAGAGTCATTTTTTAGAAGAATCCATGAGATGGGGCCTTACGTATATTCAAGGGGAGAGAAATATCCCACAAGAAAAATAATCCATGGCTTAGGTATCCTTGGAGTGATCCAAAACTCAAAGGTTTTGGATACAAGAGAATAAGAGAACACAAAATAACACAATCATATAATGCTATCTCTAGGAAGAGATGTTTTATTGCTCACAAAATTGTAAAAAAGATATGCTTATCTCTGGGAAAAGATGTGTGATATCCTTTTTTGGATACATATATTTTTATACATACTTTAAAGGTAGGAGGAGGATATGGAAGGTCACAAATATCAAGGGAGATGAATTAATTTGACTTCCATGATTTAAAACATTACAAATTTTGAGATATTACTATTTTTAGAAACTAACTATTTTTAGACTACACTATTAAAATTAGAATCTAGGATACTTTCATTTGGTTTTTAGGGTTAAAAACACCAATCATATATTTTTGTCATCTCAACACATTATCCTTGTTTTTATCTTTCCAAAGGTTCAAATGGGGAGTCAAACAGAGCTATGGTGCAAAAGTTATGGCTCTTAGAAGTTTTAACATTAAGGTAAAACTGTCACCTAAATTATCACCTGAAGTGTTTCTTAGATCATTCCTCCCTCCTTGAGAAGAAATGGTCCCCATTTCATCAATATTCATCATCAAGTGTGGTAGTTGTGTCTTAAATTGATTCTCAATGAGCCACTCACCTTGGTAGCTAAGCTTGCCCCTTTTGACCACTTGGTAAAGTGGAATAGAGCACCCTCTTGTTGTCTTCATCCAGGTGTCCATAATTTAATCTTCCTCTACTAGAGAAAAACTTTGTGGATTAATATAATAAATGTCTAGTTATTTTTATATGAATGAAGTATCTAATAGAGGTGGATGATATGGTCTAAAGAGCTCTATATTTAATATGGATGCAGACCAAGGCAGGTTGGTAGGTTTAATTCATAAGAATTTTCTCCACTTGTCTCATGATGGTGTAGGGACCATATCATAGAGGTCAAATTTTTATATGTGGGATTGTGAGTCATTCCTTTTGCATTTATAACCAAACCTTGTCATCTATAAGAAAATGATGTCCAACCCTATGTTTTTCATGTCATTGCTTATACTTCTGATTCATCTTTTCCAAGATGTCATGAACCTAACACTAGATGTGTTGGATTTGTTCAATGAACTTAATTTATTTTTATACCTTATATCTCCCATGAGGTGTGTATTACATAGTGGAGTATGGAATGGCTACATCAATTGGTGCCATGGGTTGGAACCTGAATCATGCTTGGAATGGACTATGTTTGGTGGAGCTATGTAGGGCCCAATTGTATCCATGTTGTATGAAAAGAATCCCCTCATCCCATGTGCATGGATGTTTGGAGTGATAAATCCAAAGCATATGGATAATTAGGTGGTTCACCAATTCTATCTGACCATTATTATATATATGGAAGGCCATGGACTTCATCATCTTGATATCCATTATTTTCCATAGAGTGGACGAAAATATATTGAGAAACCTACTATTTCTATCTAAAATAATGGACTTAGGGAAACCAAAATGGAGTCATACATGAATAAAATATAATTGGGTGGTTTCCTTAGTAGACATAGTTTTCTTACAAGCAATCATGATAGCCATTTTTGAAAAATGATCGACTACAACAAAAATACAATCCTTGCCATGTTCTGAAGTGGGAAAACCTGAGAGAAAATCCATTGAGATAGATTCCCAAGGCTTGGTTGGTTCTAGAAATGGTGTGTACAATCCTTGCTTCTTATTTACTACCTTGGCTATCACACATGGGGTGAAAGATTTGAGGTACATTTCCATATCCTTCTACATATAGGTTTAGTAGAAGTTCTTTTTTAGAATTGATAATGTCTTCTCTACACCAAAGTGCCTAGTTGTTCTACTAAAATGTGCTTCCCATATCATCTTCTATTGCTCTACAACTGGAACATAGATATGCCCCATGTGATATAGTACATTATCTTTCAAATAGAAATTAGAGACATGTCTACCTTCTCAAATTACCTAATATGTATCAACAAAGGTAGGATCTATTTCATATAGAGCACCCTAGGTGGTAGTCTCGTGTCCACATAAATCAAGAACTATTGTGAGTGCAGTAATTGGTGGATGGCTAAGATAATCTATGGTAGTATTTGAGATCCCATTTTTGTGTTTGATTATTAGATGTAATTATTGTAAATATGTGGCCCACTTCTAGTGGCTCTCATTTCATAGTTTGATCTATGTATATATGAATTCCAATGGTCTATCATTAGTGTGGATGATCATTTCTTTCCCTAAGATATATTATTTCCATTATTTGTAGGCTTGTACAATGGCAGAGAGATCCTTGTCATATGTTAGATATTTCCTAACTATATCATTAAAATTTTCATTATGATATGAAATATGATGGCCATGTTGCATGATGATAGCTCCCATGGCATATTCAAATGCATCTATCATTAAATCAAAAGGTTGATGCAAGTCTAGCAAGGTAAGAATAGGTGCTGAACAGAGTCTTATTTTCAATTTCTCAAATTATCTTTGTTGTATTTCATCCCACTAAAATGTATCTTTAAGTCCTCCTTTATTCACTTGGTTTAGTGGCCAAGCAACATGTAAGAATCCAAGAATAAACCTACAATAAAAAAAAGTGCAAGACCCAAGAAACTATGAAGTTATGTGAGTGTCCTTGGTGTAGGCCACACTTGAATAACCTAAATCTTCTCTAGGTCAACATGGACCCCTTCCTCATCCACAATGTACCCTAGGTATTGAATTATTTTCATCCCAAATGTACACTTATTTAGGTTTACATAAAACTTGTCCTTCTAAAGAGTTTGAAGCACCTTACAAACATGTTTCAAATGTTCCTCCCATGTTATGTTATATATGAGTATGTCATCTAGGTATACAACCATAAATGAGTTGGTGAAGGGTCATAGGATGTCATCCATCATCCTCATGAAGGTTTCAAGTGTGTTAGTCAAGACAAAAGGCATAACCAACCATTCAAATAGCCCCTCCCTATATTTGAATGTAGTCTTCCAAATGTTGGTGGGGTTGATATGAATTTGGTGATAGCTAGATTTGAGATCAATTTTGGTGAATAACTTCACACCATAGAGTTGGTCCAGTAGGTCATCAATCTTGGGGAGGGGGTAATGATTCTTCATAGTTATTTTATTCAAGGCTCAATAGTCAATATAAAGCCTCCATGTTCCATCCTTCTTTGGTGCTAGGACAATTGGGCTTCCATAAGGCAAAGATCTTGGCTTGAGTGACCCTTTTGGATCAATTATTGAATTTGACTTTTTACCTCATCATTCTCTAAGACTGATCTATGATACATAGGGTTTTAGGCAATGGTGATCCTAGATCCAAATTGATAAAATATTTTACTTGACAGTGAAGTGGAACTCCCATGGGTGACTTGAATAAGTCATCTTATTCTCCCATGATTTGACCCATTTATTTATGTTATTATGTTGATTTTGTAGTTAGGGCTACAACATTAGACTTCTTAGATCTTTATGGCTTCACCACCATGAGAACGAATTGCTTTGTCTTCTCCAATAATCTCTTACATTTCTTGGCACTAATTAGGGAGATAGATGTGGAAGGTGGTACCTATGGTACCCTATAACACTATGTTAAAAGAATGAGGGTGATCTTTAAAGTTCTTGATTCATATATTCCATATTGTTCATAAATGAATGGATGACCAAGGAGTACATCACAGACATCTAAATTGATCACATCATGCAAGACATCATCTTGGAAAGGTTTTATTAAATGTGAAAGAAGACACTGGTGGGTGACATAAAGGTCTCTCCTTAGGCTCAACCACCTAATACTATATGTCTTTGGGTGAGACTTCATAGATAATTTTAGACTTTTCACAACATTAGCAGAGTCTAAATTCTTTTGACTCCTAATATAAAGAATAAAATGCAAAGGCTTACCTTTCACCCAAAACTTAGAGTGAAACAACCTTTCCTTATCATTTAGCCTTTCCTCATGGGTCTGTGATAAAAAATAATTCTTCATCCTTTCCAACTACAGGGTGTGTATGAGGTAGAGCAGTAGAGTCAAATATTATGACTTAGAAAGTAAGACTTGATGGCTTAACATTATTTGGAGTGAGTTCTAGTTTTGTGGTAGTCGCACCATTTCCTATTCTTCCCCTTTTGGGGCTTCTCATCTTTGAACTCCTTTTTCTTCCAATTTTGGCCCCATGTTTGACCTTCTTAGTCACTTTTCCATTTCAAAGGTTGACTCAATCTTCATCATAAACTTGTACACTTCGCTAATGTTTTACAAATTGAAAGTTTCCATTTCACTCCATATATACCATTGTATTCCACCATGATATTTGAGAACTTTGTGTTTCTCACTTTCCTAGATGCCCAATCTCATAGACAGAGAATGAAAAATGTTAGTTTAATCTTGAAAAAACTATTCTTTACCTTGGTGAAGTCATTACCACTATATATATAGATCACTGTATGCTCCAATGGGGTAGTATTCTTCCTTTATGGCTTCCATGAAATCATCCTAGGTAGGTTCCACCTCAAGGCCAATGTCATCCACACTAAAAATTTTCTTGTACACTTCCCACCAATTTTTTATGCGAAATTATGCTTTCAAAAGAGAAAAAGTGATCTTCTCTCCATTGGTGAATTTATTTACAAAAAAATATGAAGATAATTGATCCAACCAATTTTCTACTACATCAACATTGATTTTGACTTCAAATGTAGGGATATCAAAATTCACCTAAACCTTGAAGGGTGTTGGAGCACTAAAAGGACATTCCATGGAGCCAAGGGTTATAAATGAGGAGCCAAAATTTCCCATTGAGATTTATTGGAGGATTTGAGTGAATTGTTGTAGTATCTATGCTTTCTATCATTGGAGGGATTCATTCACCATTTTCTTGAAGGGATCAGATGTCTCAGTGTTTTCTACCATTAGAGGTCATTTGGAGTGAATATGTGGATAGTCTAATGGTTCTATTATTTTTTGCCCAATATTCCTATAGTCTAACCTCATCCTCAAGATAATACACTCTAAATACAAACCTCTCTAATATCACTAATCCAAAAATCAAAGGTTTTAGGTGAAATATAATTAAATAACATAAATAACACAATCATATAATGTTATCTTTGGGAAGAGATGTTTTATTGCTCACAAAACTATAAAAAATATATGCTTATCTCTAGGAAGAGATGTTTAATCTCCATTTTGGGATACATCTATTTTTATACATAATTTGAAGGTAGGAGGGGGATGTTTAAGGTCACCAATCTCAAGGGAGATGAAGTGGTTTGACTTCCATCATTTACAACATTGCAAAATTTGATAAATTACTATTTTTAGATTGCACTATTAAAATTGAAATTTAGGACACTTATATTGTATTTTTGGGGGTCAAAAACCACTAATAATATATTTGTGACATCTCATCCTATTATACTCATTATTATCTTTCTAATGGTTCAAATTGGGAGTCAAATGAATCTATGGTGCAAAATTTATGGCTCTTAGAAGTTTTGATACTAGAACTGCCACCCAAATTGTCACTTGAAGTCTAGCCTAGATCAGAGAGACCTTACCCTAAAATATTCAATGATTAGGTCCTATTCTTCTACTCCCACTAAGTGAAATTATAAATTATAAAACATCAATATGGTGGCCAAAGGGGACTATAAAGACCAAACATTGGTCACTAATTTTAGGGATGATATCTTTGATCCTAAACTGGCTAAGAATCTTAAAAGTTTGAGAGAGGGTAATCACACCCAAATTTTGGAAAGCTTATATAGGGAGGAGTATGACTCATTAAATTATAGAATGTGGGACTACATGCTTACACCATTCATGGTGCCTTATGTTCATCCATATCCAAATTTTTTTGCCCTTTGTGTAGAGAGGTATGATGCCAATACTAGTGTAATTGCTGCCAATGCCCACTTAAGGGTGAGATTTAGTAAAAATGATATCAAGAAGATGTTATGTCTCCTAAGTGACCCAAAGTTTGATATCTATAGCATGGAAAGCCTTCAAGACATCTTGGACTCCTGAATCCATGAAAAATTTCTCTTTCTTGACCTTTTCCTCAAGAGAGACATCACAGAGATGCCTCCTCTACCCATCCCCCTAGAAAAATTCCTCATGTATTACTTGAAGTATACCCTATCTATGTTGGTCTTCATCTTCAGGATGGAATTTGATGCCAACGTTGATAACTTTTAGTTGGGGTTTCTCTTCATCCTAACCATAGCAGAAAAGGGGGAGGTTTATAGGATGGATTTTGCATATGCCATTACCACCACTATAAAGGATGAGATGGCAAACATTTCAATGCATGGAACCTTTTAATACTCATCCTTCCTCTTACACCTCATCCTATACTATTATTCCCAATTCTTCTCGACATATCTTAATCTCAACTCCTCTAAGATGGGTATCTTGCCCAACATGGTGACCCCAATCACCATATGAAATCATGTCTTGTTAGTCACACAAGACTACTAATATTTCTTGGAGATATTTATATATTCAATTCTCATCAACCTTAGCACTGAGGCCATTAAATTTCGAATGATATATGCATAATGGTCATGGCTCACTAGGAGTAGGGTCCTAATCAAATAGTTTTAGGGAACCCATTTTTCATTCATCTGAGTGAATAAGTTCCAAGGAAAACCCTTTCAGTTCCCAGCCTACTAATGGAGAAGACCCTAGCCCTAGAATTAACTCACAAACTCAATGTGATGGACTCTATCTATGGAGTAGGGAATAATAATAAATGCCTATATGATGTCCCTTTCTTAAAAGGGGGCATCATGGTGATAAAGAGGTAGCATGGATACCTTCTCATCACCAAAATAGAGGATATTGGCCTTGACCTAATCACCAATAAATCAAATTGTGATCTAATTAGATACATAGCATTATTTAAGACCACCAACACCCCCAAGAATCAAACATGGTTATAACTAGAGTAGGGGAGGTCACCCATAGAAGACATCCTCCAAAATTATGTGGATATATCCCAAATCTCATCAAATGCCATCAAACTATGGGAATAATTATATAATGTGGTCCAAATGTATGACTAATCTAAGAGATTAATGAAGGGATTGAGAGTGTATCTCACCCATAATGGTTGGATAGAATAGAAAATAACCACCTATACAAAATATAAGAAAGAGATTGGTAAGCCATACACCAATTTTGATTATGAAGAGACAAATGAAACCTTTGAAATTTTATGGGATGAGCATAATCTAGAGGAGATCCTAGTGGAAGCAAGATTCTCTCCTAAGATAGAGATAGGAGGAGAAAAAAAAGAGGAAGAAGAAGAAGATACCCCTAAGCAAGAAGTGTCAGATGTACCACATCAGAAGGAGACAAAAGTCTTAGAGGTTTAAAATCCTTAAACCTGGCCACCTCCAATGTTCCCATACCCTATGGCACCACTAAAATAGTAAGCCTCTTTTGAGCACCTCACAACTAGGTCATTCCTATATAATTGGCCCGAGGTAGCAAAATATAGCTCTTTATTGGATCCCCCATGAAAAGAGATACACTTTTCATATCCCCTTATTTCCACTTCTACCTCCCTAATCACCTCTTCATCTTTTATCATGGTGCAATCACCATTCACCACACCATGTAGAATCCTACCTTTCTATCCTTCTAACCTCACCCTTTATCCACTCACATCTAGAGGAACAACATTTTTTGCTTCATAGTAGCAAGTGACCACTCCATTTTCACTATCATAGGGACTCCCCTTCATAAGGGAAAACATTCAAGCACCAGAGCATTATCATCAGTAAATGGACAAGGCAAGAAGGGCCCAAGAGGCCTAGATGGAGAAGAAAATGGGTAAGTAGGCTAAGGCCCCAATGGAGACTCACATACGATCATTTTATAAACTTGCACAATAATCCCTCATGATTGCTCATCTAACCCCTTAAGTAGTCAAGCCCTCAGAGTAGATGTAACTAAGGGACTATGCCATATAAGCTCTTAGCCTTAATATTAGCTAGGCTAGGCCCATTGATACTGTTAAGCTAATGAAATAAATGTAAAAGTTTATGATTATAGTCGACATCAAAAAACCTTGACATCTAGAAAAGATCAAGCTAGAACTCACCAAGGTGAAGACTATAGTTAACCACCTTAATGCTAAGGCTAAGCCTAAAGATGTAGAACTCAATAAAGTGAGGTCCAACCTTTAGATCCATAGCTCTAGTGAGAGATTCCATGTAGAACCTAATCTACAAGTGGCCATTAAGACCAAGCTACATGAAAGAGAGACTAAAATATCATAGACCCATCAAAACCTCTTAGATTCTAATTAGGCTTTTCAATAATTGTAACAATAAGCATAAAAATAATCCTTAGTTAAGAACCAATAAATGGAGAAAATGAAGAATGACGTTACCATCCATTCACAGACCATGGAAATCCTCCCCATGATCTATCAGCTATACAAATCTTACTTGGAAAATATTAAGGGTACAACTACAACCTAAAATTGGCCCTCACCTTCATCACAAATTCATAGAATTTGAACTCTTAGGTAAGCATAGTCTTTGACTAGGTCGTTGCCTTCATGTCCCCAAAGGTCTCAAATTCATAGCTCCTTATCAAAAATATTTATAATTATTTTAATGAAACATTACAAGAAATTGTGGTGGCCAACTGAAGGTAGAAAATAATAAAGGTAAATTAACTCCTAGGCTGCAATAAGGTAGCCAACAAATGCAAGACATTTATTAATGCCTTAGAGTAGGTAGTCCAAGAAAGATGGGGGAATATAAAACATTTAGTCCAATTAAGACTCCCTTACCCATTCTTAGTAGAAAAAAACATCCTCCTATAGGACCAAATTAAATTACTACTAAAACAAAAATAGAATGACGAGACCATATTCATCATTCTTAGTCAATCACCTAGTGTCTTCAAAGTGGAAAAGATATTTTAGACACTCACTTCGCTAGATATATAAATGTTGGTGATTTTTCAAGGCTTGGGGAGCATCTCCTTTAAGGAGATTATTGATTTATATAGAGCCTTCAAGGCTCTTAATAAGAATACCAAGCTTAAGGAGGAAGAATGGGCATCTTTGCAAGTGGCTCTTCAAAATTTGTAAGTTTCAAGAACTTCCTCCTCCTTTGAAATTTTGTTTCAACTAGTCTAAGTACTAGATTTTTGGGTTCTCTCATCTATCCTATGAGTCACCAAGAACTATGGATCAAAATCCATGTTTTCTCATTTTGGAGTAGTCAGCCGCTTTTACCTCAGGCTTATTAGGCACCTTCCATAGTTATTTTGTTAGCCTCTTCCACCTTGGGATCCCTTTTTCAAAATTTTCCTAAGTGTCAACCTCTTTTTACTTCCCCTCATGTGTTATCTTAGTGTTTCTTCATCCCAAATAATCTCTCATTTCCCTCTAGTGTATCATGCACTTGACACATGGCAGCCCAACACTTGTTTGAGGCTAGTTCATTTTGGTTAGACCTTTAGACAATGCCATTAACTAGTGGATGAATAGATGGGACCCACCAAATTTTGTATTAGTGAATGTATTTCCAACATGTGGTTACATCATTCTCAATTTTATAAATAAATTCCCAACTTCCCCCTAGAGGAGAATCTTCTTTATATAATGTGCCCCCATGCTCAACCTTGCTAAAGAAGTGCCTAATTTACCTAGAGAAGCACTAGCTCAACATGTGTTATAATTATGCTTATCCATGAGAAATTTTGGTGTATTATACCTTGGAGTTATGCCATTTTCCAATAAGAAAAAGAGAGGAACCCACTATGTGGTTATATCAATAAGGAAATAAGTCTTTCCATATGGAACCATAGCACTCTTCAAAGGCAAATGTTTTCTTGTCAGATCTTAGAGCATCACCATTGGATGAGAATGTGGGACCCTCCCTCTATCAATAAATATTTTATAACACTTTAATCCAACTTAAAGTGTTATATATCAAATTTTAAGGACCAAGGTCAAGGGTTCATAGAATAGTAAAGTAGCTCTAGATATAAACACATGGCATCACTTCTATTATCCAAAGCATCGTGGTCATAATAGAAATATATAGTTGCACCATATCTAGGATCTAGAGGCTAACTAAACTCATGAGCATGAGTCCCTCATTCAATTGCAATGGCATCATCATGGGCATGAGTGTTAATATTTCTAGGTGTCTTTACCATGAGAGGCCATCTCGCCTATATATTATAGGCTCATCCATTTTGGAATGGGTTGGTTATCATTTTATTGGTATTTTCTACTTTTATAAACAACAATTTGTAATATAATAGAAGTAATATTAGTTCTCATTTTCTCATTCTTCAACCTTAATAGGTTCCCCTCACAAGTGTGACTAGACATTTTATATATGCCTTTGATGGCCTTATACATTATATTATCCACATAAAAATGAAGAATATGTTTTATTCTATGTCAATGTTGGTGGAAATTTATCTCTTCTTGTCATTTCATTTCTCTGCTTCTATATTTTTGATCTTTTCTTACCTTATAGATCTTAATTCATGCTTCATGTTCATTTATGATTTGTAGTACTCAAGGATTCAATATAATTAATGAAATAATAGGTTAATGATTTAAATATCTTGGTTAATCACCTTATTTAGTGTAATTTTAGTATTATTTGCATTTATTTCCTTCTCCCTTTTCACCCTTAACTTGGAATAAAGAGTCAGCTTCTAAGATGCCAAAGGTTGATTTACAAACTACAATTTGGTCTCATGCCTATAAAGCTTCCCATATGAGGTTTTTAAACATAAAGTGATAGTTTTAGGTGTCAAAACTACCCTTTATTTATGCATAAAATTTCTAAAAACTCATTTAGATACATTTTTGAGTTTGTAAAAACATCAAGATGCATCTTCATGGTTTAAGTTTCTTTAGAAGTCTTAGCTTCCTAAAGGGTGTTTATTAGATTCATATAGATTCATGTGATACTTCCATCCTCATTAAGTTTTAATACCACCATTATGTTCCTTAGGTCATAAAAAAACCCTCTAAGACTCCACACATGTCATGCATAAAGAGAATAAAAAAAGGATGCGACTATCTTTTTTATCCTTGCAAATATGAGATCTTATTTGTTCATGGATTGAAGACCCATTGTGTTATTTTAAGGACATATATTTCACACTTCTTGATATTTAGGACATATATAACATTTAATTCATGTTTTATGTCCTTATTAAGGGTCTACAAGTTTCTATAGACCATCAAACTTGCATTTTAAACTTGAAAAAACTCCATTTTTATTATAAATGTGTTAAATATCTTCTTTTATAGCCTCCTTAACCCTACTTATTACTTTTTTATCTCTTGATAGGATCCTTATATTACTATAAATATACTATAATAGAATTTTTAGGCTTTAGGATCTTGGTTTCTCCTAAACAAGGCCTTGCAACTTCTTGACATGACCTACAAACATGACTAAAAGATCTTCTTTACTCATTACAACATTAGCAAACTAATGGGAATTGGTTAGAAGACCTCTACAAGAATTAAGGAGTGAAATAAAACTCAAGAGTATCCTTTGATCAATAAGTAAGGTTTAATCATCGAAAAATGACACTTGAGTGTTAAGAGTGCTACTTAAGGCCAACCACCCCTATCTTAGCCATATACCTATCGTAGGGCCTATTTAGACACTTATCCATCTTTTGTGTAGACCACACACCTCCATATACATCTCAAAATCAGCCTCAAACCTTTCTTTAGACATCTAATCCCTTAGTGCCTCAAGTTATATAACTTGGACACTAGATCCATAAGTGGCCATTAGTGACACAATGTTATTGTTGTATTTGGGTGTTATTATCCTTTTCCATCTTTTTAGCTCCAATGGATATATTTTAAATTCACAAAGAACCTAGGGTCAGCCTAGACCTATTTTAAACCACACATAAACACCATATCAATATATATAACATGAATTTTAGCCTTTTATCCACTAAATGTGAACCAAATGCAAATACACACAAATAAGCTCAAAACAAGTTGTTCACAATCAAGGTTATTAATCCCTATTCTTCCCTAATTCTATATATAATAATATATAACCCTCCTAATCTTATAATGTATATATTTCATGTCTCAAGAATAAATCAAAGCACTCAAACTAGAATTTACACTAGCTTCACTTACACTTGCACCAATACTTATGTGGGGAGAATTGCATTAGGATTGATCCCTCCTTAGAGTATTAGTATGTAGGCAACTTTAACCATAGTGGGGTGTTGAGGTGTCTAGCCTACCCAACTAACATCACATATTTGTTACTTGTGAGAAATCAAATTCCATAATCATATGGAAGTCTAGGGTTTGTATACAAAATCAATCATAATAGATCATAAATAGAAAATTAATATTTGTCCACATAGGAACATGATTGGTAGAATAATACACAAGTGCTCCCATAAGCATAAAATATTTCTTTCATAAAGGAAATTGGTGCCATAAATAGACACTAGTACCATATTACTACTATTTAGGGTATGTCATTATTGTTGAGGAGTGTTTTTGATACTTGGATCCTATTTTTAACACTCAAACTAGTTATTGTACCAGTTTTTAGCCTCTAGATTGTTCATCTTAGGTAGTTTCTATCTAAGTATTCATTTTTATCCTTCATCGATATTATTATAAATATCATTTTAGCTTAATACTTTCACAAATTAGTGGTTTTATTTATTACATACTTTATACCTTGATGTATTATGCTTAGCCCCTATAATAACCTAGGTCTTAAACTCCATAAACCCTTAAAGTTTTATTATTTGGTGAACCTGAATTACTTTGAATACTAATTTAAAGCCTTATTTCCATCCTAGGTTTTGCCTTCTCCATTTTTGTGTAGTAAATTAGGGTTTAATAAATTATAATTTTCCTAATTTTTTCACAACCTAATTGATCCATATCAATCCTCTAATAAGGTTTCATTGTTTAAATATTTCAAAATTTTATTTAAAACCCTCCAAAATTTAGATTTGCATATTAGGTCCTCATAAACTCAAAAATCACCCTTAGGATTTCAAGAAAATTTATAATTTTTTTTAAACATTAGGATGAATATGCAGCATAATTTCAAATATATTTATGTTATATTATAGTCTCCTTGTTATTTATTTATTATTCATTATTCACATTCCCTTTTTTCAAAAGTTTAAAATGACTTCCAAGAAACCTCTTACCCCTCACCAAGTTGATAAATTTCTAATTTTTTCACATAATTATACAAGTGAATAAACAAATTTTTAATATTGCACACTAGCACATGATAATGAAGATGTTTTGATTTATAATCATGATGATTGTTATTGTTGTAATAATGGATATGATGATTACTATAATCATGGAAATGAAATTATTGATGAGTATATATTATATTCATATTATTCTCTTTATTTTATCTCTTCTCCTACTTCTCAAGATCAAACTAACAACATACAACCAAAATAACACCTTGTTGTTCATGCTTTCTTTCAATGTGATCCTAGCTTTTAAATCACTTTCTCTAAAACTTTATTCAAATTAAATAAAAAAAAGAAAAATAAAATGAATTTACCTTTGCATGGTTCAATTAACATTATACATGATGTTCCTAGCATATAAAATCAAAATGAACATTTTTACCCTTCTCAATTCAATTTGAAAAAGCATGTACAAATGATATTTCACCTTTGAACAATGCACAAACTAAAGTGAATTATATGATTTTATCACTTTATTTTACATTTGAAGTTCAACACAATGATTCTATTAAAAATTTAGATAATTCAAATATTTATAACTCCTCTCTCACATGTCATAATGTGCCAAATGAAAACATGAATGCTAATTCTTGTATCCTTGACTCCAATATTGAAAATAATGAACATATATGCATTCCACTCATACATAGTGAAGAAATGCATTTAAAATATTTTTCTACTCTTTCTCTCTTAGTGAGCATGTGAATGATAATTCTTCTAGTATTACTTCTACAAGTTAATTAAATTTTGATTGTGATGAGCATTAGAATACTGATGATTACTATGATTTTGGTGAAGGCATTGGGTCTAAACTCTTTAATTATCTCCCAACTCCACTCATTTATCATATTCAAATTGATTACTTATAAAATTCTAGTTCGAATGATAACATGCTTTTAGATAAAGACAAATAACTAATACTTATGTTCATAGTTTACATATTTTACATTCGCATGATAATAACGTATCTTGTAGTCCATTAGCATGTGATACTTATTTTAAAATTAAAAAAATAAGAGATACTAATGAATCTCCCTTAACCCCTTTAAAAATATATAACCTATTTCTTATCCTAACCTCCATGAGGGTGATAACACATTTACCTCTCATTAGGTCCAAGTTATCACCCCTCCAAAGCTTATGGTGATCAAAACCAAAGCTACCTAATGCAGTGTACCAATGGGTATAATTACTAACAATATTAAATAATTAAGTGAACATATTGATGATGTTAACTTACCTTCACAAGAGCTAATATCCTTGATGCATACCATGGGTTATTTACAAGTACATTGCCTCACTTTATAAATTAAATCATACTACTCTTGTGCTGACTCTAATACCATCCATGGCAATCCTATCCCATGTAGAGTATTTAATACAAAGTTATCACAAAAATTTTAGATACCAACATTACCAAATTTAAATAGACATGGAGATCCATATTTTCACCTTCAAGCCTAAAAATTGGCTGTGGCACATGTCACTCATAGTTTTATTCTCTTATATTTATTTACATAGACTCTAGAGGGTGAAGTATTAAATTGGTTTCATCATTCACTCCCTAGTGGTTCAATACACACATGGGATGAGTTACAATAAGTCTTTCTCGTGCACTATATTCATAAAAAGGGACCTAAAATCACATAAGACATGTTTCCTTCATTAAATTGGGGTGATTTATAAATAATAAATGATTAAATTTTATGATTCAAATCATGTATTTAATAATTGATATACCAATTGGTAGATTTATAGGCATAATACATCTTTGATAGAGGCATAATTTTTCCTCTTAAGAATAAATTTTTATATGAGATATCCAAATCATTTTGGCATATATGTTACATAATTATGGAATAAGAGAATAATTTGGGGCTAGTTGAGACACATTCAAAGAAATATTAGGATTTATACCTCTCACTGTCATAGTCATCTAATATGGTACAAAAACCTAATCCACCTATGGTTAAGGAAAATGTGGAATAGTAAAATCCAATCAAGATACTCAATAAATTTGAAGAGCCACTTTATAGAGCATATCCTATATTGGATAGAACATAAGACACCAATAGTGAGGCCATATAGTTTTTAGATAAATATAGGTCTCATGACATATTATTCACATTAAAAAATAGGTGGATGGTTACCCTTCCTCCTGATCATCATAATCTAACACATCATTTTAAAAGAATAAGAAAAAAATATTGAAATTATCTTAGAATAAATGGAACATGAATTGTTGTGCACTTAGAATTCATATCAACCAATCTGTTAATAAAGGCATTATAACATTCACACAGGGGGCATCAATATCTCCTTATCCACACAGTTCTATATCACACTTCACTACAAGGTATTTATCCCAAGATGTTCCTTTTGGTTACTCATCATATGTGCCATGTGGTTTCTAGGACCCCCACTTATGTGAGGTCCCATACACAACATATTTAATAGAGATGGAAGCTAGTTCATAAATATCAACTTACTATAAAAGTATGGTAAAATAAAGGAAACCAACTCCACCACAATTTTTAGTTTGACCACTAATTAATATATTTATCAATACTCATAGATATTAGAGAATAATTTTAGCTAGACCACCAATTAAGATATTTGGAAATAATCAAAGACATCAAAGCATAGTTTCAGTTTGAAAACTAATAAGATATTTGGAAACAATCATAAATATTATAGCATAGTTATAGTTCAACCACTAATTACTATATTTTTTAGCGATCATAAAGATTAGAAAATGATATAAATTTTAAAACCAATTAAGATACTTGCAAGACATAATGCACAATAGAACATAGTATCTTCATGACAACTAATTAAGATATTTGCTATAAAGTTTAAAAATATATCTATGATCAATACACCATGAGAAATATCATTTACAAAAGTTATCACTACACCTATATAACATAAGTAATATGGTCACTTTTTTACTCTTCCATCATAACTCAAATAATTCATGACACAGTTCATAGGCTTGTTAAGTTAGCTTCATAGATTCATATCCCTACTCCACAAGTACTATCAATTACATATCACTCAAAACAATTAATTCTAAGACCTCATATACTTTTTTTCATATCATCCACAATTACTCTTTTTCTATTTGACATAAGGCACAATGATAGTGAGTCTCTTGTGAGAATCATCAGTTAGTATGTTCATTCCTACTTGTTCATAGCTTACTTTATTCTTGATCATTGTATATAGTTTAAATTTCATGTTTCTTGTAAATAGCTTGTATATATAAAATTATAAAAAAACAATATAAAATGTCAAAAACACAAAAACATTCAAATATCTACTTAGAAAATACAAATTATAGATTGTATGCATTTTCATTTTTATAGTTATTATACTTTTCATGTATAACATATGTTATCTATGTTAGTGTAGTCAATTTTATCATATTTACATTCTTCACTTGTTCTTTTCAATTGTTTGTAGGTACTTACAGGACCCACATACACCACACAGATCTAGATTTGCCACTATCTAACCATTAGGGGGACATAAATTGATACATTTATTCCTCATTTGACACATTTTCCCATTTGGGGGCATCTTACATATAATTTAGATTGCTAGGATACATATGTATATAATCTATATCATATATTTAACATTGTTATATCTTAATAGTGATCATCCTACCTTAGTCATTTTTTTAATCTACTACTACTCTAGAATTAGTTTATGTAAATATTTGTTCTTATACAAATTTTTATCACATGTCCATACATACTCTCATTTCTATCTTTACTAATTTATACTTGATTGTGCCTTTATGATTATATATCTATTCATGAGAATTTGAATATGTCATTGTTCTATGACTATATGCCACTTCCTTCATTATATGTATGCTTTGGACATAGCCCATGCCATTATGTGTGATCTTACAATTGTGTATTCAAACATTCAAACATGTCCTTCCATGTGGCTCTAAGGCAAATTTTTTGATCTTTATGTATGTGGACATCTGAACATGTCCTTATATGTATTCATATCTCATATTTAGTGACATGTGACCATGTCCCTTGTATTATGGCCCCTTGGCCTAATTTATGTGCCTCATGTGTGTTGTATGTATTCTTTCATGTATGTGTCATGCCCATGAAACTTATCTCTTTCTTGTTACACACTTTAGTTTAAGATGACATGAGGGACTTCATACATCTTTGTATCCTCCTTGGGTGTCATGATGGACATCATGCACCATCCCCCTAGGTAGTTACTCAATTTGTTACTCAGATTTGTTATTTATACACATGTTTACATTATTATATCTATCTTGACAACCTTGTGAATGATAGATATAACATACATCATACATTAGAAAAATATGTTCATATTATATTAAATTTTGATGTCATGTATATACATTATATTGGTTTATTACGTAAATATCATATATGTTCATGCTAACACATATCTTATAGAGATTTTTCTTTTGAGGATAAATCTTTTAGAGGTTCAATAACTCCCCTCAAAATATGGGGAATTCATAAAGGTTTTTCATAGATACAGGCCATCCAAATTCACTCAGAATATAGTTTCTAACATAGGCACAAGATATAGAGCTCAATTTTAGGAAAACATAGTGGAAATAGTTGGATAGAGATCAAACCTAGTAGAAAAATAACATAGTAGGACAGTAGTGCCAAAGTGCTACTTTTTATGGTATGGTGATATTTTATAGTATCACCATAAATATAAAATTATATATTTTCTAGAAAGGCACAATAGTTACAGTCTATGTTTGCACATATTCAATTATAATTTATCAATTTTTACTTAGTTTTGCTCAATTTTGAACAAAATCATACCAGTTTGATTAGATTTTGGGATCATATATGGCATGAACACTCCCATTTAAATTTTAGTTAATTAAATACATATTATTAAAACTCAATCTAGAATCTATATGCTCAAATATCAAATTTAGGGGCATGTGCATGGAACATTATTTTGGTATGTTCACTTATACACCAATTGATTAGATAGAATGAAAAACTTAATGTCACACTCTATGTTGTATGTACCAAACACCATGTTCTAATTAATATACCAGATTGATGCCTTACTCTATATTTAGTGGTTAAAATTATCATTTAGTCCTTAAGCTACATACTCGAGTGCTTCTGGAGGCCTCTAGGCTAATTTTCATTCTAGATTTCTTGAGTGGCCAGAGATTTGTTATATATAATCTAAGTTAAAATCATAAAAATTTAGTTATAGATGTATCTAGTATACATGGGTAGGCAATGATGGATTCATAATATACTTGAGTTATTGATCCACCTACATATGAGGATTGGACAAGCCATCAATATGATCTAAGTTATTCATAGGTTATGATCCACCAAGTAGGGGTGAGAAATAATGGAATCAAATTTGGATTAATTTCTTGAGCCACACACACCTAGGTATTGATAGAATCATTATCTTAGTCCAATATATTCACTAATTTTATCACTATATAAATGCACACACATAGGATGTCACTAGGT
>JARHVA010000694.1:227500-347500 GCA_037957365.1 Torreya grandis | reverse complement strand
GTTTGTTAAATGTGTTATACTATCATATTTTTATAGAGAAGTTGTCCAAAATAGAGAGTAATATTCATTAGCTACTTTTCCACATAGGGATTGGGATCCTTAAAACGTAATGTTGGAAATTTAACTTGTCAAGGCCAAATGCTAACCCCTAAACTAAAAACTTTTCTTGTCTCAGTTATCTTGTTTATTTTAGTAATGTTTTTTATGATCTTGATGTATTTTACCATCATATGAAGGGAGTGAGTTTCAATGTGTAGTCATGGTCTTATCTCATTGTAAGCTTATCATGAGATTTTTTAGCATAATTTAGTGTATGAAAGGTATTAATATGTCTATGATATTTTTAATACGTGTTTAATACATATAAAATCTTATTTTGGACCTAAACATGACTCTAATGTAATTTAAAAAATATTTAGTGACAATTCTCCTTGTAAAATTGTATTTTTTGCCTCAAAGTGAAGGTTTTTGCCTTAAAATCATAAAATTACACCCTAAACAGCTACTAAAATAGTAATAATACCTTTAAACCCATCCAAATTCATGTAATTACCTTAAGCATAAGGTCTTTTTCTTTGAAATAACATTTTATGCAGGTTAATGCATGGAAAAAGGTCTTTTATAAGCTCACACATGCCAATTTTTGGCCAAAAAGTGTGTAAAAATAATTAACACTTGTTTTAACATAAATTTTGACTCTTTTTATTCCTATCCATCCCTATATTATTATTTCAAGACTTAAGTTGTGAATAAAAGGCAAAAGCAAGACATTTTCAATGTGTTTTTCATGCAAAGTATAGAATTGTATGGCTTTTCCATATAAATGAGGCCAAGATCAAGAAGAAGAAGGAATATTAGGTATTCCATAAGAATTTAAATAAAATAAGATTAAAAATAGGCCCAAAATTTGTTCCCTCTAGTCATCTTTCTTTTTTGAATGTAGGGAGAGCCTTTTAGATTTGTAAGTGGTACAACATGAGAGAAAATCCATGTCTAAAATTTTGGATAGAGAAAGTAGTCTTAGAGAGTTCCTACATATTATAAGTGGATATAAAATTTGTCATCTATCCTTCATGAACCATCCCTTTAAAGTTAAGGCACACATCAACTGTTCTTAATCCAAGCAGGCAACCACTTGAATCTCTCTTCATCTAAGCATCATGGTAGAAACAATTTATGCCTTGGATCTTCTTAGGAGTAAAATTAACCTTTAAATGGTATTATTAAATTATTTTCCACATATTTGAGGGTTAAATATATCTCAAGAAGATAAAGGAGTTTAATTTGGAAGTCCACAAGCATATGAATAAGAATTGTATAGTCTAGGATAGAGAAAGATCATCATAGATTTATTGGATTCTTGGTATGGGTCTCTTTCATGTAATTATGTTTTCAAATCAGGTTTATCAAGATATTCATAAAAAAACATATCAATAATTCCATCATTATGTTCTTAACATCTCCATTATGTTCACTATTTAACATTTTTTAAGGTTTCTTAGCTTTGGTTGAGGATCTTGGCATATTCCTAGGTTTCATTTTTAGCATCTTATGTTCCTTCAATGGCATCCAAATTGATATGTGTCATGGAGGGTATGTTCATGATTTCATAGGAATATTAAAATTTGTCTTGGATGACTCCTATTTTCCCTTTTCATCCCCATTTTGGTTCATCCCATATCATTATCTTTCACTACCATTCTCATGATGATTAAGCTTCATTCTCCCCTCCATTCATGGTTTTCCTTCTTCCTTTCCCATTATCCCTCCTTCCACTCATATCCATCTCAATAATCCAATTTCATAAGGATTAAATGGGTATAAACAATAATAATTATTAATATGGAGATATGTAAACCAAAATACCTTACTAAAATATCAAGAATGACTACCTACAGTCATAAAAAAACATAGTTAGTGGTTCTCATGAGGTATAATGAAATAAAAGCTAGAATAATGGCATAAAAGGTATTTATTTGATAACTCTCTCATAAAGATGAAAAATATTCAATGATAAATTCATACATAATGGTTTTTTATGACTTTATTAAGTCTAAATTTAGTCAAAATCTATACATATACAACCATCTACATATTAGAAAGGACACAGATTTTGAAGGTTGACATCATAGCATGAATGTATGAGTGAAGTTGGAAATAATTGAATGGTTATTGACCTATATTATGGACTAATTTATGTAATAATCCCAAGTATGCATCCATAATAAAATAATCAAGTATCGTTTGAGACACCTATAGGCCTCGTTTCATGTAAAAACTTCCAATAGTCATGTGTCTTGGAAATATTTAGGTCTATCTAATGTTCTTGGTGCCTAGTTATATTTACCAAATACATAATAAATATTAATTTTATATCCTAAATGAGGGATATATATAATAATACATGTCTAATTTCTTGACCAACTAATGAAGCACAATAATAGAGACCTACAATCAGCTTCAAAAATAAGCTATAGCCAAGGTGGACAAAGTTAATGAAGATAATTTCATGGATGTTGAATTTTAAGATAGGTTATTATGACTATGAAAATAATATCATGAAGAATTAAGTACT
Source organism: Torreya grandis (assembly GCA_037957365.1). Lineage (NCBI taxonomy): Eukaryota > Viridiplantae > Streptophyta > Pinopsida > Cupressales > Taxaceae > Torreya > Torreya grandis. The sequence continues at coordinate 344,925 of JARHVA010000694.1, read as the reverse complement.
CTTAAATCTATTTTTACCTTTTGTTAAGATCTCAAAGTCTTAAAACTCTACACATTACATATAAAATCTTATCATCATGCATAGTCAAGTTTAGAGTAAGAGAGAAGGTCTACTTTCAAGAAGGTTTAATGATGATATGAAATGTGATAGTTTGGAAATATATACATATTAATAATCATAAAATAGAAGATAAAGGGAAAATAATGAGTGAGAATCACTCTCAACCCAATAGGTTTTCAATAAAACTGACACCTACAACAGATTGAGGGTCTCTTGGAGTATGAAACTTGAGTCACCAAGTTCAAAATAGTGAAAGTGGTGTTGTTATGGCATGAATTTAAATTAAGTTTATTACATGTTTGAATATAATCTTTATATTTATTAATAACATAACATAAATTTCATTTGAAATCTCTATACACATAAGAAGGTCACCTACAATCTCCTCAACTCAATCATTTCTTTCAAATTGGAAAATAAGATAAAGGCACAGTGGTAATTTAAAGATTTTCATGATAGTATGTAATATTAATAGTTATGATGTATTTTAATGAGATTAAGAGGATAGAGAGGGACTATAAATAATGCCACAGTCAAGTTTACCTTATCAATGTAACCTACAACCATACAATGTCATTTCCTCTCTAGTACAGTCACATACTATCAAAATGCAACTCAAGACTATTTAATCCAAGAATAATAATTATGAAATGACTTATTAAAGTAAATAAAATAATATAAATATGTAAACCCTGGTCAATAATACTAAAGTACTCCCATGACATGAAGATGAAGGTACAACATGATTGTACATAATAAGATAGTGTGTGAAGATTAAAACAATGCAAGAAGAGTGAATATGTTAGAAGAAGAGATTAGAGAGAGGTTTGAAATTAATTTAAGGTATTAAAATAATAAATTTATGATAATAATATTTCAAAATACCTCCATTTCTCATAAGTCACTACTGATAGCAGTTTATGACATTCATGTCACTTTGAAATTCATTTGAAGATATAAGATGCATGATTTTAACTAGAGATATAAGAATAAGTGGATAAATGATTAAAAACAATTTAAATGAGGAATTTTAATGGTATATTAAAAAAAAAAATCATCATCAAAGCCCAAATCAAGGTGGAAAGAAGGAAAACTCGGTCTTAATATTGAACAAACAGGCAACCTACTACTAAATTTTGGGAAAATCCACCTACAAGCTATCATATGCATGATCCACGCATGAAAAATGGTGGAGATGATCTTAATTATTTTATATACCTATCCATAATATTTTTTATGTAAATATAATATGATATCTATTCATTTTTTTGTTACATTCAACCCCTTGTCTGTTGATAGTCTTAATCCAAGCCAACAGACTTCTTAAAGATTTTTAAGGTGTGGTAGAGGGTATAAATTTTATTTAAGTATTTTATGAGAATGATATGTTTATTTTAAATATTCAAAACATATTTTAATAGTGATAACACATCAAATTATATGCAAACCATGCCTTTGAGGGATAAAACAAGCAGATAGTCCTAAAACCCTACAAACACACAGTCATCTTTTAGGACTATTTAATGAACCTTTTATTATTTTTCTAGGAATTTAAATAATTTGGAAGGTCATTTAAACATTTAAATAGTAATTTTATTTATTAAAATTTCAAAATACTGTCCAATTATACACCTCAATCTTATTTCTTGCATACACATTTCATGGCAACCTCTAGAAGTACGTTTTCATCACGTAGAGATCTTTATGTTAATTTTACATGGGAGGTCATAATTTTCATGGTTTATGAGGGGGTAAATATAATAAATTTTCATTTAAAGTGGTTTATTATCATAGGTGTCTATGTTATGAACAATCATTAAGAATTTATGGACCTCTTAAACCCTCTTAAGCCCTCATAACCACCTGATGGAGTTAAGGATATAAATTATTCATCCAAATGGAATTTTTTAGATATGAAACAAAATTTAAGGTCTTATAAATTCCCTTGATAACCTCTATGATTATATATTTATCATGTGTAGTACTTTTATTATACAGACTAGGTAAAATAAGTTAATTTTGACCTAAAATATAAGGGAAGAAAGGGTAATTGCACATTAAAAAGATTTGAGAAGAAATATGGGGTCTTGGAATATCTTCATAACACTTAAATAGTAATCAATAGGGGTCATTTGGTTTATTTACATAGGTGGATAGGTTTGTAGGTCAAAGTAAGAAGCTATTTGCATGTAGGGTAAAGAGTAATAACTTGATCAAGCCCATATCATGACTCCATAAAATTATATGCATGTTTTCTAGGTCCATTAAATTTTATAGTATCCATAAAAATAATTATAAAATCAATATATTGAATAAACTATGCAAACACCTATGCTTTCCTTGGCATCACAAGACAATGCCATCAAATAGAGGTAACAAGATCCAAATAAGGATCATGGGGGAACTAAAAGTCATCATGAACATCATCATTACGTACTAAGAGATTTTTATGCTATTTTTGAGCCATATGAGAGGAGAATTAGTGATAATTTTTGTCTAAGAACACCAGACATTACTTAAATAACCTATTTTCTACTTTGAGAGGAGACTTCATATGCTCACCCTAATACACACCTTTTTTATGGGAAGATGATTAGTTTAGGGGATTAAAAGGGAATAATACACTATTTTTTTTGAGTTGTTTTAGGAATTCAAAGTCCATGATTTATGAAAAATCATTAAGAGCCCAAAGCACTATAAAACCCTTACAAAGCCTAACTACAAACATGTTTGGGAAGATTTAGAGAAACATGCATCCAAAATCATTAAAACCTCTTAAATATCACCTAGATCATAAACTAAACTTTGAGATATCCATGTCCATATCCATTGGTTATATGGATTTTTTATAGACTTGGTAGAAAATAGCTTTTTGAGAGAAAAAAAACATAAAAGTAGAGGTACAAGGTAGTTTAAATAATTTCCAATCATTATTGATGAAAGCCTAAAACTCTTTATTCATCATAAAATCATCATATGATCATAAATATTCCTAAAAGTTTCATTGGGAGCTCAGTTAAAATAACCAATCTATAGGAAATAAAGGAAAAGGTAGCTAGTCAAATAGTTTGACTAGTTTATAGGTGTTGCTTGCCAAGGAGGACTCATTTCATGATATAAGGAATTCATTCATGTCCTGAATTCATCATTTTTTTAGCTTTCCAAGGTCATATATAGGTTCTAATTTTTGCTAAGCACAAAAAGTTAGGCTATTATCCCTATTTTAGCCTAATAGACCTATTTACTCAATGAAGTAAAGAGAATATGTCTTATAAAATTATATATGAGAGATAATGTGGAATTTAAATAGTATAAAGCTGATCCACATATTGAAAAACAAATATCTAATGTCAACTACATACTTAAATGATCTTTGTGATGAGTTAAATGGCCTTCCGCTACTTCAAACAGATGCATAACTCATTTTGAGTTCTAATTCATGGGTTAACTCACTTCAACAATAGTTTTCTAATCAAAATGTGGAATATCATGTTAGAGAAAGATACTAGATAAGACAAAGAGGGCCCACCACCTTTTTTTAAATTACAAAGAGATCATGCAAAGATCATGCAAGCTACTAGACATAAGAGACTTCTTGAAGATTATTGTTTGAAAATTGTAACTGAAGTTAGACTTGAAGTTAAGGATTAGTTGACTTCTTCTCTCCTCTACAATACATTTGCTAGAGATTATTCTCTTTTGTTATATATTTAGTCTTGAAAGCCTATTTTTAGGATCCCTCTCTTAGGCATAATGAAACTCTACCAAGATTGATCTTTGTAAACCTCTTGACATAATAAAATAACTATATTTAGATTCTTATATACTAGTTTAGTGTGTTATAGTGGTTTGATTTTCACATGTGGTAGTATTTTATCCCTTAGAAGGTCCTAATCTCGCCTAATTACTAGTATGCCATCTTATGAAAGTCATATATAGTTTTTATTGTTGATTGATGAGTTAACAATGGATATATTGACTAGTTAGTTCCTTGAATTAGGCTTTCCATCATTTACCTCATTCTTTGATCACTTGATGAAACCTCTATGTGAAATATTATTGCATAAGAATCCTTTGGATTTATAGAATTCATGATTTTCATTGCCTATTAGGTTTTTAGGAGTTAAAATAGAGTGGATGAACTTGAAATAATTGTGTGTCACCATCAGTAGTATATATTTCCCTTTTAGTAATCCTTCTAACCCTTTTTAACCCAAAAGGCATAGTAGGTTTTAGTAAGCTAAGCATAAATTGATACATTAAAGGATCTAGCCTCATAAATCTATAATAATGGTCTAAGTACATCTATCCCATAATATTATAGCATTCTAATGTTTGTCTAGGATTAAAGGAGATTAAATCAATCTGCCTTCAATTTGGTACAACCTGGGTTGCTAAAATTTCTAGCACACTCAGTCGAACATAGATCTAACCTTTATAGTAAAAATTTATAACATTTTGATCATTAAAAGTAATTTCAAGTACTCATATGGTCATCATCTCATAATTAAAGGGTAGCTCTTTTTCATAAATTTAGTTATATTCATATGTATTCTAAGCTATGGCATCATATGGGAGAGATTTTAGTCACATGCCTTCTTATCAACAACCCTATTATCCATATCAGTTTGAATATGATCCATATGCATCTAATCCTCACCCATATTGACCATACCATGATCCATATTATCCTTATTATGAGCCTTAAAAACCATATTTACAACCTTATCATTATTATGGTGATTCATACTAATCCTATGATAACCCTCATGAACCTTGTTATCTTCTTGATCAACTCAATCAAGTTACAAGAAAATCCATGTCAAGATTCAAACAAACCTTATTTTTCTATGAGAAACAAATGGTAAACATAGACACTCAAAAGAGATATGGTTAGGATATCCCCAAGCATAAGATTGAGAGCATGAGAGATTCATTTTAGCAAACTAAATAAGTATGTGCATCTTTCATAAGAGAAACCCATTCAAAATTTAGTAGTGATATTATTAACATAGGTGGTATAACTATAAACATTGAAGAGAGGTTGGTTGTTCATGAGAAACATCAATTCCCTATCGAGATACTTTTTTCTCTTCATGAATATCAAATAAAAATATATCACAGCTCTCAATATTCCTCACAAAGCTTGACATGTTTTCCTACTTGGAAATATATCTAAGAGAGACCTTAGAAGAAGGAAGAAGTGTGTTTTGAGAAAGCTAATTTTCATGTTTCATATAAGATCATTCAGGAACCTTCATCTTTAGGATTGTAGGGAGAGTTCCCTACTGAGTTGGCTCATGACTTTAAGTCTCACCTTACCAAACAAGTTGAGCTTGCAAATCAACATCTTTAATAGTCAATAATAGTTGCAAAGGAAACACAATATTAGTAGAAAAATTTGTCATTCATTCCCATGGCTACAATAAGTGCAAATGAAGAATCTCCTAGCCCCAAGTTCATGACTTGGAAATAGGTACAATAGTCTAGGGAGAGTGAAGAGCATTCAATTTTAAGTCTAATTATTATTTTTTAAATCAAGCAAGAAGTCATTAAATATTCACTCTTTTATCCTCAAAATCCCAAGTCCTTTCCTTTATGGAAATATATTCAAGATAACTTGAAATAGATAAATGAGGTAAATGTGATCAAAGTTGAGTAACCCCATGAGTAGAATTAATCATCTATGGCATCACCTTTAGACCTCATCTTCTTGATTATTTTTAGGGGTACACCATTTCACTCTTTGAGAAGGATCTTCTCCTTTTTGAGGTAAATGAAGAAATTTTAGCTGAGATGAATGAATATGAAAGAGTCTAGGATGATCGAGAGAAGGAAATCAACATTGAGCCACTTGTGAACAAGGATAGCCATGACTCAATTTTTAATAATACTATATCAAACAAGTGTCAAGGTAATGGTTATGAATTTTTGTAGAAATATATGTATATTTTTAATGAATACCAATATATTCAAGGTCTCACACTTCCTATTGAAAATGTTAAAATACAATCAACTACTAAACCTATCAAATTCTACCCATAAGAAGAAGAAGTTAATGATGATGTAAAGAATGAATAAATGTTGGTTAAATTAGTACCTCAAGTTATTACTCCTAAATATAAACCAAGTGAATATTTATTATCCTTTAGCATTCCTAAAATTTTCAATAGCTCAATGATGAAAGTCTTGATAAATCACCATTTAATGTGGAACAAAGTGAAGGTATTAACCAAGACATATTAGATCATTGGTTGCCAAAGAATGAGACTAAATTAGCATTATTATTGTAAAATAGAATAATATGGGAAGACTATGATTGAGTCTTGTATTCAAATATACAATCTATGCATCTAAAAATGGAAGTAGAAGGCCCAGCTACATCACCAAGAAGCCATGAACATCAAAAGCTCTAATATATAAGAGGAAGCTACCAAGAGGTGGTAATTATGCTTCAAGATTCAATGGTGGACAACCTATTTTTCCATTTGACCCTGGAGGAAACCTTTTCATTTTAGGTTAGTTATTTTATCTTGTTTGTCATGTTTTAATAAGTGAATAGCATAAGTAGTAGTATATTACCTTGTTATTGTCTTGTCTTGTTTTCATGTTTCCTTAGGATACTTGTGTTTACTTCCTAATTAGTTGTTGTTTCTTGTATTTTTTCATTTGTGTCTTATTATTGTTATAGTCAAAAGAGGTGTTACTAAGTTCAAAATTCTATTTTCCAATTCTAGAGAGTCATTAATTCAAGTTGTGTTTCAAAATTGTCATTGTCATGTGAAATTCAATGAGTTATCTTAATGAGCAGGCTAGTCAACCCCTATGATTCAACCATAAATGTTGGAAATTTAGCCTATAAAGGAAAAATTCCAACCACAACATTAATTTTTTTTTGTGTCTCAGTGTCTTGGGTATTTTAGTCATGTGTTTAACCATCTTTATGTCTTTTACTCTCATATGAAGGAAGTGAGTTTTAGTGTCTAGTCATGGTCTTATCTCACTCTCAACTTTTCATGAGATTATTTAGCATAATTTAGTGCATGAAAGGTATGAATATGTATATGAGATTTTAAATATGTGTCGAGGAAATATACAATCTTGTTTTGGACCTAAAGATGGCTCTGATGTACTTTTCATAATATTTAGTGACAAATCTCCATGTAACACCTTGGTTTTTTCCTCAAAGTGAAGGTATTAGCCTTAAAATCATAATATTACAAAAAAAAAATATATTGTACCATTATTATTACCTTTAAATCCATCCAAATAAATCTAATCACCTTATTCATAAGGTCTTATGCTTTAAAAATAACATTTTATTCAAGTTAAAATGTGGAAAAAGGTCTTTTATAAGATCACACATGCCAATTTTTGCCCAAAAGTCTATAAAAATAATTAACACTTATTTTAACATGTTTTTTGACTTTTTTTATTCCTCTCCATGCCCTATATTGGTAGTTCATGAATTAATTTGTGAATAAAAGGCGAAAGCAAGCCATTTTTAATGTATTTTTGATGCAAACTATGGAATTGTGTGGATTTTATGTATATTTGAGGCCAATAATGGGAAGAATAGGTAATATCAGGTGTTATATAATAATTTAAAGATAATAAGATTAAAAATAGGCCTGAAACTAATTCCCTTCAATCATCTTACTTGTTTGCACATACTAAGAGCTCTTTATCTTTGTAGGTGGTATGACCATGAGAGAGAAAATCTAGGTCTAAAATTTTAGCTAGAGAAAGTATTCCTAGAGAGATTATAGATATGGTAAGTGGTTCTAAAATTGTTCATCTCCATTTCATGACCCATATTTTTTAATTCAAGGCACCAATTAACTCTTCTTAATCCAAGTAGGCAACCAATTTTCTTAAATTTCTCTTCATCTGAACATAATGGTAGAAAAATTCTAGGTTGTGAAGCTTCTTAAGAGAAAATTTAACATTTAAATTTCATTCATAAGTTATTTTACATAGTTTTAAGGGTTAAAATAGTTCAAAAAGACAAAGGAGTGCAATTCTTCAATCTACAAGCATATGAAGAAGAATTGTACAGTCTAGGAGAGAGAAAGGGCATCAAAGATTTCTTGGATTCTTGGCAAGGGTATCCTTAATGTTCTTATGTATTCCAAGAAAGGTTTCTTAGAATATTATTTAAAAATATATCAATAATTCCAGCATTGTGTTCTTAACATCTCCATTGGAGTCATTATTTAACATTTTAATGGTTTCTTAGCTTTGTTGAGGATCTTCTCATATTCCTATCTTTAATTTTTACCATCTTATTCTCCTTAAATGGCCTCCAAATTGATGTGTGTGGTGGATGATATTCTCATTATTGTATATGACTTTTAAAATTGGTCTCGACATACACCTCTTGTCCTTTTTCATTCCCATTTTGGTTCATCCTCATATCACTATCTTTCACTGCCATTCTCACTATGATAAAAATTCATTCTCCCCTCCATTCATGGTTTTCCATATTCCTTTCCCATCATCCCGCCTTCTACTAATATCCATATCAATAATCCAATATCATAAGGATTCAATGTGTATAAACCATCTTGAGTATGAAGATGGAGATATGCAGACCAAGAGACCCTACTAAACAATCAAGAATGACTACCTAAAATAATCAAGAAACACAATTAGGGGTTCTCATGAAGTAAAATGAAACTAAAAGATAGAATAATGTCATAGAAGGTATTTCTTCCTTATCTATCTCATAAATATACAAAATATTCAATGAAAAATTCATAGATAATAATTTTTGATGACTTCCTTAAGGCCAAATTCAATCATAGTCCATACATATATAGCCATCTATAGATTAGAAAGGATGTAATATTTTAAAGGTCAACATCATGGCATGAATGTATGAGTAAATTTCGTGAGTAGTGAATGGTTATTGACATATATTATGGCTGAATTCATGGCATAATCTGAAGGAGGTAGACATAGGCAAGTGTCCTTTGAGGTACCTATATGCTTGGTTTCAAGTAAAAAATTCCAATAATCAAGTGTCTTGGTAGTCTTTAGGTCTATCTAATGTTCTTGGTTCATATTTGAATTAACAAAATAAATAATAAATATGAATTTTATAGTCTAATTTATGGATCTCAATAAGAATACATGTCTAAGTTCTTGAATAGCTAATGAAGTATAATAATAGAGACCTATAATTAGCTTCAAGAACAAGCTAAAACCAAGGTGGACAAAGCTAATGAAGAGAGTTTCAATGATGTTTAATTTTAATAGATGTTATTAAGACTATGAATATAATATCATTAAAAATGAAGGACTCTTGAATCTCTTATTACATGTTTTCAAGTTCTTGAGCTCCTAAAACTTTGAACATTCCATACAAAGCCTATCATCATGCACAATCAAGTTTAGAGTAAGAGAAAATGTCTACTTCCAAGAAGGTTTAATGATGATATGAAAGGTGATAGTGTGAAAAGTTACACATATTAATCATCCTTAAATACAAGATCAATTGTAGATCATGAGGGAGAATCACTCTCAACCCAACATGTTTTCAAGAAAATTAACACCTACAGTAGATTAAGGGTCTCTTGGAGTATGAAACTTGAGTCACCAAGATAAAAATAGTGAAATTGGTTTTGTTTTGGCATGAACTTCAATTAAATGTATTCCATGTTTGAATATCACCTTGATGTTTTAATATAACATAACATAAAGTTAATTTGAAAGATATATATAGTCATACACAAAGGAAGGTCACCTATAGTCTCCTCATCTAAAGCCTTTCCTTCAAATTAGAAAATAAGATGAAGACACAACGGTCTATAAATGAGTTTAATGATATTTTATAGGATTCATAGTGATTATTTATTTTAATTATATCAAGAGTATAGAGAGAGACTCCAAACAATGCTACAACCAACTTCACCTTATCAATGCAACCTACAACCATGCAATGTCATTTCCTCTCTAGCACAATCATATACTATCAAAATGAAAATCAAGACAATTTCATCTAAGAAGAATAATTATGACATGAATTATTTAATTAAATTAAGTTATATAAATATCCAAACCTGGGTAAAGACTACTAAATTACTCCCATGACATGAAGATGAAGGTACAATGGGCTTGTATAAAATAACATAGTGTGTGAAGCTTAAAATAATGCAAGAAGAGTGAATATGATAGAATAAGAGATAAAAGAGAGGGTTTAAATTAATTTTAGTTCTTAAAATCACCAATTTATGATAATAATATTTCAAAATAACTCCATTTCTCATTAATTACTACCTATAATAGTTTGTGACAGTCATGTAACTTTGAAGCTCTTTTAAAGATACAAGATACATGGTTTTGATTAGAGTTATAAGACCAAGTGGACAAATGAGTAAAAAAAAATTAAGTATTAATTTTAATGGAATATTAAAAACAATTTCATCATTTCAATCCTAAATCAAGGTGGAAAGAAGGAAAATGTAGTCCTAAAACTGAACAAGCAAGCAACCTACTACTAAATTTTGGGAAAATTCACCTACAAGCTATGATATGCATGATCCAAGCATGAAAAATTGTGGAAATGATCGTAATGATTTTATATACCTATAAATAATCTTGGTAAGGTAAATATAATAGGGTAAATATTTATTTATTTATTACATTCAACCCCTTATCTTGTGACAGTCTTCATCCAAGTAAGTAGACTTCTTGAAGAGTTATATGGTGTGGTAGAGGGTATAAAATTAATTTAAGTGTTTTATGAGATTTATAGGGTGATTTTACATGTTAAAAACATATTTAAATATTAATCATACTCCAAATTCTATGAAAACCATGCCCTTGAGGGATAAAACAAGTAGACAGTCCTAAAACCCTACAACCACACAGTCATCCTTTAGGACTATTTCATGAAATTTTTATTATTTTAGTGGGAATGAAGATAGTGGGTATGGAAATTTAAAAATTTAATGAGTAATTTTCATGATTAAAATGAATAATATTATCTTATTAGACACCTCAAGCTTATTTCTTACATACATAATTCTTGGGAGCCTCTCGAAGTACATTTTCATCATGTAGAGATCTTGATGTGCCTTTTTCATGGGAGGTCTTGATTTTCATGGTTGATGAGGAGGTTAGTATAATTAATTTTCATGTCAAGTGGTTTCTCATTATAGGTCCATACACTATGAACAATCATTAAGAAGCTATGGACCTCTTAAACCCTTACAAAATCGTCATGGCCACCTGATAGAGTTAAAGAGATAAATTATTCATCTAGATGGCATGTTTGAGATATGAAATGAAATTTAAGGTCTTATAAAATCCATTAATCACCTTTAAGACTAGATATTTGTCACATGTAGTATCTTTACTATACAAACTAGGAAAAATAAGTCAATTTTGAGGTAAAAAGCAAGGGAATAGAGGGTAATTGCATATTAAAATGATTTGAGAAGAAATATGGGGTCTTGAAATATATATATAACACTTCCATAGTCATTAAAAGGGGTCATTTGGTTCATTTCCATAGGTAGATAGGTCTGTAGGTTAAAGGAGTCATTTGCATGCAAGGTAAAGAGGAATAGATGTATTAGTCCCATATCATGACTGCATAAAATTATATATATGTTTTAAAAGTACAATAAATTATATAAGAGAAATTAAATTCATCAAGATATTAAAGAAAATATGCACACACTTATGCTTGTCCTTGGAATCACAAGATAAGGCCTTCATAAGGGGGTAGCAAGAGCCAAATCAAGGTCGTGAGGGTAATCTAGATCATTATGAACATAGTCATTAAGTTTTAAGAGAGACGTATGCTAGGTTTGAGCCACAAGAGAGGTAAATCGATAATCATTTTGGTCCAAGAACACCAAAAATTGCTTAAAAATCCTATTTTCCACTCTAAGAGGAGACTACACATGCTCACCCTGATACACACCTTTTGTATGGGAAGCTTAAGACTTTGTGGGAGTTAAAGGGATTAATACACTAAAATTTTATGGAATTGGTTCAGGTATTCAAGGCATAAGATTTATGAACAATAATTAAGAGCCCAAAACACTCTAAAACCCTTACAATATCCTACTATAAAGTTATTTGTAAAGATTTGGAGAAATATTCAACCAAACTCATTGGCACCTCTTGAATATCACATGTATAATAAAATAAAATATGAGATGTCCATTTCTATATCCTTTTCTTATATGTATTTTTTATATACTTGGCATAAAATAGGTTTTTGAAAGAAAAAAATAGAAAAGGAGAGGTACAAGGTAACTTAAATAAATTATAATCATTGTTGATCAAAGTTTGATGCTTGTTATTCATCCTTAAATCATCATATAATAAAAAATATAACTGTAAGTGCCCTTGGGAGCTCATATAAAATAGCCAATCTCTAGGAAATGAAGGAAAAGCTAGCTAGTCAACTAGTTTGACTAATTTGTAGGTGTTGCTTGCCAAGGAGGACTCATTTCATGATATAAGGTATTTTTTCATGTGTTGAAATCATAATTTTTAAGGTTTTCAAGTTCCTATGTATTTTATAATTGATACTTAGAGTATTAAATTAGAAATGCATGATGTCTATAAATTAATCCTAACTCAAAGAAGATAGATCATACTTACACTTCTGATTGGGGATACATTAGATAATTGGGAACATGACCAATATGGGGATCTATTAGACCCAATTAGTGGATCTATTATCATAATAAACAATGCTAGGGAGGCTTCCAAATCCTCTAATCAAGTATAATAATGCAATAATCCTAGTTAGGTCCTATGTTTTCATATCTCACTAAATGAATAACAAGTAAAGAAAAATCTCATCTAGTGCTTACCAAAGCCTATGGTACACAGTGGGCTTTAGTAAAAAAAATACATAAGAGAATATAAATTTATATATGTATTATTAAGATGCCAATACATGAAGAAGAAGAGTAATATTATTTTAAGCCAATACTTATGCTACTTTTATTTACTAAAGACAGGAGCAAAGTTAGAGAATACTTACCTAAAAGATAAACCCCTCAAGACTCAATCCATCCCTTAGCCAAAGGGGCTTCACAAGAGGTTTTTGTGGTTTATAAATACCACTAATAAGGTCCAAACCATATAATATTTTTCCACAAGCCTAGATTTTACAAATAGAAATACTAAGCTAAGACTCCTCAAGTAGAATGGGGGAAGAGCAGATTGTAAAGAAGTATAAGCAAAAAATAACTTCTGTTCATTATGTAAATATGATAGGGTCAACCCAATTGACCTAGTATAATTATGGACAAAAATTCACTATGTCACAGGCTAGGTCAGCCAATAGCTAACCTAGACCCTAAATGAATTTTACCCAAAATAGTACAGGGTCAACCGAGTCGACCTAGTATAGTAGACTATCAAAAGGGGCTTAAGGTGAGGAAAAGAGGGATGGAAAGTGGGAAAATAATAGAGGAGTATGTGAAAGAGGATTAATATCTTAAGGAATGGTTTTAAGGATCTAGTTATATAGGTAATAAGTGGTAGTAAGGGAAAATAATCTTATAAAGCACCAATGGTCTACCCACCCCTTTCTCGATGCACCCCTTAGGGTGTGCACTCAAAGAGATTGAGTCTCGATAGGTTCCTACAAGATGAAAAGTATCCATATTTGATAAAATAGAAAAATATTATATGTATACATATGCCTTAATCAAATCTCATCATGTATCATTAAGGTGCAATAGGGAATGGTACTTTAAGAAAAAACATAAGAACACACAACTCTGAGGCAATCAAATTTACAGTATTTTAAAGCCAAAAATAATAAAATTAAATGTATGAATACCTTGAATTACCTTTATCATTGGATGGTTATCTATTGTGTTTTTATTTTTGATTGTGTAGGGCATAGAGACTGCTTTAAAAAAACCCAAGGATACAAATCTAAAGAGCAAAAACAAATAAGCACAAGAAAGCCAAGATAAATGGTGATATGTGGATGGTATGTACTTGGAAATTTGAAACTATAGGGTTATAAGTGTTTTTTTAGACCAAATTACCAAGTCTAAATTTAGAGTAAATTAGGTAACTAAAAATATAAGGCTAATAAAGACCAAAAAATGCAAACAAGTAAATATTGAGTAAGAAAGGAAAACTCACCAAATCGAACCAAGGATACATGTAAAAAATGATGGTAATAAAACATAAATGTAAAATTAGTAACAATCATTACTTAAACAAAGATGGGCAAGAAAAAAAAGGGTAAAACAACATTTATGAGTGAAAAGTAATAATGCTTAGTCAATCATCAATGTAAAAAGGTACATAAAAGTGAAGAAAACATTGATGAGTAAGAAGTAGCAAGCCAACCTCACTTAAAAATGGAAAAAGTACATGAAAGTATAAATAGAATCATGTGTCCATAAAAAGGGTGGTACAATAAATAAAAATGGTAAAAGAAATAAAAACACATCTAGGAATGTAAATCTATGGTGTAAAGAATGTAATATAAATTTGCTCAAAGATGTTTTATTCTAAGGATATATAAAATTAAGACAAAGTAGTGTGATCATGTTTTTAAGATGTCAATAATAAGGAAGAAGAGAAGAGAGAAAATATATTTGGAATCATCATTTTATATTCAAGGGGGAATTGAAATGGGTGGATAAGAAAGTGAAGGAAAAACCAAGGTAGAGGAAATCTATATTAAATTCAAGACACTCAAATTATGTTTGTCAAAATAAGAGGACTATCAACCTTAAGGACTCTGAAGAAATTTTCTTAGCTAAAAAATTCTTAGGTGAACAAATTAAGTATGTATATAATTCCATGAAGGCATATTCATGAAAATTAAAATGGACCTACCTTCCCATATGTGTTCCCCATTCCTTAGGACCCCTTATAGGGCCATCAGTCTACTATGAAGATTGGATACTTGCATGAGAAAGTAGGTATCACCATAGAGATGATTGAATTCTCCTATTCTAGTATACATCCTACCACACCCCAATGGACCTTGGCTCTAGTGTGAAGCCAAATATGGAGTTTGATCTTCAAATGGAGATAGGATGTGTGCTTATAATCATGTATTTTGGTATTATTTTATTATTGAGATTTATATGTTGCCTTTTATATATCATTTCCTTTTATTTCAAATGATTTGTATTTTAACTTATTTTATGGCATTTTTCTATTCCTCCTCCATAAAAAATTATAAAACTAAACATGGGTTCTAAAGATGAATTTTATTTGAATACTTGGGGCTTGGTTGCTAAGTTACAAAACTTCAGAGAGCATAGGGTCTAAGAGACTCCTAAATATAGGTGAAATAAAAAGTGCTATATTGATTTTTACCTTGTTTTATCCAACAAGAAATGGAAGGAAAGGAAATAAAAAAGAATGACACATGGAACAATTTGAATTACTTCAAAATAGAAAAAAAATGTGACAAAGGGTGGAAAAAAAGGATACAATGATGGTAGTGTGATTCCTATTCACAAAAATGAGGGAAATGGAGGAAAACATGATAACATAGCTTGTTTGTACAAACTCAATCTATAAAAATAAACAAAACCTAAAGCTAAGAACAAGGATCAAAAACACATTCTAGTAAATAAATGATAACATGGTATTTTTATGAGGAAGGGCAAGTCTTATCCATGGTCTTACACTACAACTCGTAAAAGAGAAACCATTGAGGGTATAAAAAACATGAAAAAAATAAATGAGATAAGAAAAAGATGGTATTTATGAGGAAGACTGGGTCCTATCCATGCTCTTATATTTCACTCACAAAAGAGAAACCCAAGGGGTGTCAAAAAGTGTTTAAAAAGAGTATGAAAATAAGGAAGACTATGGTACATCATGAGGAAGGTTGGGTCTTATCCATGGTTTTACAATGAAACTCATGAGAAAAATGGGAAACCAAAAGACCAAAATGAAGGACTAAGGTTTGTGAAAAGAGAGGACTACTAAGCCAAATCAAGCCATACATGACCCTTACTCATGAGCCAAATCAAGCCTATAAAAGTCTTCCTTTTCCCAATCAATTGGAGGAGAGAATTGAAAAGAGAAACCTGGTGTTTGAAGATAATATTGATAAGTAGATTGAATTGGAAAATATGCATATTCAGCAATCCATGTTGGTATCAAAGGAATTCAAGTTTAAGCCCTCATTTTCCTTTCATAATTTGTCCCCACCATCTAAAAATGAGACCTCTAGTCCCAATATCCTAAGATGGAGTAAAATAGTTGAGTAATGGGGAAAGGAAAAGGAGAAAAGTCTTGAAAAAAAAAGTGTGAAGTTAAGAAGGAGATTGATTCTAGACTAACCCCTTCCACCCTTCCTCAAGAAAAGACTTCTAATTCTAATATCCTAAGTTGGAGTAAGATAGAATAATCATGGAGAAAGAAAGAGGATGGAATTTTGGTTGATAAGGAGTGTCAAGTGGTGAATGAAGTTGATCCTTTGTAAGTTCTTCCTACCTTTCCTCAAGAAACTTCTTGTGTCCCATGTCAGCCCTCATGTATTCCTTATGCTCATGATGATTCCTATGAACTACAAGAAAAACTTTTCCGAGAAAACTTATCCAAGAAAATTGAAGAGTTATAGTCAAGATGAGATTGATAAATCAAGGTGGGATGGAAGGTTTAAACCCAAAAGAAAATATTATGCCTAAACACACCTGATCCACCCTTCCTTAAGAGAGTATTCAAGCTAAATAAGATGTGAATGAATTGGTTGATAAATAGAAGGAAGAAAATAAATTTGTTTTAGCCTAAGGTCTGCCTTCCCTTCCTAAAGAGTTCCCAAAGGAATTCCCAACTTTGCATTCTCAATATGATTTTGAGCCCTATGTTCCACCTCCACCAACTACTTCCTTTTGTCCTCATCCCATCACCCTCTAGCTTAATACACCTATGGTGTGGGAACCTCAAAAATAGAAATTGGTTGAGTAAAATTTAGAACCCTTACTTGAATAAAGTGCAAATCCTTGGTAGCCTTATTGGGTTAGGTCATCAAATTTCAAGATGCCTAGTCTTAGCATTACTAAGGAGATTAAAGATATTATAGGCCTTCACCCATAAGATCAGATTATGACAATTGAGGTACAATTTGAGAACCCTCAAGAGTTCCTAATTAATGAAGAAGAGGTGATATCTTGTGTTGAATCTCCTTGTTTGGTTGATGATGAATCATATACTCCTTGTGTTAAAAAAGAAATCTTAGAAGAAGAGCCTATCTTTATAGAAACAAGTGAAGAAGAGATAACTCAATTCATGGATGATCAAAAATACCTCATGAGTGATTATGAGGAATAAATTACCATAGGGAATCCCATTGGTGAATAAAAGGATAATTCACAAGCTTTTTCATGAGGTTGTGGATGACCATTTCAAGCATGAAGTGAAGTGCATTATTAAAGATGGTTGGTAGCTACAAATGGAGTTATCTTAAGAACTTGAAGAGTTTTATTGAGTTGAGGGCTAAGTGTATGACAAGGTGAATAAATAATCTTCCATGGAGGAAAATGATCAAGATTAGATACAGTATGATAAGCTCCTTGATGAGCTAAAATAACTTACAACTGAGAGGAATCCCAATCTTATTGAGAGCACTATGGGAGTCAAGAAAGTATGCCTTGAATCACCATTTGAAGCTGTAATGGAGGATCCACATGAAAAAGTTAAGGTCATTAAGATATAAGAGGATTTAATTTAATTTTTCAAATTCCTTGGATCTTCTTGGTTCTCATTGAATGTCATACCAATTAGGTTGGAAAACATTGTGAAAATTTTAGAGGCATCAATGTTAAAGAACAAAAGGCTATATGCCTCATTCAGTCCTTCATGGTATGAAAAAAAAAGTCTCAATCTTTCCATTTGATGTAGGATGGAGGTATTCTTAGTTTCTAGTTGTACATAATAGTTGCTTTATGATTCCCCTAGGTAGCTTGAGCACATGTGTATGTGTCTTATTAGTTTACTTGTTTTGTTTTGTGTGTGTCCTTTACTTTATGTGTTTGATGTCATCATTAGTGGTCTTGTATTCATAAAATTTAATGGTTAAAGGTTTCATTATTTTTCTTATAATTTATATGACTCCTAATCCCAATGGACTAGTAAGTCTACTGGTCTATTTAGTATAGCAGGGATACCACCCCTCTGAGTCACCAATTTGTTGACCAAATTTGACTTTCATCTCAAATTAGGGCACCCCTAGGTAAAAAATTGGATTTATATATTTTGTATGGGAATAATATATTTTAATGAGGTGTTACATAGGTAATTTAATGTTATTCAATGATATATTATCCTTGATCATAAATTTCATTAGCTAACATGTCCTTTTGAGTCATTTTAGGGGTCAAAAAGGTGTATTTAATGATTTTTACATGTTTCTTGAAAAATTTGAAGGTTTTAAAATATTATTTAATAACACATGTGTCCTTATAAGTATTAATTAACTAAAAATACTTAAATATGGCCGGTTATGTAGAATAAAAGGTAGTTTTCTTGAAGGAAAAGAAGAGTTTGGCACATGTATGACCTCCTTGAGAAGTGTAACACATGGGAAATGGTCAACAAATTCCTATTAATATTACCCAAGATAAATTAAATGATTGGTTTGATTTATAATTTTCATTTATTTCTCAAACTTATTCATCTCTCTTTTCACCCTTCTTAGCAAACAAAAGTGACTTTCAATTTTTTGCTTAGTATAGATAGCTCAAGATGTTTCAAGTAAAATGAATTTAGGAGGTTTTTTTAAAATGTAATAAATGAATATAAATATTATTATTTTTAAAAAAAATTTCCTATGATTTATTAACCATCCTCATGAATTTGGCCTTCCAAATTTACCTGCTCATCTATGCACCCCATGGGTTTCACCTTGGTTTAAGTATCTTCATACAAACTAATTTATAAGGTATATTAAAAATTAATTTTAAATTATTATATAATTATATCTATGGTTTGTTTCATGTTTTAAGTTTATTTTATAGTCCAAGTAGCTCAAAGTTGTAGGAGGATACAAATTTTTGAGTTGTAGCCAGTTTTCACCATTTTTAGATTTTCATGTTTTTTCATGGTTTTAGGGGCGTTGTGTTAGTGTCATTTAGATTTTTTAAATGTATTATTTACCCATTTTTCACTTTTAATATTCATTATAAAAATAAATTCTCATTGTTTTCAAGCTCACATGTTACACAAATAGTCATTAGATCATGGCTTACCTTGTAGTTCTTAGTTATAAAGGGTTTTTTTCACATTGGAACAGGTGTTTGGAGATCTAAATAAATATTATAATAAATAGAAATACTCATTTTATGTATTTATGCACACTTATATATGTATATGAGATCATTAATTAGCATACCTAATTCAAACTCTATCGACTATACTTCTATACAGTTATGCAACCATTGACACTAATCTACAGGAACCTAATGAGATGAATTCATAGTAGAATAGAGTTTTGGTAAGTGATTAGATATTATAGAGTAATAATGAAAAAAATTTAAATATTTAAAATCTTGGAATTGATCAAAAGCATGTAAATCCATAACTACTACCACCTATCACCTTTGTTACCTGTGTATGATAGTGTTCACCTACAGGTGGTGTTAGTTGTAGGGTCACTTTCGAGTGTTGAGGTTTGGATGAAACCTTTATTCAAATACCAATATGTGGAAGAAAGTATTATATATCCTTTTGAAGTGTAAAATTTTAAAATTAAAATGGAAACCATGCTCAAAAGGATCTAAAGACTAATACAAGGATATTTTCCCTAAAAATGTAAAATAGAGGCCCATGAGGGTTTTACAGTCATCTTACAACATGCTTATAAGTTGTTCCAAAACATATAGCTTGGTAAGTATCATTTCCTTAGTATGGATAAATAATATTAAAAATATGGAAGGCAGAAGGTAAGTGGAAGGTGGAAATTGAAGGGCTCAAAGTGGCCTCTAAACACATTGAAATATCATATTAACATCTATAAGCTGTGTTTTAAATGGATTTTGATGTTTTGGAAGGTAAATGAAGAATAATTTCATGTTTGATATGGTTTAATTAGTTTAATGATATAATAATTATATGAATAACATAAATATAGGTTGTTACATTACCATTCAAACTTTATGGTCACCCACAATCTGTACATAGGCCTTGAAACATCCACCTACAACCACTATATTGACTGAGGTAGACAATGGGATAAAAATGTCGCCAAAAGGGTTGTGAGGTTGATATTAATGAAATAAAGTATTAAAAAATATTCTATTTTATCCTATAAATTAAAAAATGGTCTCTATAATCATGATAAAATCCATTTATAGAAAATATACACTTACAGTCAGTTGATGTTGACTGAGACAGGGTAGACAGTGACCTAAGAAATGAGTTTTGATGGTGTTTTATCCATATAAGGTGATTAAAAGGTAATTTAAGGTATGATATGAGTTGTTAATATTAAAATAATTGTTGTTATTATTATATTAAAAACCTTAAACATTCCTAACCACCTATAGGTAGAGTCTCAAAGATAAGAACATAGTCAACACATGGATTGTAAGTAGACAGTGAGTAGAGTAGTGATGTGTTAGTGTGTGAGTTACCAAAACCTGAGATAAATGGACATAAATAAATTAAATATAATATTATGGGGATAATTGGAGTTTTAAGACACTATACTTAGGTTCAAATCATATGTAATGACCTATAGGAGCTCTTACAAGTAGAACCCTGTCAAAAGCAAAACCATTTTTGACTTAGCAGAGTGTATAGAAGGACATATTAATGAGTGAGAATGAGAAAAAATAATAATTATAGTGATTTAATTGTTATATAATCATGGTATGTAATAAACATATGAAATTTTCTTATGAATCATCACACAACACATTGAAAACCCAACACAGTCTGCCCTTAAATAGTCTACTCTCAAATAGTCTACCTTGGAAATCTAAGGAGTTGGGGATCAAATGGATTGATCAAGAGATTAAAATATTTCCAAATATCCTTTAGGACATATATAACCTCATCTAACAATAATTTATGTCTGAGGAGGTAGGTTAGTGCCCTTTATTTTATGTCAGACAAATGGCACTCCCTTAGGTGCACTAGTTAATAGTTTTGGGGAGTGGAGGCAAAGAGACTAACTAAGAGCTATTTTAAACATGAAAATAGGTTTTATAACAACTAAAAAAACATATAATACATATAATATATGAAGTAACTCCAATAATATGGCCTAAACCCTAAAAATTGTAAGCAAGTCTACTAGGCACAGTTAGGCCTAGAATTCAAATCAGATGTCAGTTCTACCTCTAGCTCTTAGTGAGATTCATAATCCAATTGGTAATGTTTATATAAGTATAAAAAATGTGTTTTAACTACAAGGAGTAAATTAAAACCATCATAAGGCCTAGAGCACAAAATTTACTATCAGGGCTATTAAGCAAGATTGAGCCTACCATCCAGAAGAGGGGTGAACTTCATTTTTGTCTTTAGATGATCAATAAAATGGAATGGAAAATTATTTTTAGGTAATATTAGACATTTTTAAGCTCTCATGATGAAAATAAAACCATTAATAAGCCATTCTTGGGCTCAAGACAACCTTAGACCTATAGGAAATGGAAAAGAGCTCTCGATAGGATATGTTTGAACACTCATATTTTTCATGATGATTTTCTTCAATGCTTAGTAAGTTTGGAGGAGTTATTTATGATTATAAACAAACATTTTGCGGCATTTGATAGAAGGTTAGATGTGAAAACTTTATGAACCAACCTTAAGAGTAGAAGGGACTTAAAAAAATCCTCAACCCTTAGTCTATACTTGATGTATAAAATGAAGGAGCTAATGCATCAAAATGGCATATTTTTCCTAAATAAAGGATTGGATGTTGTTTAGGAATTAGTTAGGCTACTTCCCATCAAAATGAGTTTTATAGAATTGTATGAATGGGGTGAGAAATAGGATATTTCTAACTATTTTTAACATTGTGTAGGTTCTAGGAGGTTCAAACAGATGAAACTTTAGAAAGAATTTTGAGACTTATGCTAAGCCCCCATGTTCATTTCACATATCATAACAACTCCTAAGTGCCTGAACAAACAAATTTAACTTAGCAAGTCAAATTTGGCATAGTAGACAAGCTAGGGAGAAGTGTGAAAACATATAGTGAATAGATTTTTAAGGTGTCCTTGGTGATTATAAGGCCATGGAGGATATTTAAAAGTGTAATACACTTCATCCCATGGATTTTTATGAGAAAATAATTCCATTTTGGAGGCCATGTGTGTAGGGTGCATGAAAAGAGAGTTTTTTGGATAGAAAATGATGATGGCTCCTTTCTAGGTGATTCTAAATGAATAGGTATGAAACCAATGCATGAAGAGGCATGATTGAGACCATTAAACTTATTTCAAATCATTATACCTGATCCTAATCAGTTATAAGGTTTTAAAATATGGATAATCATATAGGTAGTTTTTATAAGCCATAATTAGGGGTTTTATGTTGCTTTTCACAAAGTTTATGACTTGGATTGACACTTATATCTACTAACCTTACATGGTTCATCCCATATCCTCTTAACATGCACAAATAACTAATTTTATTAGCTTGAAAAGTGTCCTTGTGACCATTTTACTTATCTATTCTTCTCTCTCTCTCTCTCTCTCTCTCTCTCTCTCTCTCTCTCTCTCTCTCTCTCTCTCTCTCTCTCTCTCTCTCTCTCTCTCAAGTTCTATAAGAACTAACCATTTTAGCCATTGTATTGGATGCTCCACCTGAGTATGGTGAATACCTACTCAAATGTATACATTTTCATCAATAATACTACTATTTTTTATCTCAGCCATGACTATTCTTAGTGAATTCATTTTGAATGTTTAATTTTTCATAAGTGGAGACTATGGATTCCTTAACATGTTATTTCATTATATCATCTATTTTTGGTTCGAAAGTTTCTTCTTATAGGGCATGTGAAGTGATATATGAAATGTCAAGGATTGAGTGAGTTCATATATTCATTATTGCCCTCATAGGCCTATTTTATAGTTCTCATAACTTTACATACTAATCCATAACCTCACATGTAACATTGATATGAGAAGATCAAGATTTGAGAAGTGTATGTTTAGTTTGTCTATTAGTTTCAAGTGTAATATGTAGTTGGTTAGATGTCATAAAGTTATTTAGTGTATCAATTCCCTTAGGTTATTTTTATTTTAGTTATCTCTCTCATTTTTCACCCCCAAAAGTTAAGAGTAGTTGTAATTCAAAGTGGTACATTAAGGGAGCAATCCCTATCTAGAGATTCACCTCGTTCCTTAGGCTACCTACAAGACTAGAGGTATTTTCCTTGTGCCACTTAGACAAGGAGATATTTTACATCTCCTCAAAGAGTGAATATCCAAGTGATAATATTTTATAATGTCTACTAAGTGTATGTAATCATAAATGCATCATGTCTATAAATCAATTTTAATTCAGAGAAGATAAATCATACTTACACTTTTGATTAGGGATACATTAGATAATTTAGAACATGACCAATATAGGGATTTGATAGACCTAATTATGGTATCTATTATCACAATACACAATTATATGGAGGATTCCAAATCATCTAGTAAAGAAAAATCATGCAATAATTCTAGTTAGGTCTTATGGTTTCTCATATCTCACTAAACTAATAACAAGTAAAGTAAAATCTAATCTAGTTCTCACTAAAGCTTTTGGCACAAAGTGGGGGTTAGTTTAAAAATAAACATGGATAAGAGAATATATATTAGGATATTTATTATTAAGGCCCTAATACATTAATAAGAAGAGTAATATTATTTGAAGCCAATACTTATGTTATTTCTATTTACTAAAGAAAGGAGAAAAGTTAGAGAATACTTACCTGAAAGATAAACCCATTGAGACTCAATCTCTCCCTTGGAAAAATTGGATTTTTAAGAGGTTATTATCATTTTTAAATATAACTAAAATTTTAAAAATCATCTAATAATTTTTGACAAGACTATATTCTCCAATTACAAACCCTAAGCTAAGACCCCTCAAGTAGAATGGTAGAAGAGCAGATTGTAAAGAATTGTAAGTGAATAATAAATTTTGTTCATTATGTAAATATGATAGGGTCAACCTAGTAAAACTAGTATAGTTATGGAAAAAAATTCAATAGGTCATAGGCTAGGTTGGCCATGAGCTAACCTAGACCCTAAATGAATTTTACTTAAAATAGTACAAGGTTGACCCAGTTGACCTAGTGTAGTAGATTATCAAAATGGGCTTAAGGTGAGGAAACGAAGGATGGAAAGTGGGAAAGTACTAGAGGATTATGTAAAATATGATTAATATCTTAGGGAATGTTTTAAAAGAGATGGTTATATTGGTAATAAATGGCAATAATGGAAAATAATCCTATGAAGCACTAATGGTCTACCCACCCCTTTTCTAATGCACCCATTAGGGTGTGCACTCAAAGAGATTGAGTCTCGATGGATTCCTACAAAATAGAAAGTATCAATATTTGA
Organism: Torreya grandis; assembly: GCA_037957365.1. Lineage (NCBI taxonomy): Eukaryota > Viridiplantae > Streptophyta > Pinopsida > Cupressales > Taxaceae > Torreya > Torreya grandis. Next base: position 320,335 of record JARHVA010000694.1, on the reverse strand, counting down.
TAAAAGTTGAAAATATTTTTTTATACATATGCCCCAATCAAATCTCATCATGTGTCACTAAGGTGCAACATGGGATGGTGCTTCAAGAAAAAACATAAGAACACACAACTTTGAGGCAAAAAAGTTTCATTATTTTAAAGAAAAATACTAAAATTAAGTGATGGAAAGGTAAATAATGGAATAATTAAATGTATGCATACTTTGACTTACGTTTATCATTGTATGGCTATCTATTGTGTTTTTAGTTTTGATTTTGTAGGGCATAGAAACTACTTTCAAAAAACCCAAGAATATAAAACTAAAGAGCAACAACAAATAAACATAAGAAATCCAATATAACTGGTGCTATGTGGATGGGATGTACTTTTAAATTTGTAAATCTAGGGTTACAATTGTTGTGTTAGACCAAATTACCAAGTCTAAATTTAGAATAAATTAGGTAATCAAAAATCCAAGGCTACTAAAGACCAAAAAAATCAAACAAGTAAATCTTGAGTAAGAAAGGCAAACTCACCAAATCAAACCAAGGATACATGTCAAAAAGGATGGTAATCAAACATAAATGTGAAATTAGTAACAATCCTAACTTAAAAAAATATGGAAAAGCAAAAATAAGGGTAAAACAACATAGATGAGTGAGAAGTAGAAAGCCAACCTCACTTAACAATGGAAAAATTACATGAAAGTAGAAATGGACTCAGGTGTCCATAAAAAGGGAGGTATAATAATGGAAAATGGTAAAATAAATAGAAACAAGTCTGGGAATGTAAATCTATGGTGTAAATAATGTAATTAAACATTTCTCAGAGATGTTTTTTTCTAAGGATAGATATAACTAAAATAATGTAGTGTTAACATGTTTTTAAGATGTGAAGAATAAAGAAGTAGAGAAGAGGGAAAATATATTTGGAATCACAATTTTCCTATCAAGGGGGGAAATTAAATGGTTAGAGGGGAAAGTGAAAGAAAAACCAAGGTAGAGGAATTCTTTATTGAATTCAAAACACTCAAATTATGTTTGTCAAAACAAGAGGACTATCAACCTTAAGGATTCTAAAGAACTTTTCTTAGCTACACAAGTCTTAGGTCAACAAATGAATTATGTAGATCATCCCATGAAGGATATATGCATGAAAATTAAAATGGAAATACCTTCCCACAACATGTTCCACATTCCTTAAGACCCCTTACAGGGTCATTGATCTACTATGAAGTTGGCTACTTGTATAAGAAAGTAGGTATCATCATAGAGTTTATTGAATTCTCTTATTTCAATATACTATCCTACCACAAACCAATAGAATTTGGATCTAGTGTAAGGCCAACTATAGAGTTTGAGATTCAATTAGAGATAGGATGTGTGCTTTAAATCACATCTTTTTATGTGATTTTATTATTGAGATATGTATGTTGGATTTTGTATATCATTTCCTTTTATTGCAAATGATTTAGATTTTAACTTTTTTATGAAATTTTTATATTCCTCCTCCATACAGATTCAAAAAACCAAACATGGGTACTAAAGATGACTTTTTTATGAATACTTGGGACTTGGTTGATAAGAAAGAGAAATTCATAGACCATGGGGTCTAGTAGACTCATAAATATAGGTGAAATAAAAAGTGTTATATTGACTTTGACCTTGTTTTATAAAATAAAGAGTGGAAGGAAAGGAAATCAAAAGGAATGACACATGAAACAATTTGAATTACTTCAAATTACAAAAAATGTGACAAAGGGTGGAAAATAGGGATACAATGATGGTAAAGTGTGATTCCTAATCATAAAAATGAGGTAAATAGAGGAAAACGTTCAAAGATAGATTGTTTGTGTGAATTAAATCTATAAAAATAAATAAAACCTAAAGCTAAGAACAAGGATCAAAAACACATTGTAGAAAAGAAATGATGAGATAGTTATTTTATGATGAAGGATAGGTCTTATCCATGGTATTACACTACATCTCATAAAAGAGAAACCCATGAGGGTATAAAATAACACGAAAAAAAATAAATGAGATAAGAAAAATATGGTATTTTTGAGGAAGGCCAGGTCCTATCTATGCTCTTACACTAAAAATCATAAAAGAGAAACCCAAGGGGTGTCAAAAAGTGTCTAAAAAGAGTATGAAAATAAGGAAGACTATCATACATCATGAGGAAGGTTGGGTAATATCCATGATTTTACAATGCAACTAATGAGACAAAGGAGAAACCAACAAACCAAAATGAAGGACTAAGTTTTGTGAAAAGAGAGGACTGCTACAGAGGGTGAGACCCATGTAAGTAACCTATAAAAAGGTGTTAGGTATATATCATATAGAAATCATGTAAATAAATGAAGGATTAGGTAAAATACTACTTGAATAATTACACATTGGTGGGTTATTTTAAATCATGGCCTTCATTAGTTTGATGGTGATAGGTACTTGGACTAAGACTATCTTTGACTAAATAGGGGCCCTACCATTTTTGGATGCATTTACCTTATTTTTCATGGGTGTATTATAATTTAAGTAAAATATCACCAATTTTAAATGTGAATATTTTAACATGTTCATTATGTTGTTTGGCAATACAATCCTTGTATTGGTGGTTGTGTTTCAAAGCATAAAAATGGTGTTTATCAAGGAAAATAAGGTCATTAACGCAAGATTCACATAATTATTCATTGAGAGTGATACCATGAAGACATATAAAAAGAGAGGGAATCTAAAATTATAATGGATTAATTAACTCAAAACCATAAACTAGAGAGTACGGTGTTGCCCTAGTGGTAGTACCTATGGTAGTTTGATACTCCCAAAGAGTAGGGTAGAGATAAAGATGTTAGTCCATGTGGGTTTCATGAATTATCTTTGTAGGATTTTATTAAGAAATTTTTTATTGGACTTATATTGACCATTATATTGAAGATGATAAGGTTTTGAAAATTTGTGATTGATCTTGAATTTAACACAAAGTTATTTGACATCCTTATTTTTAAAGTTACCACCATTGTTTGAGATGATAGTATGAGGAACACCAAAGTGGAAAATTATTTGGTTAAGAATGAATTTGATGATGGATTAAACCCATTTGGTAAAATATTTGGTGGTTTTTAGGATAAATACATGCCCATATTGAGATTAATGTAATTTTATGATGGGATCTAATCCCCACATGGAGAATAGACAAGGATATTTTATAGTTTGAAGCTTGAATAGATGTGAATGAATTAGATCATTATGAATCTAATAAGGGGTACACTTTTTGGAGAATTTGATAACATAGTTTTTAAGAGTGGGCCAAAATTAACCCATATGTAGGTATTTATAGGCTATAGTGTGTCTACTACAATAGCCACTACAAATTCCCCCATGTATCTGTTCAAGGAAAGGAGGGACCTCATATTTCATAATAAAATGGAGAAAGGTACCTTAATTATTATGATAATAAAGTATGTTCTATTGAAATACATACTTAAAATATTATTTATAGATACGAATCTTTTCATGAGAGTCTAAGTTAGGAGGATAGGTTTGGTGATCCAATAATTAAGTGATGTTTTTATGCCATAAGATTTGTCATATGGTAATAACCTTGATGTGGTGATAAGAAAATATTATGGTCGAGTAGAGGATGGAGATTTTATTATTTGTATAATAAAATTAGGATTAGAAAGAACTTGGTGGGGATGAAAGAGAGATGTTGAAGAAGCGATAGAATCAATAATTGAATTGTGATCTCGAGGGATAAGATCAATAGTGAAGAAGATGAAATATTTAGTGAGAGTGGTTACAATTTGATGATAAGTAATGAGATTATCAATTTTTCATTGATAATCACCATTGAATTGATGCCAAATAATCTAAGAATCACCTAAAGTATTCATATATTAGATGTTTAGATCAAGAACAACTCTCATACCTAAGATTAGAGATTCGTAATTAGCCATATTATTGGTTACATTAAATGTTAAGTTGAAAGCTAAAGGAATGATTTTTAAAAGATGACTTGCAATAATGAAACATGCTCTAGCTCCTTGAAATAATTTATCACCATCAAAGTGAATGGTCCAAGTATCCTCATGTAAGTTGAAATTAATTTTAGCAAGCTCTTTAATAACTACTTTTGATTTAGTAGTAGCAGGGGAGATAGTAGATTCATCAAGATTAGTGGTGAAGTTATGAAAGTAATATTTAATAGAAATAACTTGATTAATAACTTTAATATATAGAATATTATCATTTAGAAGACTATCTTGAAGGTGATTGGTAGCTAGCATAGGAGCTCTGGTAAGTAGAGATCAAACTCCATAAGGAGGATCATCTATTCTACCACTTGGGCACTTTGACAACTTCTTTAGTTACAATGTAGAGATCAAACTCCATAAGTAGGATCATCTATTTTATAATTATATATATGATAAGAAAGTCTTTGGAGAATAAGTGATGAAGGGGGTTAGAATTAATGATGACATAAGTTGTCTAGTAAAGCATGGAGTGTCAAAACATTTTAGCTACAAAATAGATGGCAAGGAAATCACAATCAACTTTTTTATAATGTTTATCATATTTAGTGAGGCCTCAACTGATGTAATAAATAACATACTCTCTTATAGTATCATTTAGTTGGGCAAGCATTTCCCTAACTGATAAAGTGTAGAAGAAGCATATAGGATTAAGGATCAATCATTTAAAAGAGGATGAAGTGTAGGTAGATGAAGTAATAGTTCTTTCATATTATAAATTTTTTTTTGATAGGGATCCATCCATTCTATGGCATTAACTTTCTTAAAAATATAATTGATGGAATGCATGTAGTAAGCCATTTCAAGGATGAGTCATCTAATTACCCCAAGTTTGCCTAAGTATGAATGTCTAGAATGGAATGAGGAATGGGAATGTTGATGATAGAACTAATCTTAGTTAGGTCAACTTTGATTCCATGGAGAGAGACTAAAAATCCTAACAATTTTCTAGATGTGACACCAAAGACACATTTGTAAGGATTTAGTCTAACTTGGTATTTAAGAAGATAGTCAAAGATGATGGAAAGATTGGAGATATGAGTCTTGCAAATTTTAGATTTAGTAATGAGATCATCCACATAGGTTTCAAATTTTTTATTTATATGTGAGTCATTTCTTAATTGTAAGTGGATCTAGAATTTTTTAGGCCAAAGGGCATTTTGACAAAGCAATAGGTTCCCCATTCCATGGTGAAAGTGGTCTTATGTTGGTCCTCATGGGTAATGTGAATCTAATTGTAGCCTGAGAAACCATCCATAAGAGATAAAAATTTATAACCAGATGTGGAATCAACAATGGCAACTCTCAAAGGTAAAGGGAAGTTGTCCTTAGGACAAGTGAGATTAAGATTGAAAAATTCAATATAGATGTGATTGACCATAGTGACCTTTTTTTGAATGATAAATATGTTAGAAACCCATTAAAAATAGTCCATTAGTTTGATAAATTTATCATAAATAAGTTTTATGATTTCCTTGTGACATAAGATAGAAACCTCGAGTGGAAATTTCCTTTTCTTTTAATGCACATGCTTAGTATCAAGATAAGTAATGATGTTATGTACAATAATACTAGGGTTAATACTAGGCATGTCCTCATAGGACCAAGCAAATATTTCACAATATTTATAAAATAATAATCTAAAATTAACATATTTAGTAGGTGAGATTTCATTCAAAACTATAATTGGTCAAGGATATGATGGTGTACCATATTCAGTGTGAGCATTTTCTTTGATAAGCATAGCATTTCCATCTTGGAAATGGTATGGTGAATTAGGTAAATAAGAAATTAGATTAGATTTAAGATCAATGCTAGAAATGAAGTTGTTGAAACAAGGGGTTTTAGTTTTAAAATTCTCAAGTTTATGATGTTTTAGAGGAAGTTGAGGTTTTTGAGCATGAAGTGTTTCAAGGATGGCTTCATCATTAGGCAAGGTGGGAAGAGGACCATAATACTAAACATCTATTTCAAGATATATAATTTAATTACCATGGAGTCATACTCAAAATATATTTGATGAACATCATTTACCCTTGCATCTAGTGTAATCTCAGGAGTAGGAGAAGAAGATGGATCAAAAGGGATTGATGTGTTGTTGGTTTTGTTGATGGGGGAAAGATCATGTGCAATATGGGATCTATAGGTGGTAAATAAGATGCAAGATTTTTTGGAGGTTCAAAAGGTATGATTTGCTCTACTACCTAAGGAGTATCAATAAGTGGAGAATTGGTATGAGGCATAGAGCCTTCAAGATCTAATTCATGATTTATAGAAATGATATGAACATACTAGTTAAAATCATGTATTTGAGCTACAATTTTCTGATAATGTTGGACATCCCAAGTCTTGAGATTGAGCTTGGGTTATTATATAAGTATCATCATATGTTGGAGAAATTATACATGCTTAAGATTTAGTTTTAGATGGTGAAATCCAAATATTATTGAGTGTATGTGGTGACATGATGAGGGGATATTGAAATAATTTAGCCACTCCAAATTAATTACAAGTGAAGGAATATTCAAGTAAATAAGGCTCTTGAGCATTGCATGGAGGGTATAAATCAGTGATCTCGTCAATAAGAGGAATAATATAGTCCTTAGGTGATAATGAAGGAGGAAGCCACTCCAAAATGTAGGGGGTAGCTTTATATTATTACAAGTATGTTACAAATAATTAGGCTCATCACCATTTGAATCAGCAAAGATGACTTGTAAATTAGGATTGATATTGATGAACTCAGGTAAAGGAGCACTATTTATCTTAGGAATGGTATGAATACGATACTAATATTTTGTATTATGAAGTTGAATACTCCAAGGGTTGGGATCAACCTCATGCTTATACCATTTTCCATTATTTAAGAATTTTATGCATTGGATACCAGAAGAAGCAATGGACCTCATTCTATAAGTCCATGAGTGACCTAAAATCATATTATAAGATAATGGTAAATCAAGGACTATAAGCTTAGTTTGAATGGTTAGGGGAAAACTAATACAATTGAGTGGATTTTGATTAGTCTTATCAATATCATGATAGGTAAGATGGGTTTGCTTGAGATGACCCTTTTTATAACTAAGTTGTTGGATAATCCACAAAGATGTCACATTAATACTAGAGCCTTCATCAAATAGAAATTTATGGATAAGGGTAGTATTAATGGATATTTTAATAAAAAGTGACTAATCATCTTAATGAAAAAGAATTTCATCATTGATCATGTCCTCTTCTATAAATTCAATAAAAGGCTTCGAGAAAGGACACATGGTTTCAATATTATTTACGTTGGTAAGTTATGGTTCAATAAAAGGTGGTTATTCATCTATATAATATAGAACTTCAATTTCTTGTAATTGATACATAAGGAATACACGATGATAGGGGGAAGTGAAAACGAAGTCCATAAGTGGAATCTTGCATGGCATAGAGTTAAGTTATTCAATAAATTTCTAATGAGATTTAGAAGAAGAACTGGTACTACGTTTAGGAGGTAAGGTAGATTTTGAAGGAATAAAAGTGGTTGGGGGTTTGGAAGGAGGAATTTATTCCTCAAGAAATTCCAAAGTGAGATTAGTGGTGGTAGTATATTTGAGAATTTGTTCATCTAAAGATCACTTTTTAGGCTTGGTAACAAGATATTTGTGAGCTAACATACAATGATAATTGACTTTAGTAGTGTTAACATATTGATAATTTTTATAATATTGGTCATAATTAGCATTAATGGCATAAACATCCTTGATATTTTTTTATTATTATCTATGGATAAATATTGATGGTTATTTGAGGGAGAAGCTTTAGAAGCTATCATTTTTTAGAATTAGCAGTGTACTCTTGAAGACCAAGGTTTATCATGGATTCATGATTAAATGAATCACTAGGCATGTAGGAGATAATAAATTTAGTGAACCCTCTACAAGATTCTTGGGAGTGACCAATGTCATCATGGAACCAATAAAATTGATTAGGATTATAACACTTAGGAGGATTATTAGGATAGGTGAAAGGTTTTGAGGGTAGTAAAAATTGTTTCATTTGCTGCACCATGAGTGTTCTGTGAGAATATAAAGGAATGTTAACTTTATCAACTCCTAGTTTGGTTTGAGGAGTATTTATAGTGATAAAATTAGTATATATTTGAAAATATCCCTTAAAAAATTTTAGGATTAGGTTCAAATTGCTTCATGAGAAATTATTGACATTTAACTTGGTCAAGAGATTCATTAAGTGTTTGGGGAGAAAAAATGTGAACCTTATATTAAAGAGGAGTCAAGTTAGTTATAAATGTTTTAAGCAAATTATCATCAGTCATGTTATGGTAAACATTATGGGCCAATGATTTCCATCTTTTGATAAATTCATGAGCTAATTCAATAGGAGATACTTATCATTGATGAAGTGGCTAAAATAATTTTTGGGAAGATCATTATGTTGAAACTCTTTACTAAAGGATTGACAAAATATTTAAGCTTCCAAATGAAATGTTGGGGAAGCTAGTTATACCATTCTAATACATCACTAGTTAAGGTTTTGACTAAGAGTTTAGTCATGGAAAAAGTATTATTTTGGATCTACTCTTTGTAAAGGTTTCCAAAGGCTTTGAGAAATTAGGTAGGGTATTTATTTCCATCATATTTTATAGTTGGAGATATGTTACCAATATCAATGGACATAATGAATGGAGCTAAAGGGTCATTCTGAATAGTTTTAAGCATATTTTTATTCATTATGGGTTGAGTAATAACATTGCTTGAGGCATCTCTAAAATGTGGAGGAATATAATTAATATTAGATTGAGGATGGATAGTCAGAGGTTGATTAGACATATTAATAAAATGATTTTGGAGTTGCATCATTTGAGTTTTGTTATAGGTTAGTATTAAGTTCATTCGCTATATGAATTATGCAATAAGTTTAGTCATATCAATTGGTTGGTTGGTGTTGGTAGGATAACTCACCAAATTGGTATTAGGGGGAAGGTTATTACAATATGGATTATTAGTGAGATTATTGATTAAACTTGTGTCAATTATTCCCACATTAGTCTTAAGGTTTTGGAGATGAAAAGCATATTTATAAGTATAAAAAGGGGAATACCCATCAAATTAACATTGAGGTGTGATTTTCACCATGTCATAAGTCATGGATGAAGGAGGGGAAAAGGTGTCCCAAGAGTTATAGTGTTCTTGGGATGAAAAGAAAGAGATAAATGAACATCCCACATAGTATCTAAATGGGTTCAGGTTGTCCAAGAAGATTTTGGTAGGGTACCTCATGATGATTTGAGAAAAATGAATAAAATTATAAGGAAGAGAAATAAATAATTGAGTTGGATAAATAGGGAAAGTAGTAAGAGAATAGAGTCAAATAGGTTGACCTAGTACATATTGTAGGGTCTAAAAACTAAGAAAATAGGGATACAAGTTTGACTAGGTCAACTTAGTTATGGAACTTGGAAAAAAAATAGGTAAAAAAAGATAAAAATTTGAAATGGTTGACCTAATTCTATAACCCAAGGGGAAGAAAAAAATATTGTGTCAATAGGGTCGACCTAGTATTACATGTAGGGAAAATAGACAGGCTATAAAAGACTATGTCAAGCAAACTGATTGTGTACTAAAATAAGAAAAAAAATTCAAGTAATTTTGGAAGAAAGAAATAAAAAGAAACAAACAATAAATCAGGTCAATGAGGATGATCCAATTGAGGCACACAAGATAAAACCTTGCATCAATGTTGGCCAATGTAAGTTTTTACAATACAACATACAATTGAGCAAAGAGTAAGCAATCAACATGGAAATTAAATGCTAACTAAGTAGTCATCCTAAATATTTTTAGAATATTAAAATGTGATTTTATATGTGATAATAAGTTGGATATAATTAAATAACTAGAAATAAATTTATGGATGGTTTTAGGATGTTTAGGATGAAAGTGATCTATATTGGCAATGATAAGGGTGTCAGGTTATTTACCAATGTATACCATTAACGACATGTTTATACTTGAAAAAAAAACAAGTTGGCTTCCCCCTTGGTGATTAAATCCAAGTAGGTAGGCCTTGGGTAGATAATTGTTTAAATGTATTTTTAAGATTTTGTGATTTTGTAGTGTGTGCATAAAAGAGAAAAATAGTGAAACTAAATAGTATATTAAAAAACCACATTTTTATACTATGTGATATATTGTAAGCATGTAAGAAACTAAAAATGAAAATGTGAGCTAATTACTGGCATACAAGTGTTAATTCCAATTGTGAAACATAATACAGTGTTAATTTAAATGATAGTGTATGCAAAGATTATAGACCAGAGTTGATAGTGTCACTACTATACTGCTAAAGCAAGGGTCTATTACAGAACTACATAGCTAATGTAAACCTAGTTTTCTAGATAAAAGATAGAATATAGAACTAAATCAATAGTGTGGACCTATGTTTTTTTATAGGGGTAATTATAAAGACTACAAAATATGAAAAATATAACTGTAATGAATAATAAAAATGATAGAAAAGGAAAGAAATAAACCTTGGTAGCTTAGAGACTGCACAAAAAAATGAGATTTTTGTTGAAGTAACATAATTTATACTTGTAAATTCTACCATCTGGGTTGACTAGGTTGTCCTAGTTTTTTAGTTCCCTATTTGTTGAAGCATGTAAAGTATACTATGTCGACAAGGTTGAGCTAGTATGTTTTTGGGAGTTTAAAAGTGTACTATGTTGATAGGGTAGAACTAGTAGTTTGTTTGGAAGTATGAAATTTTATTATGTCAACAAATTTGACCTATTATCTTGTACTAAGTGAAATTACATGCATTAATAGAATAAATTTGTATTGATATGATTGTGTGTTAAACCTGCACACATAAGTGAGAACTATATTGACATTGTCAACCCAGTATTGCAAAAATAGAAAAATAATAAATAAAATGATAAAATAATGAAACTTTTGTGATAAAACCTTCAAAATTTATAATAATATTGGGTTCAATAGAATGTATGTAATAAAAAATGCATCATGTTTATAAATGAATCTTAACTTGGATAAGATATATCATACATACACTTCTTATTGGGGATACATTAGATAATCGAGAACATGAATAATATAAGGATCTAATAGACCCAATTAGGGGATATATTATCACAATACAAAATACTAGGTAGGGTTAAAAATCCTACACTCAAGCATAATGGTGCAATAAGCCTAACTATGTCATATGTTTTCATATCTCACCAAACTAATAACAAGTAAAGAAAAATATAATCTAGTGCTCACCAAAGCTTGTGGCACAAAGTAGGGGTTAGTAAACAAAAAAAATTTCATAAGATAATGTAAATTAAGATATGTATGAGTAAAAACCTAATACATGAAGAAAAAAAGTAATATTATTCAAAGCCAATACTTATTCTACTTTTATCTACTAAAGAGAGGAGCAAATTAGAGAATACTTACATAAAAGATGAACTTGTCGAGACTCAATCTCTCCCTTGGCCAAAGGGGATTTGAAATAGGTTGTGGTTTTTAAATATCACTAATAAGGGCTAAATCATCCAAGACTTCTCTAGAATACTATATTCTCCAAGTAGAAACCCTAAGCTAAGACTCCTCAAGTAGAATGGTGGAAGAGTAGATTGTAAATAAGTGCAAGAAACTAATAACTTTTGTTCATTATGTAAATAATGGTGAAATGATATTATATATATATATATGTGGATTTAACCTTAATCACTTCTACAAATTTTAGTCGATAGGGTTAACCCAGTCGACCTAGTAAAGTTATGGATAAAAATTCACTAGGTCATGGGCTAGGTTAGCCAAGAGCCAACCTAAACCCTAAAAGAATTTTACCCAAAATAATACAATGTTGAACCAGCCAACATAGTATATTAGACTAATAAAATGGTATTAAGGTGAGGAATAGAGGGATGGAAAGTGGGAAGATACTAAAGGATTATGAGAAAGAGGAGTAATAGCTTAGGGAATGGTTTTTAAGAGCTGGTTAGATTGGTAATAAGTGGTAATAAGGGATAACAATCCTAAAAAACACCAATGATCTACCCACCCCTTTCCTGATGTATCCCTTATGCCATACACTTAGAGATGTTGAGTCTTGATGGATTCCTATAATATGGAAAACATTAGAATTTGATAAAACTTGATAATATTATGTATACACTAAGCACAATAAGTTAGGATACTAGGACTATTTTAGCCTAGTAGACCTATTTAATCAATAAATTAAAGAGAATATGGTGTATAGAATTTTATGAGAGCTAATTTGGAGTTCCAATGCCATAAAACTAATTTACGTAATGTAAAATATATCTTTGATGTTAACTACATGATTAATTGGTCTTTGTGATGAGTTAACTGGCCTTCAATTTCTTTAAACACATGCATAACACATCTTGAGTTTGAATTAATGGGTTAACTCACTTTAACAATAGTTTTCTAATAAAAATGTGGTGTATCTAGATAAATAAAGAGCTTATATAAGATAAATATGGCCCACCACCTTATTTTTAATGCTAAATATATCATGCAAAGATCATATAAGCTAATAGACACAAAGATAATTATTGAAGATTATTGTTTGTAAATTTTAATTGAAGTTGGACTTGAAGTTAAGGATTAGTTTAATTCTTCTCTCCTCTATGCCACATTATCTAGAGATGCTTCTCTTTTTCTATATATTCAGGATTTGAAGCCTAGTTTTAGGATCCCTCTCTTGGGTATGATAAAACTCTACCAAGATTGCACTTTGTAAACCTCTTTAGATAATAAAATAATAGTTTTCATATTCCTATATATAGGTTTAGTGTGTTATATTGGTTTGATTTGCACATGTGGTAGTACTTTCTCCCTTGGTAGGTGTTAATATCACCTAGTTACTAGTATACCATCTTATGTAGGTCATATATAACATTTGGTGTTGATTTATTGAGATAAGAGTGGATATATTGACTAGTTAATGCCTTAAATTATGTCTTCCATCATTGACCTCATGCTTTGATCAATTTATTAAACCTCTATATGAAATACTATTGCATAAAAATCCTATGGAGTTATATAATTCATGATTTGTATTACTTATCAATATTATAAGAGTTAAAATAGAGTGTATAAATCAATAATATAGGTGTATCACCATCATTAATATAGATTTACCTTTCATTAATCCTTCCAACCCTTTTCATCCCAAAAAGCATATTAGGTTTTAGTAAGTAGAGCATAAGGTGATACATCAAAGGAGATAGACTCATAAATCTAAAGGTATATCCAAGTAAAGGCATCCCAAAATCTTAGACCATTCCAATGTTAGTCTAGGTTTGAAGGAGATCAGAGAAATATAATTTTGGCAAGGTGCAACCTTTGTTTCTAACACCTAATTTAGAAGCACATCTAAGGATTTGGAATCCCCTACTAGCACAAACTACTAGAGTATGATTTTATATTAATTAATGTGAAGGATGATGAGATAGTTTTACAAATATCAAATTTATTTGGATTGATGGAGGATATTTTTAGAGTTATTTAGGTATATCCCTCTATAATAATCATAAAGGTATATACTATGATCCCACCACCTGGTGGATGATTGACTATGGATTATTGGACCTCTCAATGCTTCCAAAAACCACAAGACCAAGGAACTTCTTCTAGGATACCACCCATTATGATGACAACCACCAATCAAGATAAGGGTGTGGAGGATGCACCTATAGTTTAAATGTCCTCATAATAATGTCTATCTTAGACACCACTAATTTTAGTAGAAATTATCAATTTAGATCAAGAGATGGAAGAAATTCTTGCTACCACAAGTTCAATTGGGATAGATGAACAATTAATTTATATTGAATATTTTGATCCTAAAGATTCCAAGATCCATGTTGCATCCTCAAATTCAAATAATTAAAATATAGGTATCACACTCACTTCCACTCAATAGGCTCCTCCTTTGGTTGAAAAGTCAAAAATTTGTTACAAAGGGAAGCCTATACTTATAAGGGACCCTATGGAAATAGTTTTTGGGACATTAATACAAGAAGAACCTGAGCCTAAATATGAGGATGAGGAGCTAAAAAATTCTAAAACATTGAATTCCACTTATGTTTTTATTCGTATACCTTAGTTTGGAAACCTAGACTAGTCTAAAATAATTTTTCCATCATTACCAAACCCATTTCATGCATAAACCTTAACGCAAAATTCAGTGGATGTTTTGATAAAAACTACTTCTAAAAACACATAGTCAGTAGAAGGAACTTAATTGGTAATACTTGAATGGGATAAAAAACTAAAATCCCAAGCCTCCAAAAGACCCAATATGATAATTATTGATCTCCCCATCATGAGCTCTATTTTTGACAAATCAATAACTACATTATAGAGGGCCAAAAAGAAGAAACTTGAAGATGATTCTAGTAGGGGGTTGGTATTATAAAAAAGGTAAGCTATATTATCTTTGTCAAGGATAAATACTGGGATACTTGGACAAAAATACTAGTATAGGGTCAACCCAGTCAACCTAGTATAGTTATGGACAAAAATTCACAATGTCACGGGTTAAGTCAGCCAAGAGCTGACCTAGACCCTAAATGAATTTTACCCAAAATAGTATAGGGTAAACCTAATTGACCTAGTATAATATACTTTAAAAATGGGATTAAGGTGATGAAAACAGGGATGGAAAGTGGGAAAATATTGGAGGAGTATGCAAAATAGCATTAATAACTTAGGGAATGGTTTTTAGGAGCTAGTTAGATTAGTAATAAGTGGCAATACGGGATAATAATCCTATGAAACACCAATAGTCTACCCACCCCTTTCCTAGTACACCCCTTAGGGAATGAACTCAATTATATTGAGTCTGGATTGGTTCATACGATATGGAAAGCATCATTATTTGATAAAATTTGAAAATAATATATGTATCCACTAAGCAAAAAAATTTAGGCTACTAGGCCTATTTTAGCCTAGTAGACCTATTTACTCAATCAAGTAAAGAGAATATCGCATATAAAATTTTATATGAGATCTAATGTGGAATTCCAACTCCATAAAACTAATCCACATCATTAAAAATAGATATTTTATGTCAACTACATAATTAATTAATCCTTGTGATGAGTTAACTGGCCTTTAACTACTTTAAACACATGCATAACTCATCTTGAGTTCCAATTCATGGGTTAACTCAATTAAAAAATAGTTTTCTAGTCAAAATGTGGTGTATCATGATAGAGAAAGAGCCTTGATAAGACAAAGAGGCCCCACATCCTTGTTTTCAATACCAAATAGATCATGCAAAGATCATGCAAGGTACTAGACATAAAGAGACTTCTTGAAGATTATTTTTTATAAATTGTAATTGAAGTTCAATTTGAAGTTAAGGATTATTTAACTTATTATTCTATCCTATACACCACATTGGCTAGAGTTTATTCACTTTTGCTATCTATTCAAGCTCTGAATGCTATTTTTAGGATCCCTCTCTTGGGCATGATGAAACTCTACTAAGATTGAGCTTTGTAAACCTCTTAAGATAATAAAATGATTATTTTACATTATTATATATAGGCTTAGTATATTATATTGGTTTGATTTGTATATGTGGTAGTATTTTCTCCCTTGGTAGGTCCTAATCTCACCTAGTTATTAGTATACCATCTTATATAGGTCATATACAATGTTTGATATTGATTGATTAAGCTAATAGTGGATATATTGACTAGTTAGTGCCTTAAATCAGCCCTTCAATCATTAACCTCATGCTTTGATCACTTGATGAAACCTCTATGTCAAATATTGTTTCATAATAATCCTTTGGAGTTATAAAAGTCATGATTTGCATTTCTTATCAATATTATAGGAGTCAAAATAGAGTATATGAACCATAAATATAGGTGTATCACCATCAATAGTATATATTTCCCTTTTATTGATCCTTATAACCCTTTTCATCCCAAAAATCATAGAAGGTTTTAGTAAGTAGAGCATAAGTTGATACATCAAAGGAGTTAGCCTCATAAATCTAGAGGTCTGGTTTAAGTATAGGTGTTCCATAATCTTAAACCATTCTAATGTTTATCAGGGTTTTAAAGAGATTAGAGTAATTTACCATTAGTGGGGCATAACCCTGGTTTCTAACACCTAATTTAGAAGCACATATAGGGTTTTGTAATACCCTACTTGCATGAACCATTATATCATTATTTCATATTAATCAATGTGAAGGATAATGACATAGTTATACAAAGATCAAATTTAGTTGGATTGATGGAGGATATTTTTAGAGATATTTAGGTAGATCCATCTATAAAAATTACAAAGGCACATACTAGGATCCTACCACCTGGTGGATGGTTGATTATGGATTACTAGACCTCTCAATACATCCAACAACCAGAAGACCAAGAAACCTCTTCTAGGCCACCACCCATTGTGATGACAACCACCAATCAAGATAAGGGTGTGGAGGATTCACCTATATTTTCAAGGTTATCACAAGAATTTCAGTCCTAGACACCACCAATTGTAGTGCCAACTATCAAGTTAGAGCAAGAGATGGAGTAAATTCTTACTACCACAAGTTCAGTTGGGATAGATGAAGAACCAATTAGTATTGAATTTTTTGATCCTGATGCTTCCAAGCTCCATGATGCATCCTTGGATTCAACTAATTAAAGTGTGGGTGTCACACCCACTTCCACTCAATAGGCTCCTCCTTTGGTCAAAAAGTTAAAAAATTTGTTATAAGAGGAAGCCTATAGTTCTTAGGGACCTTGTGGACATAGTTGTTGGGACATTAATGCAATAATATCCTAAGCATGAATATGAGGATGAGGAGCTACAAAATTCCAATACATTGAATCCCACTTATGTTATTCATCCTATGCCTTAATTTGAAACATAGGTTGGTCTAAAATCATTCATCCATTATTACCAAACCCATTACATGTATAGACCTTAATGTAATATTTAGGGGATGTTTTGATAAATACTACTACTGAGGACACATAGTCAGTAGATACCACTCAATTATAAATTAATTAATGGGATATGGAACTAAAAATCCAAGATCTAAAAGACCCAATCTAACAATAATTTATCTCCTTAACATGATCTTTATTTTTGACAAATGAGTAGCTACATTATAAAGGGTTAGAAAGAGAAAATGAGAAGATGATTTTGGTATGGGGTTGGTCTTAGAAGAAAGGTAAGATGTATTCTCATTGTCAAGGAGAAATAATAGGATACTTGGACAACCTTCATGTAATGAGGATTTCAAGGCCTACCTATAGGTAAACACAAAGTCATTGCTAGGGCTTCATGAAGGAACATAGTATGCTAGGTAGGATTTGTAATAGGATCTTGAGAAGGTGAGGGAATAACAATAAATTACTCATGTTCCTAGATAAATTGATGGTGATGTATATAAGTTGCTCCAAGGTTATGCAATATTTTTGAGACTATTGGTTTGATGAGGGCTAATTTGTATGCTAACATAGTTGAAATGATAACATTATTTAATTATTTGAAAGAAAATGAAAATAGAACAAATTTAAATGTATTTTATACAACCAATAAGGATTTTGACCATCTTGATTTCATGATACCATTGGAAGTGACCAATGCCCTTAATATTGTGGTCATTAGGACATCAAAATTTAGGGAGTAGGTATCAAATGCAAAATACTTGATTACTAAATTGATAGAGAAGGAATACACATCCTATAAATTTTGGATGATTTGAAATTATCATAGGTCCTTTATTATTTAGGTAAATTAATAAGGAGGGATAGTTTTGATCTCTACTACAACAAGAATTAACATATTTTAAGAAAAATATTTAGGGATGTACCCTAGAATAAATTGAACAAGAGTTGAGTTTTGATAAAAATAAGGTAACATAGGTAGATATATTTAAAGTGGAATTTAGAGATATGAAGATAAAGCATTCCCATTTACTAGAATAGGCTACCAAGGTGGAAGCAAATAAATAGGCTATGGTTGGGACTTTCTAGTTTAACCACTTCTTCTACTATAGTCAATCTAATGAATATTAGTTCAAACATGTAGGCTCTATCAAATAGTAATCCTTAGTTTATTTATTTAATTTTAAATGTATTTCTACATGTAAATTAACAATGTAACAAGGACATGTAATATTTGATCGAATAATTTTTTAAGCATGCACATGTTGCATTTATTTTTAAGAGTGAGTATAATTTTAAAAGACTCAATTTTAGCTAATTTTAGACATACATGCTTTACATTCATTAGTTATAATTTTTGTTTTAATTATTAATAACATGTAAGTTTAGACTTTTGCATGGATTTGGCAGATGAAGTGACCCATCCCTAAATATATTTATACTTTTAATCCTCTTGTATTCAAGGGATAGAAAATTATAAATAAAGGAAGAAGTATTTTGATTATCAAAAAATGATGTTGATGTTATTCCATTCCAATTCTATGTAATTAATTGGTTTTACTTTATTGGTCATTTGATTTTGTAATTTAAACTATGCAAAATTTACATAAAATTCCTTACTATTATTTTTGGTGTATGCTAATTGAAGTTGTGAAATAGATTTTGGAAAATTAGTAAATATCATTAATTCTATGTAATTAAGTTGAATGTGTTAATTATCTATGTGTTCATAAGTGTTTTCTTGATATAGTCTTCTAAGGGTCTGAAACAACTACCTTAGATATCCCTCTGGTTTAAACTATAATATTCTCAATAATGGTGTGAAATAACTAATCTAGATAGAAACAATATTTATTTAAGATATTAGAGTTTACTATATCATTTCTTCCCCAAACTAACCTACTGTGTTTGTATATGTGTGTGCAATAGCTACTAGATGCAAGCATTAGTATTAAGACACTTGTCAACAAGTAGACCAACTTGAAATTTATCCTTTTGAAATCATAGAGAATTATTTTATAACCTACTTTTCCCTCTTTTTAGAGTTTATTTTAATGTATACCCACTTTATCATAGGTTACATCCATCCAAATAAACTAGGTTTTAACATTAGTCTATATTTTAGTCACCCAATCACACATAGTTGAATAACTTGCATGCTTAGTTTATGATTCCACCACTTGATTATTTAATCCATAGCTGAAAATTGTGCCCCAGAGTGGATTTTATCTCTATTGATAACCTATAATATTAGAGGTTAATTCATTAACTTTATATTGTGTATTAAAATTACATCAACAAAAATGTTAAAATTTTATCGTATAAGGAGGGCCTAGACATTGTGTTCTTTTCCCTAGGAAAGGTTATCCTCTACATTTGAGTTGCACTAGAGACACCCAAGAGAGTAATTGGGTTTAGATCCCAAACCAATATTTTTGTTTCACCTTTGTTAATCCATCAAATGCCTATATCTACACTAGTTGTCCCCACCATACCCCAGTTTATGGTCCCTTCTCTAGTGAGAAACCTCTATCCCATTAATCCTCCTATGGCTCAACCTTTTTTAAATACACCATTCTAGTACAAAGATACGTGAATGATTTACCAAGGAATATAGAGAAGTATCTACCTTCTTTCTCCCCTTCTAGAGGAAGAACGATGGAAGAGTATATCAATTCTTTCAAAATGAATTTAAATCTAAATAATTTTACTAATGAAGATGTTTCATGTATTTTTTTTCCATTTAAATTGTATGATGTTTATTGTGATTGGTTACTTAATTTCCAATATAACTCAATTACTTCATGGAACTCATGTCAAAGCATTTTTCTTTTTGAATTTGGACAAGTCACTAGTTTGAGTGTGGTATATCATATTTTCACTAATATGAAGAGGGATCCCAATGATCCAATATAAGATTTTAATAAAGGTTTTAAAATATATACACTATTTAATGCCTATATATACACCACCAATAGCACTAAAACTCTAACTATATAACAACACCCTAGATCTAATCATTGTAGTACTATTGTGAAGATATGTTTCTGTTAGCACTTTATCATTGGCCTATGAAGAATTAATCAACATTAATATGTATATATATATATATTTATATTTCAGTCATTCCCAGCCTTAATGTTGGTTTCCTAGCTTAAATTCAATGCCTCAACTTTGAATGCAATGCCTCATGTGAATCAGAATGTTCCAACATTCAACTAGAATTAGTTGTATACACTACCTCTTATTATGAAGCAAATACTAAAATATAATTATAGATTCTTGAACAACTCTACACAATTGAATGGTTTGTAGTAGAGCCAAAATTATCTCCCATATAATAATTTAGTTGCCTAGGGTGTCGACTATACAAAGCAAAATTGGATTCTATATAGAGAATGGTTAAAAATCTAAGCAATTACTTCTTTAACATGTAAAGGAAGATAGGTAATGTTATTTTTCTCAACAATAATTATAATTTTGTATTTAAAATATATAATAATCCTTTTAATAATCTCAAAAATATTGTAGAACATTAAAAATCTAATAAGTTTCTAGAGATTAGCATAGTGGAGACAAATCTAATTATTGTGTAGGGTTTATAACACATCACATCATGGTGATATTGAATGTGTTGATTTCTGTACAACATTTGAAATATTCTAGAGGGAGATGGTGAGCAAATATTTTATTAACAATCCCATAGAGTTCTCCCATTATACTAGTTCTTCAAGCATATCTATGGTTTTTAAAACTCATGAGTTTCCTTTCTTAAGTGAACATGACAATGCTCTAGAAGATAAATCAGATGAGATACATGCTTTCTAATAGTTATATAGAAGCAATTATAATTTTGAGAATAAACATTCCATTGATACATTTACTCCTCCAATTAATATTACCATTCCCTTGAATCTATAAGATGATAACAATCCACCTCCCCCAAAAGTGAATGATTAGACTTTGAATAGGGAAGAACATAGCAAATGAGGATACAATAGCATTGAGTACATGAATAATATAAAGGAAAGCATCAATCTTCATTAATTGGCTCAAATTACTAAACAAAAGGAGCTCCTATGAAGGTTTATTATAGGGAAGTCTACTACAAATAAGCCAAAATCCACTCATACCAATGTTTTATAAAAAGAGTAATCTACAAGTTCCTCCTTTCTTGTTAACTAGCAGAGCATTTGGTAAAAATATACATAATTATTTAGTTGATTTTAGGGATTTAGCTACTTTAATTAAAAATTATATTTGTGAAATAATGGGATTAACTTCATGCCCATCCAAGAGGATAATTTTAGAGTTTAAAAAATAATGGTGATTATGATTGAGATTTGAATGATGTACACATTCAAGTTGCATCTATGTCATGCATTCAAATGACTATAGACATAATCCTAGAGGGGTATGTACTACTACTAAGAAATGCTTTGAAAAAGATGGTAAATTGATATGTAGAAAAAAATTTATCCCACATTTGGAAACACTGGAGAGGTATTAAAAAATCAAATTCAAATTGATAAACAACCAAGAGTGAAGTATCCCATCATTGAATACAATGCTAAGTATGAATAAGTAATAAATCTCCTAATCTTAGGATTTATACATTTACCATGAAGAATAAGGTGCAAATCCATAAATCTAAGGACATTACAAATTTTGGAATCTTCATTTTAATGATGAAAAATACAATAAGGGATCAGGAGTTGGTTTTAAACTAATTGACCCACTAGGTAATAACTACGTATCATCCTATAGGTTTCAATTTTCATGCACCAACAATAGAGTAGAGTATGAATCATTGATTATGGGATTGTAATTTTCTCTTAAGAAAAATATCAAGGAATTTTTAATATATAAATATTTAGAGCTAGTGACTAATTGGGTCATAAATTATACTAGTGTAAATTGGCATATCTTAAGACATAAAAACATTGGGCCTTGGATTTATTGAGTCATTTAAGGAATTCAACATAGTGATTTTTCATAGAGGATAGACCAAGCTATTGACTCATTGGTTAATTTAGCTTCCAACTTTGCACCATTATATAAGTCCAAGGTACAAGGTTTTCTGATTGAACTTATGCCCTACCCATCAATTCTTGACAATATAGAAAATTTCTAGGTATTTGATGATGATCAATAGATTGGTTAATTCTTTACCAATTCAAGATAATTTGAATCTTAAATCATTTATGATACAGGAATAAATTATCTATTCCAATAAGATATGGGAGAATAAATATTTATTCAACTCAAATAAAATCATCTTCATTTAGGGATGGTTTCAATGGAGAGAGAATTCAATACATATCCCCAAGCTCAATAGTTAGGTAGAGCTATGTCAATGAATCTAAATTCAATAAAGAAAACTTGGGGGATGATATTGATCCAAATTATGTAAATATTGGTCTCATTTTTACCCCACATGAAATAGAAAGGGTGAAATATTTTATCATCCAGTATAAGTATGTGATCACATGGACCTATGAAGATTTGAAGGTTTTCAATCCTAAGGTCACCACTCATAAAATTCCACTGAAGACATATTATAAACTATTTAAAAAAAGATAGATATTGTTTAATCCATTATGGAACTAATCATTCAAAGGAGTTATAAAATTTATTGAGTGTTAGGATAGTGTTCCCTATCAAACAACCAACTTTGGTTTCCAACTTGGTTTCAATAAGGAAAAAGAGTGGATAAATTAGATTATGTGTTGAATTTAGGAAATTAAATAAGGAATTCAAGAAAAATAGCTACCCTTTGCCTTAATTGAATGAGGTGATATAGATATTAAGTGTTTAAAGAATGATATCATCTTTGGATGGTTTTAAAGTATATAACTAGGTGTTTTAGAATCAGAAGATAGGATGAAGAATACATTTACCATAAAGTGGGGTACTTAGGTTTACAAGAGGATGCCTTTCATCCTAATTAATGCAATATATACCTTTCAAAGAGCCATGGACCATGCCTTTCAAGGGTTAATAGGTAAATTCATAATCAATTACATGGAAAATGTCATTATTTTCTCAAAGAATATATCTAATCATGTAGGCCACCTACAATCAATCTTCAAAATATGTAGAATGTCTAGTTTCTCACTAAACCAAAAAAAGAGCATATTTGGTTTTATTTAAGGAAAATTAATGTAGAACATCATCACCAAGGATAGGATCACCATTTTTTTGAGCCAAATTCAATGGATTTAAAAGATTGCATTCTCAAACAAAAAGAAAGAGATCGAGTCTTTCTTCAAAAAAATAATTTTTTCAAGGAAGTTTATGTTAGGATTTATAAGGATAATTATACCTCTAAATGAAATGATTCAACAAGATGCCAAAGTAGAATGAACACTAAAGGCCTAAAAGTCTTTTCAAGAAATCAAGGATGCCATATCTCAAGCTTTAGTGTTAATAAGTCTAAACTTTAATAAGTATTGTTTATTATATTTGTTTGCTTCATAACACACAATTGATACAATGCTTACCTAGGAGGATTAAAATGAACATCATGTTACATTCATGAGCACAAATTTAAATGAAGTAGAGCTCAATTAATTCATGATAGACAAGAATATTTTTTTGTTTATTCAAAGTGGTAAAGAAATTTAGATATTACATCTTGAGAATTAATACTATTACTATTGTACCAAATGTTTCTATAAAAATTACTTTAAAAAAATGAATTGGGAGATAACAGAGGAAAATGGATGGAAAAATTGTAGGATTGTGACCTAGAAATTAAACTTGCCAAAATTGTCAAAGGATAAGGCATCATTCAACATATGACTGAGCTTGACCTATGCATCATCATTGAGGAGTCTATCAAACTTGGGTATCTAAAGGAGATTGGTATGTTGATATCATTCAATATTTACTCATAGGTACTTGTCCCCTTATAACTCAGTAGAGAATGTAATACAAACTTGAGGATCAAAGTTTCCCACTACATGATCATAAAATGAATCCTCTATAGAATAAATTATGAAGGAATCTAATTTAGATGGATATCATGAGAATAAGATTAAAATATTCTATAGAACCTACAGCAAAATATTGGTAGTGGTCATCCATCTTGAAATACCACACCACATAAGATTATCTAAATGGGCTACTATTAGCCAATAATCTTCAAGGATGCACCCACCCATGTCAGAACATGGCATGCATGTCATGTTTTGATGAAGAGAGAAGTACACATATTAATACCACTATAGCCTATCATTAAAGGAAGGCCATTTTATCATCGAGGATTAGATTTCATCAGTGTAATCAACTAAAATTCCTTAGGTGTCCACAAATTTATGCTCATAACCACATATTAATATACTATATGGACTAAAGGAATGGATATAAAACATTAAAAAGCACATGATGTAATTAATTTTCTAGATTAAAACATTAAAACTAGGTTTGGTACCACCATTTCCTTAGTTTTTGCTAATGGGACAACATTCCAATTAAATGAATTCACTAAATGGGACCATGAAAATCAAATCACCATCAAGTCATATTTCAATTATTACCCACAAGGAAATGGATTGATTAAATCAAAAAATAAGAACCTAAATTATGCAATTAAAAGGTTAGTTTTAGACAACACTATAAAATGGAATCATTTATTGAAATATGTACTATGGGTAGAATGAATAAGATTTAAGCAGGACCTCAAAGATTCACCTTACCTAATAGTATATGGATGATGGAAAATATTCCTAATCATGATCACATTTAAAACATGTCAATTTATGCTAGAGTACATGGAACCCATGGATAAAGAGGAGACCCATTTATTATTTTTAATAGAAATGAAGGATTTAGAGAATGAATCATTACTTAATTTTAGTAAACATCAATACTTGGTAAAAAGGTGGTTTGATAAAAGAGAAAAAAATAAAACATTCATAATATTTAATCTAGTGCTTTTGTGGGACAAAGCTCATGAAAATAAAGGATAGCATGACAATTTTACTAGAAAATGGACCAAACCTTACCAAATATCATAGATGTTGGCTAATAATGTTTTCTATTTGAGTGAGCTCTAAGGTAATGAATTGACATATCCAATTAATGGACTATTTTTAAAGCACTAATTCATGGCTGTATCATTTGGAAATGTTCTTAAATGACCACAAATGCTGAGGTATAGGAAAGAGTAGGTTATATTTACTAATTTATTAGTTAAGTTTCTAGTTTCCTATCATTTTCATCCTCTAGAGTAGTTTTTATGCTTTCTAGATTATCCTTTCGTATTTTAAACGTTTTTTCCTTTTAGTTTTGTTCCCTATTTTCTAGAATAGATGTCTTTGTTTTATTTTTGACAATTGGATTGAATTATTTTGGTGTCACCAAGATAATATCCAATTAATTGGGATTTTCATACATGCTTAAATTTATGAATGTTGAATCCATTAGAGAGGTTTGAAAATAATGATAAATGTGGGAAGGATATAAAATGGATCACACAAACTAACTTTGTTTATAGTATTTACAATCTTGTGCCTGAGATCTTCATAATTTAGATATGCAACAAATAGATTAACAGTGACTATATCATAATTGAATACTTCTATTAGGTATGTAAAACTTATTCTCATTACTCCATACAAATTTAGAAATTTGTTTCATTTATTTGGATCAAATAAAATTCCAATGTTAATATTTCTAAAGTTAAAAACCATTGATATGGATATAGATGGCATGGACATTATGGTAAACCAAATTTTCACATTCACCAACAAACAATGGTTCCTACCCTTTTTTACTCATATTCTAAAAAAAGAGAGGAATAATATATCCTAAAAAGTGATCAGTAGACCCAAAGAAAATATAAAGGGATAAAAGACTCACAATGATTAAAAAATATAAATGTATCATGCATCATGCAATAATATGAGGGATGGAAAGAAAGAGGAACCAATGGTATCTCTATCAGGGCTATGAACACTTGGATGTTAGTAAAGAAATGCCTAAGTTTTTGTAGTTGTAATATTTTTTAAATTAATCATAAAGAAAAATAAAATTTAATACATGTCCTGATTAAAATACTCAAGAAAAGGGTAAAATAAAATCACTTCATCACACACAAATCCAAGGTATAGATGAGGCTAGTATGTTGTAAGAATAAATTGCAAGTATATTTCATGTTTTTTTTTTTCAATTATTCTATTTGGGTATGATTCATGTTTTATTTGGGATTTTTAACCAATGATTATAGGTTTCTTGAATACTTGAGAGTATTATCATGATGGGTCACATTTTATTTATTCAAGACACCCTTGCTCTTTTTTTTCTTGAGTAGTAACCCTTTAAAAGTTTGAAAGGTATAGTTATATTTGAAAAGCCTTTTTCATTAACATTTACATGTATATTCAAGAGGGTCAATACTTAAATGTTATTTATATGGATGACTATTGATTCAATATAAATTAATTTGGTATTTTGTTTTTATCTATATTTTTTTTGTGTGGCTTATTCAGATTATTTTTGGGAGTTTTGCATAGATAAGTTTTCACATCTGGATTCACATTTTGAGTCTTAAAAAATTATAATCACATATTATATTCATCATAACATTCATTTTTTAATTTGACACATCTAAATTTATACTCCTCATGCACATGCAACTTACTTTGACTTTGTATATTTTGCACTTCATAAGTTGTGTTTGCAACTATTAGTTTTGTCTAGTCATGGACTTCAGAAATTTTTGTTCTTCACATATTTTAATTAGAAATTTTATTTGATAAGTTGGTTTTAAACATTTATGTGGTCACATTTTTTGTTTTTGTAACAATTTTTCTCATCTTTTATCATGACTTTGGTTTCACAGATTCTATATATCACAAGTTTTATTCAAAATTTATGTTTTTCAAGTTGTGTTAAAAATTTAGTATTTAGATAAAGTGTTCAAATGTTTTATTCTTTACATATTTTTTTCAAAAAATTTATCCTTCACATCCTTCATTTTTTTCATATTCAGAGCATCACAAGAACTGGCTAGCTTGATCTCAACACAAAGACTGACACCCAACTTATGAAGGCATGCTACATGGCAAAATTGATTTTTTGTGAACATAGAGATAGGGTGACACTTGTTTAAGGATACAATGTGTCATTTATCCAAACATATAGAAATCCTACATTGCATACCCACAAAATTAAAGTGATAAAGTTTGAATTAAACAAGTAAAATAATCTTGGATATATTAGACATTAATGGCACACAAAATAAATTAAAGTCTAATACTTAATTCTATATGAGTGAATTCTAAAGAGACATCATGACTACTAATTATTGAAGAGCTCAAGTGAATTTACATTGAAAAGAGAATTTGAAGCCCTATTTATCCATGTTCATATATTAATTACTTCCAAAAATTGAGTAAATGGTTGAGTTGAAGACTAAAAATATGTAAGTGAACAAATTAACAATGGACATTTTTTATAAAGTATTCAAAGGAGTGTTTTCACCATCCAAATTTTATATCAAAGACTCTATAGAATAAATAGATACTTTATTTTATTCTCTCATGTTCAATGATGAATATGCCAATTATTAAGCTCTCTAAGATTTAATCAAGGATGTGGATTCCCATTCATGAGAAGAGGCTTTGGCAGCTCCATAATAGTAATAAACAACAAACTTGATACCATTGAAATTTTAAGAGCTAAATTTTGAAACAACTAAGCCTGAGGTGATACCTTGCATCAACTTATCAAGGGACTTATTTTTTAAAATAAAGGTGATTAGAATTGGTTTACTACACCACATCATCAATAATACAATCATTGGTTATATTTCAGTAGACACTTTCTAAAGGTACCTATAGTTGTGTATTATAGATGCCATATTTTATGGATAACAGGTTGAATTGTGGAAGAAAATAACCATAATTGAGAACATACTCAAGAATTGGATTATTTAGGGAGAAGTGGTCATTCTTAAATCCATAAATCTAGTAGCTATCACGAAATTTTGAATGGGGTTCTTAATTAGATTTGCCTTATTGAATAGGTTATATGGTCATCCCAATAACCACTTCTTCAACATAGAATGGGTATCATTATTGGATTTATTGAAGACTTTAGAGTTTAACTTTACACTAGGATAAATAATCAGTGCAAAATTATAGGATAAAATGTTCAATAAGGACAAGAGGCCCATACGCAACCATTTATATATGATGTCATATTTATTATATGTATTTATAGGCATTATTTATGTGCACAATTAATCTCTATAGACATCAGTCCTAGATTGTATTAAAAATTAGGATTTTATTCCTTTTCCTTCCTTCACATCTATGTATATATGAATAAAATAGTTAGAATTGTTGAGAATGTTTTCCCTTGAGTTTGAAGGGAAATTCATGAGGAACCATTTTTAAAAGTATTAGAGAGCATTATAAAAATATTAGGTCTTAGGGGGGATTACTAGATCTACCTTGAATACATAGTGATCATGGTGATGGGGAACAAGGTTGACCCTTTGCATCTCCAAAGTACGTCCCTAGAAAATTGCTGAGTAGGAAATTACCTACTAGTTATGGTGGAGTGCTGAATAAGGTTTGAAGAAAATGAATAAAGGTCTATTTCATGGTTCCTCCTTGATGATTAGCGAGATGTGTTATAACATCATAAAAAAATTAAGTGAATTTGTAAAATATACAGAGTATTATTCATTGGCTACTTTGACACATAGGTATTAGGATCCTCATAGCCTAATTCAAGAGCACATCCAAGGTTTTGGCATCCCCTATCAACATGAACCGTTGAAGCATGATTTCATATTTTTGAATGTGAAGGATGATGTATAGGTTATAGAAAGAACAAAATAAGCTATATTGATATAGGATATTTTGAGAGATATCTAGGAAGAGCCTTTTATAAAAAAAATCAAAGGCACATAATAGTATACCACCACTTGTTGGATGGTTGACTATAAATTATTTGACGTCTTAGTGAACCCAACAACAAAAATAATAAATAACCTCTTCCAAGACACTACTCACTATGATAAAAACAATAAATTAAGATAAATATGTAGAGAAGTCCCTTGTAGTGTTAAGGTCCTCACAAGAAGGTCCATCTCACATACCACTAACTATAATGGTAACTGCCAAGTTATATCAAAAGGTGGAGGAAATTTCTAATACCAAAAGTTTAATTGGGAGAGTTAAATAATTTTTTTTGTATTAACTCATTATAAATATTTTAAGATTCATGTTACATCATCATCTTAAACTAATAAAAATTTTCATGTCACACCCACTTCCACTTATTAATCTCCTCCTTTGGCCAAAAATTGAATAATTTTTAAACAAAAGGAAGCCTATAACTCTTAGGGACCTTATAGACATAATTTCTTGGACATTAATTAAAGAAGAGCATGAGCCTAGAGATGAGGATGGGGAGATGAAAAACACCAAGATATTGAGTCTTCAAGGAATAAAAGGGAAATCACCAATAAATATAGAAAAATTAGGTGAGGGCATTGCTCCTATTATTTCCTTAGTGCTTATTATTCATTTGATCCTTATGGTGTCTACTTTCTCTCCCACTATTTTTATTTATTTGGAACCTATTATTTCTAGTGTTGCCTTGGAATTTTTAGTCCCTATTTATTTTAGGTATCAACTATTTCTACCAGTCCCATTGCTTCTACTATTGGGATTATGTCTATTATTCCCATTATTTCTAACTCCCCTACTATTACTTTAGTTTTAGTTTCCCTTGATCCCCATAAGTCAAAAAAGTTACATTATAAGAAGATTAGGGGATGCCTTTTTATTGTCTAATTTCATGTATATTATACTCAATTGGGATTACTTATGTATTCCTTTACCACAACTTAGGTTATTTTTATTACTCCCACTACCAAATCCAATAAGTATAAGCCCACTTAATTTATTCATCCTATGCCTCAATTTTGGGAATGTATATTGGTCCAAAATAATTTGGCCATCATTTCCATACCCATTACATGTAGAGGCCTTAGTGTAATATTCAAATGATATTTTGACAAAGACTAGTAATGAGAACACTTAGTTAGTAGATACCAGTCATCTGGTAATTACTCAATGGGTTATGGACCTAGAATCCAAAGCCTCCCAAAGACACAATATGACAATAACTAACAGCCCCCCCCCATTATGAGATATATTTTCTAAAAATCAATGACTACAATACAATGAGTCATAAAGAGGAAGATAAAAGGTGATTCTAGTAGGGCATTAGTCTTATATGAAAGTTAGGATGCATTCTCATTATCAAGGAAAAATACAAAGAGACTTGGGTAGTCTCCATATAGTGAGGATTTCAAGGCATACCTATAAGAAAACATAGAGGCATTGTTAGATATTCATGAGGGAACATAGGAGGCTAGGCATAAATTATAATAGGTTCTTGAATAGGTGAGTGAATAATAATAATTTTTTCATGTTCTTAGGGAAATTGAGGGTGATGTACATAATGTTACTATGAGGATATAAAATATTCTAGATATTATTGGTTTAACAAGGGATAAATTGTCCCTCACATAGTTGAAATGATAAAATTATTTAATTCTTTAAAATAAGATGAAAATAAACTAAATTTCCTTGTATTGTATACAACCAATTACGATTTCATTCATATTGATCTAGTTACACCCTTGAAAGAGGCCAATGCCATGAATATGGTGGTCATTAGGACATTAAAAGTTAAGGAATTGGTATCAAGTGTGCAAGCCTTGATTCCTAAATGATAGAGCAAGAAAATCAAGTCTTGAAAATTTTGGATGAGTTGAAGCTTTCCTAGGCCCGTAATTATTTAGGTAAATTAATAATCAAGTCTAATTCTGATCAATTGATATAATAAGAATCATCCAATTTTTAAAAAAATCTCTATGGATGTACCCTAGAATAAATTGAAAAAGAGTTAGGATTTGCAGAAAAATGGGTAATATAGGTGGAGATATTCTAGGTAGAATTTAGATCTACCAAGATAGAGCATACATGTTTACTAACATAGGTTACTAGGGTCTATATACCCTTAATTTTGAACATGAATGTGATAATTTCATAAAATAGCATTGGGTATAAGCACTACCAAGAGTTGAAGCAAAGAATCAAAATATGGCTGGGTCTTTTAGTTTAACCATGCATTCTACTACAGTCCCACCAATGACTATCAATTTGATCATGTTGGATCTATTGAATAGTAATCCCTAGTTTATTCAATCATTTTGATATATATTTATACATGTAAATTTATAATTTAACTAGGATGTGTAACAACTTATTAGATAATTTTGTAAGCATGCATATATTACATGTCTTTGTAAGAGTGAATCTAATTTCAAAAGACTTAATTTTGACTAAGTTTATGCATATATGTATAACTTGAATTAATTATAAATTTCATTGTAATTATCATTAACATGTAATTTTATACTTTTGAATGGATTTGGAGTATGAGTCCAACCCTCCCTAAAAATATTTATACTTTTAATCATCTTATATTTAAGGGTTGTAAAATTATCAATACATGAAGAACTATTTTGGTTGTCATGAAAATTTGTTTATGTTATTCCATTCTAATTTTGTATAATTAATTAGTTTTAATTTATGGGTTGTTTGATTTATTAATTTAAAGTGTGCAAAATTTATAAAAAAATCTTTATTATTATTTCTGGTGTATGTTGATTGAATACATGCAATAGCTATTAGATAATTAATAAATATCATTAGTTTATGCAATTAGGTTGACTATTTAAATTATCTAAGTGTGAAAAAGTGTTGTATTGATATAGTCTTATAAAAGTGTGTAATAGCTACCTTAGATATCACTTTGTTCTAAGTTATAATATTCTTGATAAGGGTGTGAAATAGATACTCTAGACATAATCAATCTTCAACTGAGATGTTAGAATATACTATATTATTTCTTCCCCAAACTATCCTACTATGTTTTCATGTGTGTGTGTAACATATACTAGTTGTAAGAATTGGCATCAAAACACTTGTACATAAGGATACCATCCTCAAATTAATCCCTTTGAAATCACAAATCTTTCTTTTCTATCCTACCTTTCCCTCTTTTTTGGAGTTTATTTTAAGGTCTACCCTATTTATCATAGGTTCCATCCATCTAACTCAACTAGGTTTTAATCTATTATAGGTTTTACTCACCCATTAACACATGATTGAACAACTTATATGTTTATCTTGATATTATACCACCTGGTTGTTCAATCCATACCTAATACTCGTGACCTAGAGTGGTTTTTATCTCCATTGAGATCCTAAAATGCTAGAGGTTACCTTGTTAACTTTATACTATGCAATAAAACTACATCAACAAAGTATACATAATGCTATATATAGTTCAAGTGATATTCTAAGAGATAAATTTATAATATATAATGATTCAAAATAATTTGATCACGTTACCTCCTATGCATCATCTAAGGAGATTAAAATACTATTTTGCATATCATAGAATGCATGGAAATCCTACAGACACTATTAGGACTTTAAAGAACAAATTACAAAGTATCATTGATAGTGATCATCCTATATTAGAGAAATTAATCTATCAACCCACTCACATGATTGCATCTCATAAGGGGGGAAATGTTAAAATAAGAACAAGAAAGGCTACAAATAGAAAAAAATAGATAAATGAAGGTTAAAAATGGAAAAATTATGAGAAGAAAAGTTAAAAAAGGAAAAAATAAAGATAGAAAGGTTAAAAAATTAAAAATTATAGAAAGAAAGGTTACATACCAAGAAAAATTAAAAAGGGAAAAACTTGAAAAGTAAATAAATAAATTAAAAAAAAAAATAAAAAAAAAAATTAAATAAAATTAAACAATAGAAGTTACATCAAGTGATATTACATTAAGATAAATTACTTAAAGATAAAAAATATGAGTTATAAGATAAAACTCAAGATATGTAAGGAATCATTCTAAATAAAAGGTTTCTTATAAAAGAAAAGAAAAATCAAGATAAATGTAAAAATTGTAATGTCACAAGTGTGGTTTCAAAGGATACAATTAAAAAGTGTTCCTCATATATAAAGATTTTGATTCATAGCACCCATATCAATGGGAAAATATGCACCAATTTTGAGATTACACATTTTATATCTTGTCTATGATGACTAATGCTTGGGTAATATTAGTGGTCCTTAGTTTTGTATTAGATCCATTGAGATTCTTTTAATACTTGGGCTAACAACATTTTATGTTATATTTCACATTTCTTTACACCTTGAATTAGTACAATGTGAATATTGGAAGATCATGGCTGAGAAAAATGGGGGAAAGATTAGGTAAAGCTCATGATTATAATGAATTTAAGAATAGGTGTGTTATTTTATCATTTCATGATAAAAAAGTCTCTTCAAATAAAGAAAAAAAAACCAAAAACTATTTACTCAAAGTATGATATAGTTCTTAAAAAAATTCTAATAAGTGGTAACTTTCTTCAACAATTTATATGAAAGATACCAAAAGTAGTGTAAATAAAATTAGCATAATTGATCCTAATATTATGGTATCATATGTCCAATAAAAAAATTCAATTATTCATAAGGATATGTATTGTGGACATTTATTACATATAGATGGTTGGAATGATTCTTTGGATTAGTTCAAAAATGTAACCTATTTTACATAGTCTCTTGATGCTTGTCTTATTTCTCATTCATTATAATCTTATATTTCTACATATATTCATAAATATGATATTTCATTGGTCATTATTATATCCCTTTGATTTTATTTCACTTAGATTTTTCCTTTTGAGTATATCATGATCCAAACATCCATGACACTTATCATTCCATGATTTTTGAGCATATCCTTTGTAGCTTCCATTAATATTACATGACAAAAAACACCAATATCAACATATAAAATGAACATACATTGATTTTTTTTCCACTAGAGGCATGCTTATTCTTAACTACACATATGAACTTAAGCTATATTTTTATGGTTCAAATATATAATGATGGATTATTTCTTGATTTCAATTTCTCCACATATCTATGCTTTCACATTTAGTGAACTCTATTTCTTGATACATGTTATATTCTTCATATCCCTACTATTCTTATATTTTCATAAAACATTTACACTTTGATTCATTTTTTAAAATGAAAAATATTCCAAAAAATACAAAATAATCAAATCTTTCAAAAATAAAAAAATATTTAAATAATCCCAAATTAAAACATGAGAATGACATGATTTCTATTTTACACTATATACATATTTTATTTATCACATGTTTGGTAGATGGCATATCATTTACATACACACATGTATTTCATGATATTTGAGTGATACTTAGGACACACATGTTACACATGGACATACATATGTTTGTTTTACCTCTACATAGTGGTCATACTGATACTTGGGGCATCTAATTCCAAAGGTTTCATTATTATAGGTTATATATTTCTATCACATTTTTACCATGTAGATACAACTATATTGCTTACACATGCCTTTATAGTTACTTATTTATTCAATAATGAGACACAATAATCCATTTTACTTTAATATCACATTGATGCATATGGATGGTGTAGACTATTTACTTTTTCTATGATCCATGGAAGTTGTTATCTTTTTACATGATAGATTAATTTATGTGTGACTCTTGTGTGTGGCCCTTGGTATTTTATGATGCAACATCATTTATGCCCCTTATTTTTGACATTTTAATTCCTCCCATATTTGGACTTTTACCTTATTGTTTACATCTTACGCCCCATTTATGTGGCCTTTTTCTTATGTATGAAAACAAACTATTTCATTTCCTAAGATTTCTGACATATGGAGTGCTAACATATATTATTCACTATTACTATGTAGTCTTATTCATGTATATTTATAGGATGATTCATTGATACACCTATCTAAAAATGACACTTACATGCCTTGTATTCCATATGTCACATGAATTCCTTAATTGATACATACATTACCATGATGACATATTCTCTACACAATCAAATGATATTACATGATTATATATATATATATATATATATATATATATATATATATATATATATATATACTTGACATGGTATAATTAGTTATTATTTATAGACGAATATCTTAGAAGATACATCATTCATCTCAAAAGAGGGGCATCATAGTAGGATTTTATCAAAGACATAATCCTCCATGATCATAAAATCATAACATAGTACAAGTTTCATAGATCTATATGTTTCATCTCTATGATAAACATTATAAAATTGATATAGAGTATATAGGTATAGGATATGAATATGAATTCAATTTATACACACTTGGTCACATATTCATACAAACTTGAATGCATGAACATAATTTAATACTTTTCCATACACATACATTTTATATACATGTTCTCAAATTCACGATATAGATGCATACCATTCCATATAAGTGCTAAATATTTAATGAAAACATGATTATAATTCATGAAAATATAAACAAAATTAAAATTATACTCAAATGTAAAATGGTTGGAATTCAACTTCACACTTATGAAAAATTTGCATACATGTTAGGGGCATGAGCATTTTTAATTTCTTTATGATAATAATTTGTTATTTTTACATTAATCTAACTTTATCAACTTGGAGAAAAAAATACATTTGAATCTATAATCCATCTATAGTTTTCAATTCATTTATTTATTGAACATTACTTGATCATTTGTCTCATTTATGTAAGTAGTGATCTATTTTGAATTGAACCTAGTTCCATGGCTCTCCCTATTTTTTTATTGCATATTTATTTGGTTTCGTACACTATGTAATTTTACACAGATTCATGAGTATTTGGGTATGTTACATTATCAACTTGATATTTTTCATTCCATGATCACTAAAATATCCAATGCTTTAATAAGGAAGCATCATCTTGAACAAGCTATAAGGGAAAACTAGATATTTTCCAGCACATAGGTATAATCTAACTTTTGATATTTCAATTTTTTAAATTTTAGATTTCACGTATGGAAATTAACTAATTCATTCTCATTTCATGTTTTATTAGAGAAAATTTGTATATTTGGATCCATATCCCAAAATAAAAAGTGTTTTATACACACCCAGGTATATATATATATATATATATATATATATATATATTACTCTAGCAATTACATTACTATAATAAAATGGGGGAATTTTTGGATATTAAAATTTTTATTTATTAATTTAAAATGAAAATATTGACACACATTTAATTACATGAATTGAGCAGACAAAAAGGTCTTAATTCCTCATCCTCTCACATTTTCATCTTTGCTTATGAGTTAACCCTTATATTTTATTTGTATAGACCTAGAATAACCTCATTATATACTTAAATCCTGCTAAATATCCTACATATAAATATATATAATATTAAAGGAACCCAACTCTACATTGGTTAATTATGATAGTTACAATCATTATTGCCTAGTATTGGATATATTATAAAATCAAACACATCCTTTATTTTAACCCATCATCTTATTGTGTTAGTTGCATGATGAATTATTAAAATGGATCCATATATAAAAAATCAAGGTCTCATTGAAAAATATTTGGAACTTATTAGTGATACATCTCTACGCTATTGCACACTGAGAAAATCTAACCTATTCTTCCCAATATGTATATCCATCAATAGGATAATTCATAAAACAAGTATAGATAATTTAAAAGTTAACTCAAATAAAGAATTTCAAGTAATAAATCTAATAATTATCTACATAAACATAGATAAGGATCATAATCTCATAATCACACTAGGTGGGAGAACTACATGTGTCTTTATTTCCATCCATGCATTACTATATATGTAAGTATTTGATAATAATTTAATAGGTATGATTAGGATTAGTTTAGCCAATTAAACTTCCCTTAATTTTCTAGGTTTCTATCCCTCATAAAAAATATAGGATTTCAAGGAAAATGGGTTGAATTTTATACCTGTGTGCATAATCAAGGTTTCAGATTGTAAACACAATCAAAAAAAGACATGCACATGTTATAATATAGTTATTGTGTCACAATTCCATAGAGGTAATTTATAACTAAAACTATATTATCAACTAAAAATATTAACTTAATCCTATAGAACTAACCCAACAAAGGCTACATATCAATTCCTAAACCAAGTGAACCAAAATTGTGTTTATCCCTAATTTTCAATTCCATCACAAAATCACATCTAAATATTCAACCAAAAAATCTAAGTATCGTGATATCTTTAGTACTTTACATATTGAGCATATGCCATTATCAAATCATTGGAATAAATTGTCAATCATTTATATTAAGATGTATTATTTATTACCATATCTTATAATCGAAATTATATTTCAATTTTTTATATTAATTACATTAATCTCAACCATTAATCCAAATAAAAGTAAAATAATAGCATAATATAGTTATAAAATTAAAATAACAAAATAATAACTCCACATGTTTCTATGTGGTCTTTTTATTCACTTGAAGTGTTCTCATGCCATTTAGATTTAATATGCAATGATCCAAAGTAAACCAAATCATGTGGTCAATGTGTTATTAGCATTTCTATCTTCTTGTTTAGATAATAAAAAAAATTTATAAATAAATTATCTCTAATTATGGAATCCAAAAATTAGGTTCATATATGAAATTGGAACCTCAAAACAAGGGTTTAACTAGAATTAGAACCCCAAAATAGGTTAATATGTAAAATTTTAACCTTAAAATAATTTTTTTTATAAAAATGGATTACTAAATAGGTTCATATGTAAATTCAAACCCAAAAGCATGGTTTTATGTAAATGTATCAGTTGATGAAGATGATTATAGGCATAGAGTAACTATATAGTATCATCACTCTGTATAATTAATAAATATAGATAATAAAAAAT
This sequence comes from Torreya grandis, assembly GCA_037957365.1. Classification (NCBI taxonomy): domain Eukaryota; kingdom Viridiplantae; phylum Streptophyta; class Pinopsida; order Cupressales; family Taxaceae; genus Torreya; species Torreya grandis. The sequence goes on along the minus strand of JARHVA010000694.1, from coordinate 282,445 downwards.
AGAAAAGTGTTTGCATGAAAAGATTCCATGCCTTAATATGATCCATTTATCCCTCAAAGTAATAAATACTTTCAACATTTATATATCAAAATTCCATACAATGTCTCAATTATTACTCAAAATCTTGTATAATTCCCCACATATTTATCAACCTATTTATCTAACCCATATAAATCATAAACTACATATTATCTATCTAATATGATCTATATATCTAAAATAAGCCTAATGTATGCCCCCATTTTGATATGAGGAATGAACCCTACAAATCACTTATCTCAAAATAAAGAGTTATGTGTATAATGTTTATATAAAAAAATTATAATAATGTAAAGTACATATATAAACATGATAAGATATATCATTATATAAATATTTTGACCATTGTAATAACATATGAAACATGTAATCCAATGTAAGAAATATTTTATCACATAATATACAATCAAGATAATATATTGTATGTATTTCTTATTAAAATTAGGAATGGATTATTTACTATAATCATCTATATTAAAATTATTGGTTAGGTTATAATTTTATTAAATGTTTGTATCCCTCACATGAATTCAAGTATTCATATTATTCTAAGTCACATTTATTTCCACAAATAAGTAGTTTAATGGAATAATTATTAATGTTCCAAATACATATTTTCTTATAACAATGAAGGATCACCAAAGGGAATTATTTGTTTTGAAATGTCTCACAATTTCTCCCTAGTCACAATAGTATAGAATGTTTTTGAGAGCTGTTAATCAAGCTTATGTATATCCTAAAAATATTTATATGAAATGTCATGTTGAGTTCCACTAATAAATTTTCATTAAAGTGTCACCATATGGGATATTTTACCCTACATGTTCCAACATAACTAATGGGAGGTAAAATTGATTGGTGAGTCTCAAGATGTCATGATTATTTTTTGAATTAATAGTAAAATATTAATACTCAAAAATATATCACTAAATTACTTTTGATATAAATAATTTCAATATTTTATTTTAAAATTTCATTTACCCTCACTATATTATAGCATATGGAGGCATCCCTATAGGTGAAAGAGTCATTGAGCCTAGTATATTCTAAATTATAAATATATATATATATATATATATAATATGATACCAATAATGTCCTTTGGATGATGATTTCCTACAAAACATGTTTGGTAGTGTCTGCCATAAATGTCTTTTCACTACTATAGGCATCTATTGGGAATGAGACATTATTGTAGTGTTGCATTGGTGTTATAATAAATATTCCATATTTTTATTATGGATATGATCTTTAATTTATAAATTTTATGGTATTAAAAAGGGATATGTGTGTTTTTTAATTTCACTTTGGGAGACATGGATATTCTACGAGGCTTTACGCTTAGTGATGGAAAAAAACTTGTTTATTATGTGGGGCCCAACCATGTTGGTTGACTAGGGTCATTGATGTATGATATGAATTTGATGATTACCTTTGTAAATAGATGTAATTTTGATACATGTACTTTATTTCTCTTGATCAGGGAGATGATAGTCACATTAGAGAATGTGCGGGACATTCTATGATTCTATTTATAAGAACTTAGGATATATTTTAGGTTACCAGTATATTCATGGATATTCATGATCAAGGTGCATTATATGCCCAATATTATTCTACCATTTTAATTTCAAATATTTTGCTATGCGACATTCTAAATGTGTGGAACTATTTATATGTTATACTTGTTTTAATATTTAAAATGGTATTGGTGTGGCTATATCTTATTCAAATAATGCTAACATTGATGAAATTGATACACATAATTATATATATTCTTGGATTCATAATATTCTATCCCATTTATTTTAATATTTATATTGATATACCTAGATGGATTATGTAATGGTGGTCTTAAATACATGATGTTACTACATGTGTGGATCTAAGAGCATATATTTGTGGATCACCCCATAATATGTCCATTGGATGATTATTCACATTCATAGGCTTAAAAAATATATGGATTAGTGGTAGGATGATTTATGTCATAGTTACATGGATTTACACATTCTATTAGACAAAATGATTGTTGATTATATCTATCAATATTTTTTTGGTTGACTTGAGGATTTTGACAATAGTGATAGATTCATGCTAGCTGTTGGTTTTGTGATAAATTTATTTAAATTTATGATCCCTTTTAGTATAATAATATTAATATATAATTTATGATTTTTAAATGGGTTCCCCCACCACCTTTTCCTTGGAATTGAACTTATATATTAGTCTTCATCTTAGATAGTGAGATCATACTACTCTTGTATATCTATTTCAAATATTGGTGGGAAAGTTACATCCCAAAACCATGATTTTTATTAGTGATGACATAAGATTAACTATGGAGTACACTCAATAGTGGGTCCAATCATGATATCCAATCTTATTTCATGTTTTAATGGACCCAATAGATATAAATATAGGTATATATCTTGATGTGGATGTGGGTGCATAGAGAGATGAAGTGAATGGAACTATGAGTTGAATAAACATATATTTACTCTTGTTGTGTATATATATATATATATATATATAATGCACTATATTTAGGTGTTCTAATAATTTTTATATAGTTTTCTTACTATATTGTAATATTTTAAAAGTGTTGTTTTTTATATAACTAGGTAAAAAACCTAGTTTTACAACAATCCAGTAACCATAAAAGTGTTATAAAAAATTTAATAGGCCACCATGGCCAAGTAGTAAAAAACCAACAAAAAAATAACTAGATAACCCCTCAAGCGATGAAACAAAAATAGTAGAAAATATATCAGGAGGGGGGATTCTCTAGTGGTTCCTTATCCTCTTCAGATATCTTCTCAAGTACTACCCACTTGTATTTGTAAACTTTGGACCTCAGCCTATTATCATATCCTTCATCATCATCTTGAAGGAGGATCATATACGACCTTTTCTATCCTTATACTTATAGAAGGGTTTTATTTATAAGGGTCAAATGAGAGATTTTAGGTGGGGGGCATCCATCACCCTACGTGGATGCTGAAAATGGGTTTGGTTCACCATGATGGAATGGAAAAAGTAATGAATAGTCATGCACATTTGCCTATGCAAGGCATTCCATTCTTGAATTAGACTAGCCAAGTTCAATCCAACTTCCTGCACCCTATTGTTAAAATTGTCTAACTTCTATTTATTATTTTTGATTTCTTAAAATAGGAGTAAATTACCCTTACTAGTGACCTCTATGGATTTTAACTCATCTTAGACAACTAGTTTTATCTTAGGGACAAATAACTTCAGTATTAGTTCATTAACGAGGGTTTTAAATAGGCTAGCTTGGGGGGTCCTGGTAAAGGGTTGGTAGGATCTTGAGGTGGGGTCCTTCTCTAAGGAGTCTTCCTCTATGGATTAAACTTTCATGAGTACCTCCATACCTTACAATGTTTTACCATGTATAACCAATAGTAATATAATTCTTGATGCAATGTGGGGTTAGATTCATTAACTTGGTGGGCAAGGACTATGCATTCCATAGACATTAACAAGTAAAATGGGAGGATAATATTATAACCATGAAAATGTTTTAATAAAAAAAGTGGTGGGATAAAATAAAAGTATAATTACCCTAAAGAGTCAGGTATCTCATCCCTTGAGGCAAACCTTTGGCCATTGCCATGGGAGATCAGCTTGTGGGAAACCCTTCTTATCTATTTTCATGAACTCATTCATGAGGAAGAAGCACTAAAGGATTTTTTTTATTTTAATAATTTTATGCCTTCATCCATTCACATTTCATACTTTTGGCCTCACGTATAAATTATTATATGAAATCAATCTTAATTCCCCACATCACCACTATATGCTTATTCCATCTAGTGATAAAATCCCTCACAACATTAGAATTATGATTGATAATCCATAACATTAGTTCCATGATTACCCCAACCCAAATTTTTTATAGAATTCATTTAATTCATACACCTTAGAATAGTATGTACATTCTAATCACTCTCTATCTCACCCTATCAGCTTTGTTCCAACAAACCTGAGGTGAACATTTAGGAGGTTCTAGAATAGATCAATTTTAAATGGTTTGAAGTAAGCCTGGGAAGAATGGTAACTTCATCCTTAGGAAATAAATCCACCTTACTCTTTCATTATGATGGCTCATTATTTTTAAAACACATCTCTTGATGAGATATGTTCATGTGTCTATCAGCTTAATAGCCCTCCTCACCCATTGTACTTTCATTCTATATAGCCAATTAGATGTTATTAGGGATGTGGTCTCATTTATTCTATATATATATATATATATATATATATATATATATATATTTATATTTTTAAGTGTTTTTAATATTTATGAGATGATTATTTGATTACCATTATTTAGGTATCCATTCACATTTTAACCCAATAGATTCATGATGATGTTATTCATTGACTTGTTATAGAGAAATGATGACATAATTGGCATATATGTTCCATTTTTTGACCATATGGAACATTTCATTACTTTTTATATTTTACCAACTATTTGAAGTGATGATATTATGAGATAAGTTACTAAGTTTTGAGGATATTTAACCACATAACATATTTATTAACTATTTTAAAGCATGGATCTAGGTATAATGTTTTCTTAGAGTAAGTTTTATAGTTATGGGGTAGGATGACCTACAATTTTCCTCTTATTATTAAATTACTAGGTCTTGAATAAATTAAATAAAATAAAGATTACATATACTTGGATGAATGGGTAAGGACCTATGATATTTTTAGATTTAGAAAAGGGTAACTTATAACTCAAATTCCAAGAGGAAGGGGTTCCAAATATTAAACATATGACATAGGGATATATATCTCACTAAACCTCAATAAAGGTAAATTATTTTAATGATGGTCGTAAATAATTAAGTAAATTAAATGGTTTTAAATTGGTGCAAGGAAAATAAAATATGGGTTAGTGACTATAAATAAGGTAAGGTGCAATGGTCAACCAAATGGAGGAATATACAGCTTAAGATGACAAATGGAAATCTTAATTAATCTTATATCTATACAAAATTATTTAGTATAAGTAAGATCCTAATTAAGGATACACAAATACATCCACAAACTAATAAACCATGTCCAATATACTATGTAAAATAAAGAGTATAGGGATAGAAATACTTCCCTTAAGGTGGACTCATGAACACGCCAATCTCTCCCTTGGCTAAAGTGGATATTTGAAATAGATTTTATAGGTTGAATAAATATAATGGGTGGATTAAGGCCTAAATATAATTATTTATGAACTCCCAATAACTTATCATATTGTGATTTAATGACACCACAAGACCTTCACAATAAGGTTCTAAACCACTAATGCTCCCATGTAATTCTTTAGGGTATAAATGTGATAAAAATAGAGTCTATGAATGAAACATGACCCATATATATATATATATATATATATATATATATATATATATATATATATATATATATATATATATATATATATATATATATATATATATATTTGTGTGTGTGTGTGTGTGTGTGTGTATGGTTCCACTACAAAAAACCAACTCTAAAATCTATGATTATGGTATCAACCAGGTGAATATAGTTGGAATATGTCACTAACATAATATAGTATTAACCCTTTTGATATAGTAAAAATGTCATAAGATAGACTCATAATTGTATTGATTTGGATGATGTAGTACATGAGATAAATAAGTATGAAACATAGTGTACCATCTAGGTTGATACCATAGGATATAGAGAAGATAGAAATTATAGATGGAATGTATTCAAATATAGACTTGGAGGAGGTCATATCGATAGTAGTGATGGTGTCAGAATAATAGGTAAACATATCTCATAAAGTACCATAAATTGATCCGACCGCATTCCATGTGTACCCTTTAATGTTTGTATTCACACATATTGAGGAACCCTTTAAATCATGACCAAAATTATAAAGTGAAATATATGTGGCATATACATATTCCCTTCCTAAAGCTCATCACATGTCATAATAGTGTAACATATGATGGTGATTTAGGATAGAAACATAGGAATAAAAAATAACATAACTAAAAATAATTGATATAATAATTAAATGTAAGTGAATAAATTAGGGTATCATATACATACCTTTAATTACCTCTTCTCTAAGTGACTACACTAAGAATAACATAGTTTTGATCATTAAGGGTATAATAACTTATTTTGAGAAAACCCAAGGATAAAAGGATAAAAAAGAATAAAATCAATGTTTGCATATATAAGATGGTCTATAAATGGATGAAAAATGAAAAATTATCTAAAATTATTAAAAAAAATGGAAAAAAAAATTAAAGACAAAGATTGATAAAGCTAGATTATAACCAAAATATACAATGAAGTATATAAACAAAATAAAGGAGAATCAATAAACCAAAGCACCAAGTATAATTAAGACCAAAATACCCAAAAAATCATCTAAAGTTATATAATTAATAATCTAAGTCAAATAAAGGACACAAATAATTTATCTATGATACAAAAATGATATCAAATGTAAGAGTAGTAACAAACCATACTTTAAAAAAGATGTGAAAGATGAAAGCATGAAATGGAAAAATAATACCAAATGGACAATAAAAAATGAATAGAAATAACTTAAGATAAATCCTATAAATATTAGCCAATGAATAAGAGATAATCTCACAACAACTCAAAGATGCAACTTATATTTTAAAGCTTTTTTTTTTGAAATTGCCATATTTCTACCTTGTTTGAAAGAGATGGAGAAAATTTAGAAATAAACCTACCTATAAAGATATTTAAATTGAGGGATGGAAAATACGGTGTTACCAAGGTGAAGACATGGAAATTACCATAAAAAAAACATTAAAATCAAGTTGGAAACACTAATAATTCTAGACACAAAAGGCTTGATATTACCCTACCTAAAAATAAAATAACATGGGATAACTAGTGAAGTATAAATATCATCCAATAATTCTAGAATGATTGAAAAATAAAATGATCCTACCTTCCCACAATGTGTATCATAATCCTCAAGACATGATACATAGTAGTCAGTCTAATGTGAACATTGGGTAATTACATAATAAACTTGGTGGCACTAGAATTTAATAAGATGTGATTATGAGGAAACAAGACCTCTTGCCCTAATATACTATATTTACATAACCAAATGGACCTTGAATATATCATAAGACCAAAAATGAAGTTTGAGATTAAAATATGATATGAGATGTAACAAAAATATATTTTCTTTCATTGTGATATAAATTTTAAGGTTTAATTTACCCTTTAACATTGTATTTTACTATGTTATGGATTTTAAATCTTTTGGCTTGTTTTAATTTTCATCCTCCATAAAAATTTGGAAAAACCAATCATGGGTACCAAAGATTAATATAAAAAGAGAGCTTACACTTATTCACTAAAGAGTATAGTCTAAAGACCATGGTGCCTAAATAATCCTATACTTTCACCTTAATAAAGAGTACAATCTCAAAATTAACCTTAGTGACATTAAAAGAAAATAAAAGATATGAAATAATGGAAATTATCATAAAACTATTGGGTTTCTCCAATATTAAAAAATGTGCGAGGGAATATGTTATAATGATATGAAGATATGACTTATCATCATCATAGGATAAGGAAAGTTTTGGATGAGGACATGAAGATAAACTATTACAGTTCTACCATAATATAATATGCATGAGTATAAGTGAGTAAGATAACTAATTTAAACCATTAACTTATATTTATAATAAGACACATATCTAAGGTTGGGATTAAAATAAATCTATGTATAAAATTATGGGAAATTTTGATGAGGGATTGGTTTATTCCCAGGTCTTATCGTGTAACTCACAAAATAAAAAACTAAGAGGCATAAGATGAAGATATGAAGCATAAATGATATAAAATACCCAAAGGGTAAATTTTATTAAGAAATTATGAAAAATAAAATAGAAAAATTATGAGTTTTTGTGAGGAAGGCATAGTTGTTTTCCCTAAGGTGTTACAATGTAATTCAAAAAATGAAATACCAATAGGTGTGAAATTAAAAAAGTACTTAATATCCAAGTATAGGTAATATGGATAATGTGAAATAATTTTAGATGTGTGTAGATAAAATAAGGATAAAATACCATAAAATAGATTCAAATTAGAATTACAAAAAATATTGGATCAATAACATATATAAAACTAACTATATGCATTCAAGTGATTTGTAAAGGAAATATAAAAGCATAAAAAAATGAAACTAAGAAGAACATGAACTTAAGTAAAATAATTGTTAAATAATTATGCAATGGTCAATTATTTAAATAATATGTCATTCATTTATTTTTGTAATCTATAAGTTATAGGTCCAAATATGTCTTTGACTATGTATGGAACCCAAAAAAAATCATTTTACTTACCCTCTTCTTCATGGGCGTAATATAATTTAAAACTAGGTATCTAAAAATAAAAGTACAAACTTTGACTTTTTCATTCTATTGTTTATCTATGAAACTCTTGTATTGAATATTTTGTTGCAAATAACTCATGCATCACTCATCAAGGAGATCTAAGTCATGAAAGTGAGCTTCACTAATCTATTCTTCATAAATCATGCCATGAAGAGAGATGCAATAAGAGGATAAATCTAATTCTAGTGGTAAGATGGCTTCTAATTCATAAACTAAAGAGTATGGAGTTACACTTTGGTGTAGAATGGATTCTAGTATGAAAATTCTAAAGTGTGGGGTATATTTTAGACTTTAATTTGAATGAGATATTATTAAGAACTTTTTTGATTGATTATTCTTGGTAATTACACTAGAGTGGTAGGGTGTATAAAATTTGTGCATAGTTTTAGATTTCATGTACAACTATGTCATGTCTTTATTTTTCAAATTCCCATAATTGAAAAATATTATGGTGTGATGAATGTCTAAATGACATATAATTTTATTGGTAATTAAATTAGATATTGTGACATTCATGACATTAAAAATGGGCATAGTTTCTACCCACTTTGTAAAGTATTTCATCGTGTTAATGATGAAAATGTGGCCATATTATGACTAAGGTAATTTTTAGATGATTGTTAATCCATACATAGAAAATTTCCATGGAGATTCAAGTGTATATATATTATATAGAGGAGAGTGGATAAAATCATCATGATGTTGGAAAGGATTACACTTGTGAATTTGATGGCATTTTTTTAGATTATGTGTCACATCTTGATTTATCTCTACCTAAGTAACATTTTTGATCCATGGATTAGTATGGTTGATTAGTTTATTTACTAATATTTGATTAAGCTTGATGAAATATGTTAATAATGGGATACTTTATGTTGATTAATATAAATTATTAGTTTGTTATGAGTTAGCAGTACTTTTATTTTATGTGCTTTGTGATATTGTTTATACAACATTATTTTATAGATATAATGATGTTTCAGGATAAATAAATTCATTTTTGTGAGGTGGATGCAAGACATATGCTTCCCTTAGATTATGATGGAGGGAGAGCATCATCAGAGAGGGTGTTTAGATGGTGATGTTGGGGATCAACAGAGAATGAATATAGAAACCCTTGCACACACCACTTAAAATATCATGTTTCATAATTAATTTTTTGATATAAATGTCATAACATGTTTTTTGTACTTTTAATGTAGGTGATTGTTATTGTGATTTCTTGTATAGTTTTGATTACTAATAATAATCATATGATTATTCAAGTGATTTCACTAGTTTTATGATCTTATATTAGTTTATCTTATATAATGCACTTGTTTGATTAAATGTGTGAGTTTGGTTATGTTTTACTTACATTATTGTGTTGTTTTAGATTAAGGTAAAAGTAAGTTTTGAAGGGACCCCGAAACCCTGAAACAAAGGAAGAAGGATAAAACAATAACGTCCATAGGTGAAACCTATAACCTACTACTAAATAGTATCAAAAACAGGTTTTACAGGGACCTAAAACCTCAATACAAGATCATCAAAAGATAGACCCCAGGTTTAACAAAGACCTAGAAACTCCAGTGTGAAAAGAAAACAAAAAACTAGATAATGGAACCAATTATAACATCCACCTAAAAGGACCAGGACAATAAGAACTCAAAGATCCTATTCTTCTAATTCCAAAATCATCTTTATCGCTTCCTTTCCAATCACAGCAGTGTCCTGTATAGATATAGCCACTGACGTAGCAACCTCTTACATTGCTTTCTTCCTTGAGCTCTATCTGGTTCTCTTGCTAGGCCCCTCCAAGGATTTAATTTCCTCATTTGCTCATTTTCCAATATTTATAGCAGCTACACATATGCTAGTAGTTACCTCCTCCATCTTCATTCTGCTTTCCTTAATAAGCTCCCTTAGATTGTTCTCATAGTCTTTAAGTTTGATAGGAATATCCCTCATCTTCATTTCCATATTATTGATTTTATTCTGATCTGCTTCCTAATTACATTCCAATATTTCCATTTTCTTCTTAAGGCCCATTATCTCCTTATACATCCATGAGCCAACTTGAAGGATAGTGTCTTCTTTGCATTTGGTCAAACTCATAAAGGGGTGCCTTCTGTCATTCTGCCCTATATCACTTAAATATTCTATGTTCTCTTTTGGATTGTCTTCATCCTTTTTCATGTAATCCTCCCTATCCATTCGTTTTTGTTCCTTAGTTTTGACAGGGATTTCGTTATGGATTAGATCATCCTTTACTTGTTCTCTAGTTTCCATTAGGTGATAGGCATCCTAAACTGGATGTTCCTTCTCTATTTTTGAAGTAGGATCCTCAAATAGAACATCCATGTCTTTTTTAGTTTCCCCTAGCACTTGCTGATTTTCCTCAAGATCATGGTTATTCTTTTCAGTTTTTTCCTCTATAGTGATCCCTTCTTTCTCATTATTACCTTTATCTTCTCCTTCCTCACTAGAGCTGGATTCCCTGCTTTCTGTTCCTTCTTCTTCCTCCATACTCTCCGCCTCATAACTTTCAGTGCTTTCCCACTCCGTTTCCTCATTAACAATCTATTTTTTGAAGGTGGAGGATTTGGGTTTAACTTTTTCTTTCCCCTTCACTGTTTCATTCTTCTTACTCTGTGAGTCCTGGTTTTTGTCTGAATAAGGATTCAAGACAATGGCCTTGTTTTTGCAGAAACCTTCTATTATTAGGATTAATCCCTTATGCAATATAGGATGAGACTCCTTTTTTCTATGAGCGAACAAACTTTGGAGGAGAAAGAAGCAAAAATAAAAAGGAAAGGAGATTCTAACTTTGTGCCTAAAATGATTTAGAAAGACAAAATGAAATTTATGGACTCTTTTGCTTCTTCTATCAAGTATGAAATACTCACAGATGCAACATAAGATGTCTCTCTAGATTCCTTTAATCTGCTCCACGTCAAAAAAATCTCCACTCTTTTCCAACTGCTGCTCCTTAGCATCCATCTTTGGGAATTTACTAAATTCCTCATTAGATATGTTGGTCTGCTTTGAGAATTTGATTCCCTCCATTGGAAGCCCCATGACCTCCGCTATGAATTCCTCAGTGAGCTTCACCATGATGCCATGGAGGGTTACCCTATCGTTGACCCAATTTTTGAAAAAAACTATAGTTATATGGGGTTTTGAACCATGTAGCCGTTCCAAGTAGCTCACAACCTTTCCTCTCTGAAGGATCTTCCAGACATCTTATTTTACCTTCCAATCTTCACAACTTTTAGGTTCCTACTTCCTTGGTTCTCCTTTCATTTTACAAGCCATACAATTATCCAGTAACACCCAAACATTGATTACTGAGCAATGAGACCAACTATTATCAACTTGTAATGAGATTTGCCTATTTTCTGGCACATACGAAACCCACTTCATGTTCTCTAGAATATTTATGTTCAATGAGTGAAATCCTTCTTCCAAGAGGCCACTCTACCAAATCATTGATTTTCTATTCCAAGTAGATCTTTCCCTCCTTTGAATGAATTGCATCATAATTAATGAGCACTCTAAGATCCACATTCTTATTTAATGTATCCTTCCAACTCACCTTGTGTCTTATTCAAACTGCATGATTTGTTATCCAATCAACAACCCCATTGGCTTCATGGTAAGTATGGGTTATGGTTACTTTCTCAAATTTTTGAATTAAGGCTTTCATTTCCATCACCATTGCCTCTATAGACCATGAAACTGAATTTTTGTTATTTAAGATGTTAATGATATTCAGGGAGTCACCTTCCAGCCATAATTTAGAATATCCCAATTCAATAGCTAATTTAATGGTTTGAAGGGCTACAGATGCTTTAACAATATGACAATTCAACTTACTGATAGGAATAGCAATAACATCAATTACATTTCCCATATGATCTCTCAAGACTCCTCCACATCCTTCTTTTCCCAGGTTCCCTTTAGCAGCTCCATCAAAGTTTCCTTTGATCCATCCACAAGGGGGGACATTCCATTTAACACCTAATCTTGGATTTTCAGTTTTCACATAAGGCCTTTCAGATCAATTACATTATTGTGTTGTTAGGTAAGGTTGTAAAATGTTACAATGTGATGACATATTCCATTATTTTTAATTATCTATAAGGATTAGATAATAATAATAATAATAATAATTAAAGATTATTATTATTATTATTATTATATAAGCTACATCTATATGTCAAAAGATATAAATATCATCATTTTTAAATACCTTTGTATTCAATTAACTATTAAACCAAGGATTATTTTTAAATACATTATTTTTATTATTAAATGGTTTAATAATCATTGTATATATGATAGGGGATAATATAATCATGTGGAACTATAATTATCATGTGATATAATTTATAAGCTATAGTATTGGATGAATTCCATTACATGATAATACTTCAATCATCTATATGATGTTAGAATTTACATGGAATAGAGATTGGAAACAAATTGATTAAGTTATAGTGGTTGATGATTGTTTGTTATCATGCATACTTTAATATGAATATGAAATGAATTTTATAGAATCCTCGAGATGATTAGGGTTACTAATCATCCATTGACTTTGGTTAAACTTCTCTTTTGGAGGAAAATATGGAGGCTATTGTGTTTTCATGGTGATGAACTATGGAAAGTTGAGAAAATTTAGCATGCATTTAAATAGTAAATTGAAGTGATCCTTAATGGGGGGAAGAAAAATAATGAAAAAGAATAAGAAGAGAGAAGGAGAACTATAGGGGACACACACACAACTCACAGCATAGAGGAGAGAGTTGTATAACATAAGGAAGGTGAAAAATTGAAGGAAATATGAAGGAACTTAGTCAGTTTCTTGGTAGACATGGGTAGGTTTTGTATTTCAATTCTTATGTGAAAAATGTAGGGGTTTTTCAAACTAAGTATGGGTTAATGGTTTTTCTATGTTTTAAGTCTTGAAATTTTGAGTAGAATGTTGATCTTTATGGATGGACTGGCCTCCATAAAATCCCTCATTTGACTCAAAGAAAACCTAGGGTTGAGAGTTAAGCCATATAAATGCTTGGAATATTAAATTTATATGTATAATCTTAATATTCACTATGTACATATACATTTATGTGCATATATCTGATTATTGACTATGTACATATACATTTATGTGTATATATGATATTTTACTATGTGAATATACATTTTAATATAAATAATTATTGTGAATTTGTTAGACTTTTTGGAGGGTAGTTGTATTACATTATGAATTTACTTGTATATGTGAATTAGGGGTTTAGACTCTATTTTATTGTTTTTGATATAAACACCTATAGGTTTCAATAATATAGTTATACTATTAATTATATAATGAAATTATGTAGTGTGTATATATGTTCATACAACTTTGTGAAATTAGTTGGGTGGCCATCTTAGAGAACCTATGTATGGGTAAGAGGATCACTATATGTGGACTGTATTGTGATTTCATATGAAGATCAATCATATTTTTATTTTGTTTTTTTAAGTATTTATATGATCTTAATGTGTACAAATATATACCCAAATAGGGATTAATGTGTATTTAAAAATAGTTTTTTAAATAATATATATATTTAAATACAGTCAATTAGGGATTAAACAAGAAAAATTATTTAAATAAAAGCATTCAAACTATTTCATATGATTATATGGATGGCTCATATGGGGCTTAATCAACCATTTTTTTAGATTAATTTTATGCATTTAATTTTATGAAAGTTGCAAAATGATTGAACTAGGAATGTTTTTGTTAAATGGAATGGAACATATGATTGGTTGTATGTTACATTTGAGTTTTGTGAAAGTATGTATGTTTGTTTCAAATAGGCATAAATGTTTGGAAATTATTTAGTTTCTAAAAGGATATATGGGGATATTTTATGGATTAGATGTATACATTACAATATACAGAATACTCTAAGTCTTGGATAGTGGATATCTAACTATAGTATTCCATATAGATAAATAATTATATTATATTAAAAATGTTTTAGGGAGTTATATATATATATATATGCTTTAAAACATTATTAACACTGGTACGTAATTGATTGCTTGAGTTATATTTTAATGTTATGGATACAAGCATTAAAATATCATATAATATATTAATATAAACAATTATGATGTTTCAACTGGATTTGTATATATGTGGAATATAAACTATACTTTTAAATCTTGAAATATGTTTTTGTTTCATGGAGAAATAACATTATGAATTATTTTCTATGATAAGTAACTAACAATCCTGATGAGATAATATTTGGATAGTATGTATCAAACTATTTTTGGATTATATTTATTATATGTAGTAAACTATATAAATGGATTCATTACACTTCATTTGATGGACTAAATGAATGTATGATAAATTATGTACTTAGTTAAATTTAGATGTGCTAAGGAAGAATATTTAAAAATAGATATATTATTGATGTTGATGTTGTTTTTATTATTATTATTATTATTATTATTATTATTATTATTATTATTATTATTATTATTATTATTATTATTATTATTATTATTATTATTATTATTATTATTATTATCATTATCATTATATGTTTTTACCAAATCTCACATACATGACTCTAATTAAGTAGTGGATGGATTCCATTGGATTAATTAGAACCATCAATGCAAGATGAGATGTAATCTAATCAAGTGTTATGTATGAATTTGACTAATCTTAAATATCATTTATTCTTGAAAACTTTGGCCAAAGTAATATTTGATAAACATTGTCATTTTATATGTTGATAGACTTTTTATATTTGTGTGATATCATATTAGATCATATTTATTTATGTTACACATTGTCCATTAGATATATTTAACATAAGGGTTCTGGTTTTTTACACCAGATTCCTGCACCATCATTATCTACCCATATGTGAAGAGAGGGACATCCCCTTGTTTGGGGATAGTGAAGGGGATCTATGGTCCGTGGTTGGTGTGAAAAAGTGTTCGAATGATGCTTTCCCTCCAAGATGAGGTATTATAATTGGGACTACACTTTAGATTACATATTGATACTTGAGTTGTGGAGACTCTACTCAAAGAGCTTTGTATCATGTTTTATCATTTGAGATATTATTATATATTACTAAAACTGTATCATATGTACATTATACTTTTACAACAAAGGCTATAATATTATATCAATTATGCCTAAATTTTTAATTTATCATTTATGATATGATGAAATTATTATGGTAATTCAATATTTTTCATGATTACAATATTTTTCATGATGATCCTTAGCTAAGCGGATTAGCTATAACCTTTAGATTTAAATAAATTAATATATTTTGTTAAAGATCACAAATTAAGATTTATCATGGTGAAATCTATATGTTGAATATGTGTATGTAATATTTATAAAAATATTTCAATATTCTAGTAAACACTAATAGGGTTGTTACATTGTGGTATTGGAGTTGAGGCTAAAACTCTAGGACTTAATGTCTCTTCTAATACAAACTTATTCTCCTAATTAATAGGAATAATAATGGTGTGTACTAAAAAAGGAAGTGAGTATACTTTGAATACTAAACCCCCTTTTGATCTAGACTAGTTGGCACTTGAGAAACCTATAAAGTTAGACCAAATCTTCACAACCATGGAAGAGACTAGGGATGAAATCACAACCCTAGGATAGGTAGTACATGGTTGTGAAGAGGGAAATGCTTAAGAGGATCCTGAAAGAGAATCTTGATGATCAAGAATGTCTTAAGTAGTAGAGGCATGAGGAGGTACCATAAGATTCTAGATATCAAGTAGCTTCAAATTTAGAATGTGACATGAAAAAGGTAAATCCAACCAAGTTCAATAGAACTATTTTGGGAGATGGAGTTAGGCATGGATAATACAAATGGATAAGTATTTCAAGATTTAGAATTATTCTAATGTCAGAAAAGTAATATGGGGATATTATCAGCTTGTTGGTAAATTAATAACTTGGTGGGAAAAAATTAAGCTTGAGATGAAGCTTGAATCAACCACCACTACTTAGGAATAATTTGTGACATTTTTTAGGTCATGATGGCTTTCACATTTGTACTTTGACTAAAATCTTAATATTTATATAATCTTAAGAAAAGGGATTTATCAATGAATGAATAATGGGAGAAATTCACCAAGAGCATTAAGTATGCACCTTAGTATAAGGCATATGAGAGGTTCAAAATCAATAAATTCATCTTAGGATTGAAACCCCAAATAGGCAATGAAGTAGATGTGCATGGTCCTTCTACCATGGATTAGGTGTTTGAGAATGTAGTCAAGTAAGAAAAAAACATAAATTTATTTCCCATATTAGATATAGGTTCAAAAAGAAATTTGAAAGTTCTAGTCCAAATTTCAATAAGAATAAATAATGGCAAAGGAGTGGATATTCAAAGGGTCAATTCAGGAATCATAATGCCAAGTTCAATAGTGGTTCAAGGAATAAAAAACTTGGTAATTATTTCAAGGGTGTTTTCAAGGGAAACCAATAGACTAATAAGAAAGGACCAATTGGATGTTGATTCATATGAGGAGGTGACCACATTTTTAGAAAATGTCCTCAGGACAAATCAAAGAACAAGGGTTTATCTTCTTAGCAAGGTACATTTCAGTAGTGGATGCATGTAGTTTTTGACAATCTATAGGTTGAGTATCAAACCTCACCCATAGACCTATCAAGTATTTTATTTGATCATCTAGTTTTTATTTTAATTGGTAAAAGAGCTATAAAAAATTCCATTTCTCCTTGAGTACTAAGTAAGTTATCTGGAAAAGTTGGGCATGGTCGATACAATATGAGAATGAGTCAAAGGTCAAACTTTAAAAGTGTCTAATCTAAGAAGAGATTATATTGATTGAGTTTACTATAATATTAGATATGTATTTATCATCTTTGGGATCATATGATGTGATCTTAGGGGTCTATTAGCTTGTAAAACATAAAGCCAAGGTTGACTATTTTTTGAATAAGGTTGAGTGTCAAGACAATTTAATAAATTAGACACAACTTTAGGGTGAGAGAAGGGAGTTAAAACTAAGGAAAATTTCTAAAAATCAACTAAATAAATATCAAATGGAGGGATTCCAAATATTTATCTTTAATATAAATGAAATGGAAGAATCTATGGAACCATCTATTGAATATTATATCTTTCTAAGAAACTTCCATGATGTGTTCCCATAAGAATTACTAGGATTGCCACCTAAACATGAGTTTGATTTCTAAATTGATATCATACCTAGATCAAAACCATAGTATAAGTTGGAATATAGAATTAAAACCACTAAATTGGTTGAGTTAAAGGCATAACTTTAGGATTTTCTATTGAAAGGTCTGATTTGAACAAGTGTGTCACCATGGGGTAGTCCAATTATTTCTATCAACAAAAAGGATGCCACTCTTCACATTTGTATAGATTAGAGGATGTTGAATAAAGAAATGATCATTAATAGATATATGTTGACATGAATTGATGATATATTTGATAAAATGTGAGGGGAAATAATCTTTTCTAATATTGATCTTAGATCAAGGTATCACCAGTTGAGGATTTGTGAAGATGATATCCCAAAGACAACATTTAGGACTCGATGTGGGCATTATGAATTTACAGTGTTGCCACTTGGATTGATGAATGCACCAATAACATTCATGAATGTTATGAATAGTGTTTTAAAATATTACCTAGATCACTTTGTGTTGGTCTTTTTTGATGACATCCTCATTTATTCAAAGAATGAGGAAGAGCACTTACAACATTTATAACTAGTTTTGTAATGTTTGTGAAAGCATATATTATGTGGTAAGTTTTATAAATGTCCAATTTTTCAAAATAAATTGTAGTATCTAGGATATATTATCTTTATAGATGATATTTCATTAGATCCAACAAAGATAAGAGCCATTATGGAGTGTCCAACACCAAAAAATGTGCATGAGGTAATAAGTTTCATGGGATTAGTGGGTTATTATAGGAAATTCATTATAAATTTTTGTAAGATAACTAATATAATTACCTCTCTTCATCAAAATAATCAAATTTTGATTTGGTTAGAGAAGTGTTAAGTAGCTTTTCAAGAACTAAAAATGAGGCATACTTCAACACTAGTGCTAAGAGTTCCCAATCCAAATGGTCAATTATCAGTGATCACTATGCATCTAAGGATGGAATTAGAAGATTTATTATGAAGGATGGTTCATTAGTAGCCTATTAATCAAGCACAAGAAAATATTTCAAAAGATTCAAAAGATTCAATGTATACCAGATAGATGTAAAATTTGCCTTTTTGAATGGGAATTTGGAAGAAGTGTACATTGATAAAACTAAAGAAGATAGTGTCTCTTATTAACTTGGATATTTATGAAAAAATTAAACCCATATAGGATACTTGATAAGAATAACCTAATTATCTATGCCTAAATGCTATGGCTCAATTACCGTATCATCAGTCCTTGTAGAGACAATCTTTATTTTTTTACCCACTAATAGGGCTTTGGGTTGCTATAGATGGTAACATGTAAAAGTAGGGAAGAATAGGTATTGATAATCGTAATTGTGCTCAAATTGTTATATGTTTGAATGTGTATTTTACATCTCTTTTACATCTAGTGTTAAGAGGGAAATGATAAAATAATATTATGGTGACTCAAAAGATATAATAAATTGTATACTTCATTTCCTTCAAGATATTTATTTCATAAATATTTTAGAAAATTATCATAAATAATCAAATTAATCAAGGATAAAAAATCCTTATGAGGTGAATTATGCACATCATGCCTTATAACTTGTAATAATTATGCATGATTTAAAAGTTTTAAGGCATTATTATTGAAAAAACCATTTGAAACCAAAATTGGTAACTTGGGACTCAAGTACATCTTCACCCAATTGAATATAAATGCTCATCAAAGATAATGATTAGTGTTCTTGTATGATTATGATTTTGATATTAAATATATCCAAGGAAAGGTAATAGAGTAGTTGATGCCCTAAGTTGTAGAAGGCACATAGTATCTATGGCTAATATTAGTAGATTAAGGGATAAAGTGATAAAATTCTTGCCAAGAGATGAATTCTATGATCAGTTTAACAAAGCATTATCTGAAAATGCTCAAAATCCTAAGTATAAGGGATTAAAAATAGAGAATGATGGTGTTTTATGGTATAATGATAAGATGTATATACTAAATGGAGAGAATCTAAGGAGAACAGTGCTAAAGTAACTACACAATGCCCCATATTCAAGACATCTAGGAGTAACCAGGCTCATAACTTAGCTTAGACCACTCTGTTTTTGTAAGGGAATCAAGAGATATGTTATGGATTTTGTGTCTCATAGTATAGAATGTTAGCGTGTGAAATATAAACATGTACAACCATTTGGATTGTTGTATTCACATTACATACTAGAATGGAAGTAGAAGTTGATCAGTATGGTATTTGTCTAAGGTTTACCAATGTTATGAAAGAACCATGACATGATCTTAGTAGTACTTGACAAACTAACCAATGTAACTCACTTTATACTAGGCAACTTGAATGATGATGTACCTACTCTTAAAAATAAATTTATAAAGGAAGTGTATCAATTACATGGTTTTCTAGAGAAGATTATTTTGGATCATGATCTTAGGATGACTTCTATATTCTATTTGATTTAATTTAGCTTTGGGTACACAACTAAACATCAAAATTATATATCACCAACACACTGATATATAGGTAAAGAGAGTTAATCATATTTTTAAATATATCATTTATATGTATTGCATAGATTAACAATACATGTAGGAAGAGTGCATTTCATTGGTTGAGTTTGCTTACAAAAACTCATACCATTCAGCTTTTGAAGATGGATCCATTTTAGGCATTATATGGAAGAAGGTGTAGAACACCAATGAGTTGGGACAAGTTATAAGACAAGGTAGTCTTTGGAATTGAGATGATTTTATAAATAGAAGACCAAGTCAAGATAATCAGGCAAAGGTTGGTTTAGGCCAATGATAGATAAAAAAAGCTATGCTAATCTAAAGAAAATAGCTAGGAAATTTTTAGTAGATGATAAAGTGTTTTTTTGGGTTGATCCTCATAAAATCTCAATTAAATTTGGGAAGTCATTGAAAATTTCACCAAGATATGTGTGACCCTTTGAGGTTTTAGAAGTGGTTAATCCTATAGTGTACAGGCTTGCATTGCCATTAGATCTAGATATTTTTCACAATGTCTTCCATGTGTCTTATCTTATAAAGTATATGGTTGATCCTTCACATGTGTTGGATTGGAATGATTTGTGGTGGTCATGGTAGAACCAATTATATTAATTCACACTCACAAACTCCATTTTCATAATAGTGAAGTGTCATAGTGCAAGGTCTTATGGGATTAATATTTTCAAGATAGTGTCACTTGGGAGGACTATGATGAGTTTTATAGGATATTTCCATAATTTTTTACTTGATTTGTTTATGCATACTATGTTATTTTATACTAAATAATGTTTTTAATTCATAACTTGTGTGTGAATAAATGTCATTGAGATGATGACTGGCTCTAGGGGAAGGAATGTCACATCTTGATTTCTCTCTAGCTAAATAACCTATTTGACCTATGGATTATTATGGTTGATTAGTTAATTTAATAATATTCTATTAATATTGATGACATATATTGATTATGATACAATTTTTGTTTCTTAATTTACATGATTAGTTTGATATGAGTTAGAAGTACTTTTATATTTTGTACATTGTGATCATGTTTATACATAATTATTTTATGTATATAATAATATTTTGAGGTAACTATCTTCATTTTTATGTCGTGGATGTAGGACAAATTCTTCCCTCAGAGTATGATGGAGGGAGAGTATCATTGGAGAGGGTAGTTAGATGGATACGTTGGGGGTCAAAAAATAATATTTTTTTAATCCTTACACACACCACTTAAAATAACATTTTTTGTAATTAATTTTTTGATATAGATTTCATAGTATGTTTTATTTACTTTTCAATTAGGTGATTGTTATTGTGATTTATGGTATAGTCTTGATTGTTGATAATAATCATATGATTGTTCAAGTGATTTCACTATTTTGTGATCATACTAGTGTATATTATATAATTTACTTGTTTGACTAAATGAGTGAGTTCGATTATGTTTTACTTACATTATTCTGTTGTTAGGTAAGGTTGCACAATGTTATGATTTGATGACATATTCCATTTTTGTTAATTATCTATAAAGTTTACATAATAATAATAATTAAAGATTATTATTACATAAATCTCTATGTAAAAAGATATAAATATCATTATTTTGAAATACCTTTGTATTCTATTAAATATATTAAATAAAATTGTTATTATTAAATGACTTAATAATCATTATATATGTGATAGGGGATAATATAGTTATGTGGAAATATAATTATCATGTGATATAATCTATACTCTATAGTATTGGATGAAGTTCATTACATGGGAATACTTTGGTCATCAATATGATTTTATACTTTTCATGGAATAGAGATTGGAAAATAATTTATTAAGGTATAGTGGATGATGATTGTTTGTTATCATACAAATTTTAAAGGAAATATAAAATTAATTTTATAGAAGCTTCCAGATGATTAGGGCTAAAAATCATCCATTGACTTTGGTTAAGATTTTATTTTAGAGGAAAACATGGAGGCTAATGTTTTTGCATGGTGACAAACTGTGGAAAGTTGTTGAGAAAATTTGACATGCATTTAGATAGTTACTTAAAGTAGTTACTAATGGGGGAAAGAAAAATAATGAAAAAGAATAAGAATAGAGAATGAGAAATATGGGGGACACACACATGACTCACAACATAGAGGAAAGAGAGTTTCATAACATATGGAAGGTGAAAAATTGAAGGAAAGAGTTAGGAACTTAGTTGGTTTCTTGATAGACGTAGGTAGGTTTTGTATTTCAATTCATGTATGAATAATGTAGGGGTTTTTTTAAACTAAGTATGGGTTAATGGTTTTTCTATGTTTTAAATCTTGAGATTTCGAGTGGAATATGGGGACTTTTGGATGGCTAGGCATCCATAGAACCCCACCATTAACTCAAGGAAAACTTAGGGTTGAGGGTTAAGCCACAGAAATACTTGGATTATTAAGGTTTTATGAAACTTGTCTTAAAATCTTCTAGTTCTGAAAACTTTTTAAATTAAATAAAAAACTCTCCTTGATTAATATATATTTGTGCTTGAATTTTTTTGTTTGATTCAGTTGTATATACTCATTTGGGTATTTGAATTTTGAATTAAAACTCAAGTTAGTGGTTGATATTTGACTGTGTATACACTAATTGTGTTTGGGTGTAAAATAAGGAATTTTGTTATATGAAATTGGTCTATGTATATACACACACACACATATATATATATATATATATATATATGTATATACATAGTTTTAAGTGAAGGGTATATATATATATATATATATATATATATATATATATATATATATATATATATATATATATATATAAACTTATATATATATATATATATCCATTCATGAACTAGAAAAAAAGGACTTTGTGAGATAATGAGTTCATATACATTTATGTGTATATCTATGATTATTAACTATGTTTATAGACATGTATATGCATCTATGATATTATAATATGTGCTTATAAATTTTAGTATAAAATAGTATTGCAAATTTATTAGGCTTTTTGGAGGGTAGTGTTAATGATGTAGATTGCACCCTTGCTAAATGTAGAAATTTTTAGGTCTTGTATTCAAATCTAGTCCAACATGGAAATGACCCTAGGCTATGGGTTGCCTAAACTTGGGTCAAACCTCTAAATTTTTTATTGAGGATAGCTCCTTAGATGCATCACTTATCTCTTTTAAAATAAAACTATAGATTGTTTGGGGTGAAAAAGGGAGATAAATACATGAATGGAAATCTATATTAAATGTGGTGATGCACCAAATATTCTATGATCTACTTTATCATAGGCACTTCTATGACTACTAATGAATTTTAACAAGACAAAAATTGGTTAGATACTATAATAAGGTTGAAATCATGAATATTTAGCATGAATGCTAAAATGAGACATGTGTCTTGAAGGATAGAAAGAGATAGGTCTATATAATACACTATAGACTTATGACATTTCAAGAGGAATGTCACTAGCTAACACTTTATATAATCTATAAGAAACCAATAAAATTTAATTAAGGTACATGAAGAAAATATAGATGATGAATATAAACATACACTATGCACATCAAAATTCAATTAAAAACACTTGGTATTTAAATAGAATCTAAAAACTACCTTATATTTCTTCAAGAGAGTGCTCCAAAGTTATTTTGGTAGACCTTTGCTATTTTTAGTTGAGGGATCCAAAATAAGATCTCAAATCCAATATTTATATAGAAAAAATGGGAAGAGAGAAAATATGGAATTGAAGGGATCATTAATGATCCCAATCTTGTTCAAAATAACCATCCCCTAATCCTCCTTGAACTTGCTCGTGTATTAGTGTCACTCTATCATTGTTTGGTATAATGGAGGACATGGAATCAAGATAAATTATAGGGTGCCATTTTTATTGCTACATGAACCTTTTCAATTTCTTCTATATCAATGTATTTCCTTAAAGGGTGACGTCTTCATATTTAGGGCCATGCTCATGTCTGCTTTTGGTAGTTGTGTGTATGGCTCAGGATGCTCATTTATTAATTACATATATTTGCATTTACTTGAAATGTGAACTTGGGCTTACTATCGATTGAAAACTAATTTAAAATATTTGTTTTCTTAAAAATGATACATCCACTTAGACATATCTATATCATATGATCAGCTAGTATCTCACCCTAATCTATATTAGGTCACAAAAGGACCTACTCTATCTTTATAGAGTCTTAATGGCACCATTAAATGCCAAAATATATACTCTTAGTCCAACTTGGATCTTGAAAGAGCTTAGTTCCATTCATAATTACATTTTTTATGTCAAAAATGGTTTTGTCAACTTCTATAAAAAATCTTAGGTTTACCCTTTGCTCATTGGCTACCAATTATCTTACTTAACCTATTGACCTATATACTCCATCTCACACAATCTGATATTAATGTCATAGGAAAACATGATACCTATATCTTTGTTTGACTTGTCAACTTTGTTTGAGCTAGTACCACTTTGTATCTTGATGTTGATCCTCAGGATCCCACTATTAGCTTGTCCACTTTCATGTTTGAACCATGTGGTGGCCTCTAATCTATTTGAATTATCCAACCTCACCTGCACCATTGATCCACCTTTATATATTCAAACATGATTATGTATATCTACCTGGACCGACTAACCTATTAGTTACCACTCATTGTTGGATCTCCTATATGATTGAATATTGATCATTGATCTTCCCTTTTAAATTTTGATAACTATTCCCTAAGAATTACCTTTGAAATTTGTGTACCTATCTTTGACATCTATATGGACGTTTTTGACATTGACTATCATTGAGATATTTGAATCTCAATGGTTGGTTGTCATGTCTTGAATTTGATGTTTATGTGATCATCAATGGAATTCATGTGACCATCATTGATGTTGATGACCCTATCATACTTTGAACTTAAATAGATAAATACTAATCTTGATTTTTAAACTTGTGCAAATGTCATACTTGTTGAAACAATTTCTTTGAGACAAAACATTCTATCAAAGCTTTTGAATTGGCCCTTAGTCTTTGTTGGAAGCATCATTGTGGACATTTTATTGAAAGAAATATGTCCTAGGGGAAATTATTATGGAATAATTTCCATATAATAAATATACTTTTGTCTTCAAGACTTTTATTTTGAACTTTTGATATGGACCATTTTCCTTAGGATTTTATTTGGGACATTTGTTGCAGGATTTATGCAAAAACATTTCATCTAAAAGAATTGGTCTACAAGATTTTGTCTTAGACAAAATGTCCAAAAGAATTGACTTATGCTTTAGAAAAAATTCTTGAGATAATTATGTTCTTAGATTTTTATGGACCTTTTGATTTTAATAAAATTTTCAAAATAGTTCATGTCTTCTAGATCTCCATATTGGACAAAATGTTTGAAGGAAATGACTTAAACTATGGATAAAATGTCTGAGAGAATTGACAAGGACCCTTTATCTTCAAGGAAATTATTTAGACAATTTATCTAAAATAATTCTAACACTTAAATTTTGTCTCAAACAAAATTTATGAAGGAAATCGAGTCCTTGAGGGATTTATTTTAGATAAAATGTCTAAAACAATTCCCAACACTTAGTCAAAAAACATGAAACATTTTCTTTGAAAAAAATAATGTACTCAGCCCAAAATACAAAGTCTAAAAAAATTGAACTTAGCCAAAATAAAAGTTTGAAATAATTAACACTTAGGCTTTTAGCTCATAGGATTTTTTGAAATGTGTAATTTGCCTTGCTACTAGATCCTTGAAGACTTGAATGAACTATCAAGACCTGAAGCTTATGCAAACTTGTTACATGACTTAAAACTACTCTAGCACCATGAAATACATGCTTCCAAACTATTTATTTTCTTTGTAGACCTATCCATCTAGAACTTGGTCCACCTACTCAAACCGTTTCCAAGCAAGATCTCTATGTGTACCAAATGTGGCCAATAGGTAGTTGTATTACATTGTGAACGTACTTTTATATGTAAATAAGGGGTTAATACTCTATTGTGTTTTTTTTTATATAAACACCTATAGATTTTAATCATATAGTTATATTATTAAATGTGTAATGAAATTATGTAGTGTGCATATATGTTCATATGACTTTGTGAAATTAGTCAATCATTCATCTTAGATAACCTAGGTATGGGTAGGAGGATGACTGTATGAAAACTATGTTATGATTTCATATGAAAATCAAGTCCATTTTTGTTTTGATTTCTTAAGTGTTTATATGATATTAATGTTTTAAAATCTATACCCAAATAGGGATGACTATGTATTTAAAAATAGTCTTTTAAATAATAGATAGTTTTAAATACAATCAATTGGGGATTAAGTATGAGGAATTATTTAAATGAAATAATTTGTACAATTTCATATTATTATATGGATTACCCATATGGGGCTTAGTCAACTGTGTTTTTAGATTAATTTTATGCATTTGATTTTATGAAATTTGGAAAATGATTGAATTAGAATTTTTTTAATTAAATACAACATAACATATTATTGGACATATTTTACATTTGGATTTTTTGAAAGTCTTTATGTTTGTTTTAAAAAAGTATAAATGTGGAGAAATTATCTAGTTTATAAAATGGGCTATGGGGCTATTTAATGGATTGGACATATACATTATAGTATACATAATAATCTAAGTCCTGGAAAATGGATGTTTACTTGATTTTGTACTATGTAATACATCTGAACATAGTATACCACCCACACACACACACACACACACACACACACACACACACACACACACACACACACACACACACCTAGTTGTATTGTGCTGAAAAACATTATTACCATTAGTGAATAATTGATTTCTTGAGTTACATTTTAATGTTATAGATATAAGCATTAAAATACCATATTTAAGAGATTAATATAAGAAATTATGATGTTTGGAATGGATTTATTTATATTTGGAATATAAAATATACTTTTAAAGCTTGGAATATACTATTGTTTAATGGAAAAAAATATTATGAGTTACTTGGTATGATAAGTAACTAATAGTTTTGATGAGATAATACCTAGATGGTATGTATAAGAATGTTCTTGGGTTTTGTTATTATATGTAATAAATTAGATAAATGGATTCATTACACTTCATTTGATGGACTAAATGAATGTATGATAAATATAGTACCTATCTATATTTAGATGTGCTAAGGAAGAATATTTGAGAATGAATCTATTGGTTTTATTACTATTACATATTTCTACCAAATCTTTAATTGATGACCCTAATTAAGCAATGGATAGATTCCACTAGCTTAATTAGTGCCATCAATGTAAGATGAGGTGTAATTTGATCAAGTGGTGTGTATGAATTTGATTGATCCTAGAGATCATTTATTATTGAAAACTTTGGCCAAATTAATGTTTGATAAACATTGTCATTTTATATGTTGATATATTTTTCATATTTATATGATATCATATTAGAATTAATTTATTTATGGTACACACTATGCATTAGATATCTTCAACACACTAGTTCTAGTTTTTTACTCTAGATTCCCACACTATCATTATCTACTCATTTGTGAAGGGAGGTTCATCCCCTTATTTTGGAGATACTGTAGGGGATATATGATCCATGGTTGGTGTGGAAAAGTGCTCGAATGATGTTCTCCCTCCTAACTAGAGTAATATACTTGAGACTACACTTGAGAGTATATATTGATACGTGAGTTATGGAGACTCTACTCAGAGGATATTTATATCATGTTTTATTATTTGAGATATTATTATGTATTGATGAAACTATATAATTTATATATTGTTATTTTATAATAGAGGTTATAATGTTATATCAGTTGTGGCTGAATTTGTATTATTTCATTTGTGATGTGATGTAGTAATTATGGTAATTTAATATCGTTCATGATTTCTATATCTATTCATGGTGATCCTTAGCTAAGTGGATTATCTATAACGTTTAGAGTTAACTAAATCAATGTAGTTAGTTAAAGATAACTAGTTAGGATATCTCTTGGTGAAATTTATATGTTTAATATGTGTATTTAATTTTTTTAATAAAAAAATTACAATATTCTGGTAAAACCCAATGGGGTTGTTATAGTAGGTTAGTAATATCCCATCAATAGACATTTTCAAGTTTTATCATGTCTTCTAAAATGGCCAAAAAAAATTCCCCATTCACTTGCTACATAACATAAATAGCTTATTCTTGAGTCACACAACATAATAGGTTACCTTTAGCATTAGGATAATAAAGGATGTTATGTCTAAAGATGAATGTATAAGCTTGAATTTGGATTATGTTATTTTCATGATAGTTATATTTGAGGGAATGGGTAAAATATTTTATTAGTTGAATGATGTCTTTATACCATGGTATTTTTCAAGTGGTGGCATAATAAATGTGAAAAATAATGGATTCATTTTTAGGTATTCAAGCAGATGGATAATTTATGATCTAGACAATAAACTAAAAGTCATGCAATATGTGGTGAGGATGAAAGATAATGGGTGATGAAGAAAGAGATTATATCATGGCATTTTATCTCTCATTTAATTGATTTAATGGTGAAATATGCAATCCAATGATATGAAATAATATTTTCATTTTTGCATTGATAAATGCCACTAATATGGTAAGATTTAAGTTGTGAGTATCGTAATTCATGTAGGTATGGAATGGCTAGGTGTATGGTTACTTGCATCCCAAGGATGAGAGATTTGTATTCAATTGTGTTATTAGTGACATCTAAGTTTAATCAAAACTATAGATGAATGATTTTTATATAAGGATCAGCTAGGACATATCCAACCTTGATTTCTTGAAGGCACCTAGATAAATCAAAGTGAAGATTCCAATTATCCACATGTTTATTAATAGTAACTTTGGGAAATTATTATAAAGTATATTGTGTGGATTATCTAGGATTATAGACTACTATTTATTTCTCTTTTAAGACTTGAGCCTTGAGATCAGCCATGAAATTTTAGAAGTGGTATTTCAATGAAACATCTTATTAAATACCTATAATCAAGAGGATATACTTATCAATAAGAGTATGTTGAAGGTGTTTTAGAGATGGTAAGGGTGAAAAAATAATTTTATCATAAATCACTTAAAATTTGTCTATTTTTGAGTAGTGATTTTAAGGTAAAATTACATTAAGAAAAGCATCCAATTTCCAATCCAATCTCTAGGTCAGAGGGCCTTAGAGAATAAATTTTGAATGGGATCAAAATGGAATATGACATAGGTGGTTTGTTTAAGTATATATTTACAAATATTTCTAGTGGTGAAGTATATTTCAAAATAATCACATTCCTATTTTTTTTAGTCGGTCTCATAATATATTAATGCATGACTAATGTTAATAAATGTAAATTATTACCCCACTTGATGTTGGGGTATATGAGGTATACAATATGAGAGGGTGATCAAGGTGATATTATACTTATATAATTAATTAGTGATTTATTCATGTTATTAAAGAGTTGTTTAAAAACATTAGTACATTCAAGTGCATCACATTTCTTGAGGGAGTTTATTGAGTACATATAATAAGCTAAGTCAAGGACAAATCTAAGGATTACCCCAAGTTTTACATAGTAAATGAAAATTTTATGAATGGATCAAGTTATAGGCATGTAGATAATAATATTTATATTAGAGGTATCCATGTAAATACCTCATATTGAGACTAATAATAATAAGATTTATTTAAAGGTAATACCAAAAACACACTTATGAGGATTGAGCATAACTCTATACTTGATAAATTTAAAAAATATGATAGCAAGGTCATGAAGATTGTTTTCATGACACTTTGATTTGGATATAATTTCATCTATTATTTTTTTATATTTTTTTGATTATATCATGGAATATGTGGGTCATTACATATTGATAAGTTATTCTAACATTTTCAAGCTGAAGGGAATCTTAACATAGAAATAAGTTCCCCACTCGATAGAGAAGTTGGTTTTATGTGTAAATCAGCAAGAGTGATATGTATGTCATTATACCCAGAAAAAACCTTCCATGAGGGAAAGAATAAAATATCTAGTTATATAATAAACAATAGCATATACTAATGGTAAAGGAAAGTTATCTTTATAGCATGATAAGATGATATGAAGAAATTGAATACAGACGTGAATGACCAATGTGAATTTCTTGTAAATAGATACTATGTTGGTGACCCATTGCAAGTAATATAAAGGTTGAATGAAATTATAATATAGGATCTCAATAAATTCTTTATGACATAGGTGGAAACCTCAATGGGAATCTTTTGTTGTTTTTGGCACATAGGTTTTGCATTGGTATATGTCACTATATTATGGACAACTATGTTAAGGTCAATGTAAGGTATGTCCTAAAATAAACATGTAGATATTTCACAATATTTTTCTATAAATAATATGTAATTTTCATTATGTTTAGTATGAATTTCCTTAGAGATAGGAACTAACCTAGGATTTATAGTTTTATAAAATTTAATTACGAGAGTTTTTTAGACAAACATTGTGTTTCTATCTTGAAAATGGTATGGATAAGAATGAAGTTTGTAAATATGATTAGTCTTTGGGTTGACACTAGTGATGAAATTATTAAATAGAGGAGACTTTTTCTCAAAATGGTAAAGATTGCGATGCTTGAAGGGAAGTATAGGCTCTCTATCATTGAGTAATTATAGGACATATTCATCACTAGGAAGCATAGGTAAAGGTCTATAGTATTATATGTCTACCTAAAAATAAAAAATATGATTACCTTAATTGTAAAATTTAGAGTGGATTCATCTCAAAATAATGGCTTTAAAAACTAACATAATATTGGGATCTTGAGGATAATTTGATTATTTTTATTATATGGTATCATCCTAGTTGATATAGTCTAGTATAGAAGGACAAGGCTAAACCATATAGATTGAATGAGAGTTCGTGGAGGAACTATTTATTTTCATTATATCAACTAGGTTGATATAATTATTTGTCTCTTGATATGTTAATAGAAATGTATTGATGCTTGGTAATACATAGTTCATGTAGTTTGGTACAAAATGATTGAACTATATCGATATAGATGGTATAGTTTTTAATCTGAGTAATAGGCTAGATTATATCATATTGGTTGATATATTTATAGGGTTAGAGTATTTATCAATGGTATCAATATGGCTTATACCATTAGGTATGCTAGGAAAATAAAAAATGTTAAAAAACTCATAAAGTATTTTTCAATGGTGGATTGATAAGAGGAACAATTGACCTTAATATTCAAAGTCATTATCATCATCACTATAACTAAAATTTATATGAACTAAATCAAAGTCTCTCTTAAGGACATGAATTTTAGCAAACATATTCTCATAATGAATCAAATTAATGTTCTATGATTGGGCTTGGGAAACTTTGTAGTCTTCATAATATGATGGAGGTATGTTATACACATGAGAGGATTATTGAGAATTATCAGTGGAAGTATATTTGGTACATATACTATTGATATTATACTATGATATATTGATAGATGATACTAAAATATTTTGGCCACCCCGAAATCATTGCATATGAAGTCATCTTATATATATGAAGCTTCATGAACATTACATGGTGGATGAATTTCATTATCATCTTCGATTGAAAAAAATATTTTATCTCATGGTAAGATCAATGGAGGAAGTGATTCTACTATGTAAGGAGGTAATATAGTGGTATTAAAAATAGTTTGTAACACATTGGGTTCATCATCATCAAAATATGTAAAAGTAATTTATTGATCGAGATGCATTTTAAAAACTTGTGAAGAGGATGACTATTTATATGATAAATGATGGGTATGTGATACTGTGTTTTTGGATTAGGTGGATTGGGATTTACTTCATATTTTTAACATTTCTCATTGTGATTGAATGTAATGCATTGGCTACCTAAATATTAAATAACTCTCATGTGATGAGTCCAAAGATAACCTAAAATAATAGCATAGGAAATTGGAAGCTATAAATAATCATCTTGGTGTGTATTATTGGGTTTGATAGTAAGGGGAATCCAAATACAACCAGGAGGATTTTAATTTGTTTTGTGAAATCCAAATTTTTAAGTCTTGTTTATTTCAAGTCCTCTTTTAGAATATCTAAGATTTTGTATTATCCAAAAGGAATTAATGTTAATTCCTAAACCCTATTCTACTATAATAATCCCTATTAACTTATTATTGATCAAAATATTAATATATACAAGTGGATCATGAATTAAAAAGAGGATTGCATTATTAATCATGCATTCTTCTAGAAATTTTATTAGAGGAAGAAGGTTTTTAACTGGTTTCAATAGCATGTAATGTTGTAGGTGTGGGACCTTCAAAAGGTTTGGGAGGTAGTTTAATTTTAATAAATGGGAATTATTTGATGTCTTTAAATTTTTGCATGAGAAACTTCCAATGATATGGTGATGTTCTCATGAGTTCCATTAAAGTAATTTTTCAAGGCAGAGAATTAAGCTCATTTAGGAAACTCGAATTTTGATTAATGGTTAAATATATTAATATTTTTTAGTTTTATTGGTAATTGTGACTTTATAAGGTATGGTGGTATAATTATTAGATGCATGAGGTTGAGGATTCAATTATGGGTTAGGCTAATCACTAGGTGGTAGATCAGAATATGATGTAGTTGTGGTATTATTGATATACACATAATATTTTTAATTTTATTATTTTCTTATTTTTTCTCTTGTAGGATTGTTGAAACATCAATCTCCTTAAGTGCATGCCTTATAGGGTGCATAAGGAATGGGGAAAGAAAGGCTTGTAGTGTTTTTCAAGAGATGTTGATATTTTATCTTGATTACACCTTTGCTAGTACCAGTCTAACTTCATCTAAGTGTAATTCTATATATCTCTCATGTATACCTTTTATATCATATATTATGTTCCTTCACCCTTAATGTACTATATCAGATAAATTGATATATTTTTGAGCCTATTTTTTGACATTTATACTTTATCATCCTAGATGATACCATTTTATGTTAGATGAAATATTTAAATTACATCAGTTAGGCTAATACCATTGACTTAGTTTCTATGTTTGGTTTTGGGTATTGGAACACTATATATAAGTGATAAATTTAAATAATATTTCATCATATACCATTTATTTTATGTTATTTTGATCTATGTATTCCATAAGTACAATTTGGGAGAGTGGCTTAAAATCTTATCTTGAAGAATCTTATCTTATGATATCATTTAAGTTAAATAGGAGGAGTCATTGGGATTTAATTATGATATATAGGTATTTGTAGGAATAATTTGATATTTTAAACCCAAAACATATTTTATAAAGTTCCACTTAAGCCAATTAAGATATTAAAGCATTGATAAATCTGCCCTAGGTTAGGTATTTATATCCCTATACTCTTTCATTTATTTACTTAATAGATTAGATATTTCTTGTTACTTTATGGATGAATGTGTGTATCCTTGTTTAGTATTTTTCTATACTAAATAATCTATTATAGATATAGGATGTATTATACTTTCCATAAATCAATTTAGTTGTATAGACCCCGATTTGGTTTACCATTACATCTTACCCATTTAAGATCATTAGAACTAATCATTTAGTTTATTGTTTACCCATTCATAACCATTTACTCTACTTATATAGATACAACCATAGTTTACAACCATTTTCCTTTATTAAGGGCTAGTGAGAGAGACATCCTTATGCCATATCCCTAGTTTTTTGACCCCTTTCCTCCTGACATTTGAGTTTTAGGTTACCCTATAATATATTATATGATTCATATGTCCTTACCCAATCATCCAAGTATCATATAATCTATTTGACTGACCTTATTTTATTCCTATCATTTTGAGATAAAATGATAGTTGTAGATCTTATTATCATGTACATATGATAGTTTATTTAATGATATTTTCTTTGGAAGAAGGATTCTTAATTTTGGCAATGGGATTTTCTTGAGTGGTTTTATGGTGGTAGTTGACCTTTAAAGCATTTAGAAATTGGGTTTTAATGTAATAATAATCATAATCAGTATCAATTCCACATTTAAATTCATTGAATGTTGTTATTTTGATATAAAAATTGAGATGATTTTTTGGAATTTTGGTTTGTATATTTAGGATTATAAAATAGGTTCTTAGATGCTTTAAGTTATTAATTATGTAATTATTTGGTGATGATATCATGATTAAAATTTTACCCTAATATGATATTCACCATAATTTTTTGGATTGCATGACATGGCTCATGAGAGTGATTAATATCAACATGGAACTGACATAACTTTGTAGGATCATACCATGATTTAAGGTATTAGTGTAGATGTATGGTTTATATGGATATAACAAATTCTTAATCTCTTGCATAATGAAGGAAGGGTGGGAGGTAAGTTGGTTATCTAATTTATATGCTCCCACTTTGGGTTCAATAGGTTTATTTTTAGAATCATTAGTATTAATTACATTAATTAAAGTTCAAAAAAATATTTTTTTTTGTGTTTTGATATGGTTCAAATTGAGACATATAGAAATACTGTCATTTTTATTTGTAAAAAGCCTCTTATAAAGTTTGAGGAGAGAATATCCCAAAACAAATATGACTAGAGGATTCAAAATAGGAAATGAAGGGTTTAAAAAGTTTATAATCACTCATGTTATGTTATAATTTATGTGCTAATGATTTCCATCACTTGATGAGAGTGTGAGAAGATTCATTAGGGAGTTTCTTAAAATGAATTAAGTTTGCAAGGATATTATTAGGTAGTTATTAATGATATACTTACTTAAATATAGTATTAAATAAATCATATACTTATGTATTGGAATGTTGAGGAAGTTTATTTTACCATTCTAGTGCATCTCCATCAAAGGTTTTAGCTAGAATTTTGGTAGTAGTGTAAGTTTTGGTTTCAAGCCATTTCATATATATGTTTTAAAATGGTTTAATATGTAAGGTAATACACTTATTACCATCATATGTGATATTTTTATAAATTTTTCCAATATTTATAGACATAATGAATGTAGTTAAAGGGACATTTTGAATATTATGAAGCATCTTATTATGCATTGGTGGTTGAGGAATGATGTTTACATTGGTATATATAAGAGGAGGTGGGATATAATTATAATTTGGCTGATTCATGATTATTTTAGGAGGTTTATTATCCATTTTTAAAATGGTGTTTTGTATTTGTAGAATCCAATTACTACTAATAGCTTACGTTAAGGTCATTTAGAGAACCATTTGTGAAAGGAATTATGATTAATATAAAGGGGGATTAGGATTAGGATTTTTAATGGAATTGGCTGAAGGAGTATTATAATATGATGGATAATTATATGGGGGATTCATAAAATTATTATTATGAGGAACATTTCCAATTTTTGTGTTGGTTTCTAAAACTACTATAGTATATGGGGGAATCTTGTTAAGACTTAAATTATTATTTGGAATATATATGGTATTTTAATAAAATTTATTATTAATTTGGAAATGATTTTCTAGTTAATATATTTGGTTTATTTCAATCATGTTACATTTGATATAGTTCAAAGTAATGTTGAGAAAAATTGCATCATGGGGAAATTTACTCAATGGTGGACAAGAAGGGAATTCAATACCAACCCATGTAGAATTTGAATCAGTTTAGGATTGTAAGGAATATTATAAGATGTAACATCATGGTTAATGATATTGAATAATACAATATGAAAAAAGGTTGATCAAAGGAGATAGATAATATAAGGATGGTCTATATAATTATTTATTGTGTATGCAAATTATATGATATCAATGAATTTGATAGAGGTGGATTGAAAAATATATGGTATTGAGATGGATGTTATATTATAGTAAAAATGAGTTAGTGCTACAAGCTAGATAAAATTGTTTTATTGAGCTAACTAATGCAACAGCAAATAAAGTAGGCTACGTTGGTTGATTTTGTCAGACATAAACTTAGAATTGTATCAATTTGGTTAATGTAGTTGAGAAGAAACACATATTTTTATTATGATGCCTAATATAGTTAACAATACACAAAATTTTTAATTAGGTTAGTTGATGTAATTGTCATAGAGTACATATTGGTATTGAGATGGTCGATACAGTCTGAAAAATAAGTAACCTAATAATTTAACTAAGTAATATCAAAATCAAAGTAGGGAGGTAAAAATAGATATGATGCATTTGCATTATAAACTATCATATATACTAATCTTATTTATAAATAGTGAACAGAACTCAAATTTACACAAAGTATGTAATATTCCATAGTCCCATAGATACACTATCCAATCTATAAGGTGCATTAATAGTAACTTCTTTCAGATAACCACTTACTCATAAATTAAAAAATAAAACAACCAAACGTATTCCTAAACATTAAAAACCAAACCCTAGGATTTTATGATATACATTGAGTTACATGGAAACTAGATTACATATATAGTGTTGTCTAGTGGATTGATATTGGGGCAATACCCCTCACACTACCACTGAGGTACAACTAATGACCACCTAGCCCAAATGAAAAAATATTATGAGTTTCAAAAAATTTAAACCATAGTTACAGGAAGAAAAAAAAATATATGAAAATTATTTGGATCTAAATAAAAATTTAAAACATATAATGAAATGAACAAAAACTTAGAACATTGTCAATTTGGGTTATCTAGTCAAAACAAAAAAATGATTAAAGATAATTATATCTAAATAACAGATACAATTAGAAAAACACATGGAATTGTATTAGGCTAGATGATAAAGTATATAAAAACAAAAAATGGTATCAAGCTAGCTAATATAGATGGTATACAAATAATAAATGATATTGGTTTAGTTGATATAGTTTTTAAAACTATTACATGGTATTAGGTTATCGAATATAGTAGGAACCATATATGTGTGATGTATATGATGCCGCTAATAAATTTAAAGAAAAAATATGAACCTAATCCAACCCATGGAGGGATAATATTCAAGTTGGGTTCACAAAAATATATACATGGGTTATTCACTTAATAAACTAGGACATGAATAAGATCAATTAAATAGATTCTATGTATACTTAGATGAGTGAGTAAAGACCTATTATATCCATATATATATCATAAGGTAACATATAACTCAAATTTAAAATATAACTGGTTCTAAATATTAAGCTTATGACATAAGGATATATCTATCAATAGGCCTCAATAGGAGTAAATAATTGTTATTATTATTACAAAGATTCAAGTAAAGTAATGGTTTTAAAGTGGTAAAAGTAAATTAAAAGATGTGTAAGTGATTTTAAATAAGGTAAGATAAAATGGTTGGCCAAATATGAGTCTATGAAACATAATATGAAAAATGGAAAGCCTAATACATCTTATATCTAAAGTATCTTATTAAGTATAAGTAAGAGCCTAAGCAAGGACACACACATATTGATTTAACCTTTTTAGGCTTTTACACAAGTAATTATTATGTTTGGTTAAAGGGATGAGATATCTAGATTAGTCAAATAATATGAAATAATTAAGTACTAATTTTTTATGGATTTTGAACTTATTTGACTTTCTAAAAATAGTAATAAAAATGCATAAATAGAGACTTATTTTGAAATTTGTTGTTGCAAATGATCTGGGTTCTAAAAATTAGGTTCTAGATAGTTTTAAGTGTCATCAACATGGTCTTGAGATCTATTTGATCACTAGATAGTTTCACCCCACCTAGATAATAGTGTCATATTGTTTTACTATCATCAAAGTGGAGATAGTGTTTTTAGGTCCTATTCTTATGTGTATGAAATATGGAACTCTATGTTGTGACTAAAAAACTTGATTTAGTGTGCAAAACTTAATTCTCATTGTAAGTATGGATTGAGAAATAAGTGTGTGTTCATTAGTAAGATAGGATGGACATCTTCAGCACCCCTCTATGAATAGAGTTGTGTACATAACAATACTCTAAGGAGGGATCGAGCCCGATGTAGTTCTCCCACCTAGTGCTTGGTGTAAGTGCAAATGAATTCTAGAATGAGAGTGGTCTTGAATGCTTTGAGTGTTCTTGAGCTTTGAAATATTTTAAATATAGGATTATGGATGCTGTAAATGGTAGTCTATATAATTAGGGCATAATAGGGATGAAATACCTTAGTTTTTATCAACTTGTCTTTAGTTTGAATATAATTTTGCATTTATTTTCCATGTAGTAATTAAAGGTCAAATAGACTTGTATTTATAAATATTTATTTCTTGTGAAAATAAGAAAGTGTAATTAGGACAACCTTAGGAGGGGCACATATTTGAAAAAATATCCATTCAAGAGAGTTAGGGTAAAGGACAATAGCTCTTGGTTGGGGACACTACTCTCATGTGGCTATAGTGTCCCAAATGTGGTACCAATGTCCACCTAGAAGATTACTAGGTAAACTGGGTTGGGGTCTAGGAAATATATCTTAGGACTATGTTTGAGCTGACTATAGATGTATGTGGTCTATAAATTACTAAAAAAATGTGTTTAAGGCTCTAATTTAGGTCTAATGTTAATCAAGGCTAATTCAAGAAACACTCTTAGAATCCAAATACCACTTTTAGGTGACTATATTTACCTCCACCCCACCTTTTATGCTAGAAATGTACCAAAGTGAAATGATTAGAATAAAAGAAAAATAATCGTACTTGGACTTACCTTAGAAGTGAAGCTTTTGTAGCTGAGTCTAATTATGTTAATATAGGTTTGTGTATGTGAAACATGATCCAAAATAATGACCTAAACAAAACATGTAAAATTAATTCCTTAATTAAAATATGATCAAAATTAAAAGACTATGTTGATTAAAGTAAGTAAAGCTGAGTAAAAGAGAAAGGTAAGGAATCTATACAACTTGTTGGGTATGTGAATTAATGCATGAACCTAGTGACAAGCTGTGTGCGTGTGTACATAGTGATCATATCATTGAATATATTGGACTAAGTTTATAGATTTCTCAATCCTCATATGGGTGGATCTAGAACTTCATCTAGTTTTAACCCAATCATTTCCCACCCTTGCTCGGTGGATCTTGATCTATGAATAACTTGGATATGAGTGTAATGTGTTTAACCCTATCAAGTGGGTGGGTTAAGAACTAAAGTAAGCTATGAATCCATAATTTACTACCTTTGTGAAGTATATGAATCTATATTTGAATGGTGAAATGTGTTGAAGGTATCTAAGTGAGCATGTCTAACTATGTATGTTGGCTCCATAGCCAATTAGGTATATTAGGCAGTTCTGGGCCACTACGGAATTCCAACCACTACATATAGATTAAGGCATGAATTTCATAACAACCTAGAATATGATATAAATTTTATATAAAATAGATAATGTCATGGAGTATTCCATTTGTTTTAATCAACCTTGTGTAGTTAATCATGTGTAAACAATGTGTCATGCACATGCCCCTAATCTGGTATCTAAGTATAATGATTTTGAACTAACTATGTAATAATGAAATCTATGTATCTGAACTAAATGTAGGAGTGATCAAGTTATGAATGATACCCCCAAATTTGATTAACTAGTATGAATATCAGCTAAAATTAATGTATCTGAGAAAAATATAAACGTAACTATCAAATATGTGATTGTATCTATGCAAATTTATACTATACCTTGTGTACTAGTCTAGCTAATCTAGATTATCTTAAAGATGTGGATACTATATAGTAGTTCCCTATAGTTTAAAATAGCACCCTATGGTGCTAATGTACCAATATAGGTGCTAATGTCTACTTGGTCTAAAATCTAAGTGAACGACACTACTTTCTAAGCCTCTATTCTTTTTTATGTGTGCCTTATGTTTAATTTCTAAAACTGAGCTTGTGCACTAAAAGTTTTCTATGAATAACAAAGTAGGATCTCGATCTCTATGATAAACCCTTGTTAATGTCCCCTATTTTTAGGGTAGTTATGAAACTTGTATAAGAAAATCACTAAAAATAATTAGCTCTATAAAATGGATTAGTCAGAGCATATATATGATATTCCAATACAATGTATAAACATAACATCAAAATGTAGAAGTATTTGAGCATAGTAGGTGATGTAAGATGTATGTTGTAATATAACATTACATAATGGTGTCAAGATATATGTAACCAATGTATAACATTAAATTTGAATAACTACCTACCTATAAGGATGGAGCATGATGTCCATCATGACACCCAAATAGGAAGGGTATATGCACTATATTCCTCATGGCATAAAAAATTGTTGTGTGTGTGTGTGTGTGTGTATGGAACAAGAAAATACAAGTGTCATGGTGAATAAACATAAAAATAACCATGCATATAAACACATGAGGCATGTAAAATTAGGCCAAGGGGATACAATATAAGGTACATGGGAAAATGTCACTAAATCTAAGAATTAAGACATACAAGGACATGTTCAAATGTCCATATACACAAGCAACAATCAATTTGGATTAGATCCACATATAAGGAAATGTTAAAATGTATGCATATATAAGAAGAAAATAACACATAAGGGACATGGGTACATGTCCAAATCATAAAAATAGAGAAGTGGTGTAGATCCAAAGAGTAATGTCATATTCAAATGCCCTCAAAGATGGAAGAATCATAGGAAACATAATCAAGTATAATTTTGGAAAATTAGAACTGAAATCATTTATAAATGTGTAGTAAAAATATATGTAAATTATAAGATGTACATATGTTGAGTTTAACTAGTGATAGTTGGAAAAAAAATTGAGCAATGAGTAGAAATGATCAATGTCAATATGTATCAATGCATAAACTAGAATGTATAGTATGTAAAGATAGAACTTAGTAGTAGAAACTATGTATGATAATGGGTGGATATATCAAACATATAAACCTATATTGATGTATATGACCCCTAGTGGGTAGATGATAACAAGTACATATCGATATAATATATTGGAATCTTGTATGTAATCTTCAAGCACTCGAAAAGAACAAATGAAACATATATGTATGATAAAAATGACTATATTAAAATATCTATAAAATATGTAATATCTATAAATTAGTATAAATGTAAGCATAACAATGCATACAATATATAAATTTTGTGTTTAATGAGTAATATTTGAATGTTTTTGTATTTTGACAAGTTATATATATTTTTAGTATAAGCTCTGTACAAACAAAATAAAATAAACTATGTACAAAGAGTGAGAGAGAGGAGTATGTACAAGATTAAGAACCATACTAACTAGTGAGTCTCATGGGAGACTCACTATCATTATAGTTTGTGTCTAAAATACAAAGAATAATTTATCATGTAGTGTGATTGATATGTTGTACTTGAGTGTTGTTTTAGTGGGAATCTGAGTATGTTTCATCATCAATATCATAATAACCTTGTGTGATAGAGATAATTTCCTCATAATATGGAGTTGACCTTTCTAAATTGTGTCTTAGAATATTGATTTTGATTTTACCCTTTGAAAAAATGCTTATTGTAGACATACAGTGTTGTGGAGGCTCTTTTGCTAGAAAACCTATTTTGAGAATGCTTATTTTTGTAGCATGATTTTATCTCTACAACTTAAGATATTGATCTTTATATATCATGTCCTGTGTATCTAGATGTTTTTCCTTTATAAACTGTATCTATGACTAATGTTCTTTAGTATGTTTAGTAAATCTCAAACCTTGTTGACCAATGTTATCAATTTATAGAATAGGAGAAGTGATGCCTTGGGCCTATTTTTCCAAACATTGACTATGATAATCATACTATTGTAGATACTTTTGACCAAATCCATACCATATTGAATGTTTAGCCTCATTTTGGAGTGGTATATTTGATCGATTTATTTGTTCTTGTTATACTATTTCTTGTTTTGATTGTGCTTTTGGAACCTTTTGTTGTTTTGAGTTATGCTTTGGTAACCATTTTTTTACTATTTTTGAATTTGACTCTTTTTGAATTGGTAGATGTGCTTGATAGGATGCATGGAATGGAAATAAAATTATTATTTCATAATTCAATTTTGAAATGAAGCAAAGCAAAAATTATAAATCCAAAATTGTGACTCTTGAGATACACCTACCAAGCAGTCCATTCATATTCCTATCAGACTATTGAACTACACACAAGAAGAAAAAAAAATGAGACACTACACCTAATAATAAATAAATATTATCAAACTAATATTACATCCCCCCATTAATATATAGGGGTTATTTTTAGACCAAGCATTCCTCTAAAAATTTTAAAATTTTCTCATCCAATCACCTTTGTTAGGATG
The DNA here is from genome assembly GCA_037957365.1 of Torreya grandis. Lineage (NCBI taxonomy): Eukaryota > Viridiplantae > Streptophyta > Pinopsida > Cupressales > Taxaceae > Torreya > Torreya grandis. The sequence goes on along the minus strand of JARHVA010000694.1, from coordinate 239,855 downwards.
TATACTAGTTGTTCTATTATCAGGAAATGTTACAATTTGACATTGCCATCTTTCACATAGTACCAAATCAAATGAAAATTGGTATTGATGTGCTTAGTTCAGTCATGAAAGACTAGATTATTTTCCATACAAATTGTAAAAGTATTTTCAACCATGAGAAGTGTTCACAAAGCTTATTGATCCTATAAATCTAAAAAAAAATCTGAGACATAAGATCTCTCTAGTTGCCTCTAAAGAAACCATATATTCTACATCTACTGAAGAAATTTCTAGCATTGATTACTTATTAGATATCTAACTAACTATTATTTCCAAATTCATTAGAAACCTGAGGTGGACTTTATATCTTCATGATTACTAGCATAGTTAGAATCTGAATACCCAACTAGTTTGGAGTCTCTTGCCCTAGAATATTTGAGCCCAAAATGTTATGTGCCTTTGAGATATTTGAGGACCCTTTTTCTTGCTACCCAATGACTCTCCTTGGGTTGTTACATGAATATTGAGAGGACACCAAATGCAAATGATATATCTAGTCGAGTGGTAGTCACATAAATTATAATTCCAATGAATTGTCTATATTTAGTGGCATTAACCAAATCTATTGAATCTTTAGATGTCAATTTGAGATTTTGTTCCATGGGTGTGCTGAGAGGCTTACAATCTTCCATTCAAAACTTGAGAATAATGTCACCAACGTATTTTTACTAAGTGATAAATAAATACTTTGGTTTCTAAATTATTTCAATACCCAAATAGTAATGAACATAACCCAAATTAGTCATTTCAAAGCTTTTCATCAACTCTAATTTGATTTTTGTAGTATACCACTCATTATTACTTATGATGAGCAAATCATAAACATACACCACCAAAAATACAACTATTTTGATGAAAAGAGTTACATCTTCAAGCTAAAAACATTTGAAGTTCATGTTTATGAGGTACTCAGCCAATTTTTTGTATCATGCTCTAGGGGATTATTTTAAATAAAATAGTGATTTTTCAAGTTTGTACACCTTGTGCTATTGTCCCTTGAATACAAAACCATCATGCTATGTTATATACACATTTTCCTTAAGGTCTCCATTTATAAATGTAGTTTTGACATCCATTTGGTGAAATTTCCATCTAGTGTAAGTTTTTCCATAGATAAATGGTTCGAATGATAGTCCGTTTTGGTATAGGTCCAAAGGTTTCATTATAGTAAATTCATTATTTTTGAACATACCCCTTTCTGACAGTCCTTACTTTATACTTTTCAAGTGAGCCATCTACCTTGTATTTAATGTGATAGACCCAATTATAGCCAATCAATTTTCAACCATATGATAGATCAACCAGATTCCAAGTCTCATTTTTCACCAGTGAATTATACTTATCTTTCATTTATTTTCTCCAAGAGTTAATATTTTTATCTTGTTTTAAATTTGTTGATTCTAAATCAAATGCAACATTGAGTTCTTCTTGAGAATCATCTAATGTAATTTTCTCAATCATGTCCTAAATTTCATCACTAAAATTATCTAGTTGAGATGAGGTTACATGTACACTTTGAGTGCCTATTTTCCCAACATCATCAAGACTCAAATATTTTAATGTTTGAGTGGTCCACTTAGGCATATTTTTATATGCTATAGGTGTTTCAATTTTACCCTCTAAATTTCCTTTGCTATTTACCCTCTATTATACTAGCCCTTGTTTAATATCTGATGAAGTTTCACACTTTTTTTTAGGAGGAACATCAAGCACATGTACAAGAGACAATAAAAAATCAATATAATTCCAACTTTGTGTCCCCCACTCATTATCTATAACATTTAAATTATTATCTTTGTAGACATCAAACTTGGCATATTTGTCTAGTCAACTCAACTATCAATCAATATGCACTTTGTCATTTATAGTTTCATAAAAGACAACTTATCTTGTGACAAGAAACTTCTTCTCTTTCTCATCATATGACATGAATGCCATAGAGGAATCAGAATATCCCAAATGGATGCATTTTCAACTACTATGGTCTAATTTGGTTCTCTTCTCCTTTGGAATCAATGTGTAACAAGTGGATCCAAAAATACAAAGATGATGAATTGAAGGGAGGTGACCACACCACATCTCATATAGAGTCTTTGATTCAAGAGATAATAATGGTGATCTCTTATAAAGGTATATTTCTCTTTTAGCTACTATGGCACAAGAGTGTATATTTACCCCTTTGAAATACAAAATTAAATGAAGCATATTTATCATAGTTCTATTCATTCTTTCAACTACTCCATTTTATTATGGAGTGTGAGGAACTATGAGATGGTGTTTGATCCTAATTTAATCAAGATAGGATTCAAACTTATTTGATTTGAATTAACCACCATTATCTATCTTGAATGTCTTAATGTGGTTTTGTTCTTCATTTTCAATCATTGTTCAAAACTTCTTAAAAGTATCAAAATCTTATGATTTCTTTTTTAGAAAGTATATCCATGTCATCTTGCTATAGTGATCAATTAAAAACATGAAATAATTATGACCACCAAAAGAAAGGATTAGAAGAGAACACAAGTCTAAATTAACAAGCTATAATTTTCTATCTACTTTCCACTATGACTTTGTAAATGCTTCTCTTGCAAGTTTAGCCAAGATACAGGCTTCAAACTTCTCATCTAATTTTATGGGCAATGTGGGCATGCCAAAAACATAATTTTTTTCAATAAACAAATGTTGTTATAGTGATTTTGGCCAAATTGATCATGCCACAACATATTTGGAGACATTTTTTCTTTCATAAGATAACCATAATTCCTTGAATTCAATGGCTCAACCTTTAGTTTGAGTAGTTTCCCTTCCTCATATATAGTCAAGATGATTGCATTGTCATTTTTTCTCCTAATTGTGACATCACCATTATCCAATAGATTGTAATGGCCTTGTTTATTTATGATCACTAGGGATAACAAGTTTAATTTTAGTTGACGAAGGTAGAGAATATTCTCAATTTTGTAGTATGGAAGTCCTGGACACTTGAGTCAAATTATACCTCTTCCCTATGGTTGTAGACTTGATCTATCTGTGAGGTATACTAAGCCATAACTTTATTTAGTTTACTACTCAAATAAGTCTTTTTGGAAAGTCATATGTTGAGCAGTGCCAATATTAAGAACCCAAGCACCAAACCATGAGAAATTGATCAAGACACTATTTTCTTCATCATCTATATTAAAAAACATGCATTCACTAGTGAATTCAGCTGAGTTTGATTCTTTTGACTGTTTATTTGAATGTATATCTTTCTTTTTATGGTATGATTAAATTTTATCCCTTAGATTCTTGCCTTCATGAGTCTCATGGCTACCTTTTCTATCACACCATTCATAATAGAGGTTTAATTTATCATTCTATTTTTGATTTTAACCACCATGATTTTTATTTTTTCCACCTTTTCCCTTGTACTTATTCTTGTACTTTTTATTACCTTTATTTTTGGAAGACGTGACCTTATTTTATATTTTGAAAGAATTCATTTTGACATAACACACATTTTCACCTATTTTGGTTTCTATTTTCCTTCCAAATTCCTTTTTTCTTTCAACCATCTTTTCAACCAACTGGTCAAATGTGAGATTCTTCAATTGATTGCTTGATTATAGAGACTCCAAATATGTTGAATACTTAATAAGAAGAGATTTCATGAATTAATTCATGTATATGTCAATTTTTATACCTATTGCTTCAACATCATGTTTGATAGCATGTATCTCTAAAGCCAATCTCATCACATCACCATCTTTAAACTCTAGGTTGAACAATTTCAATTGCAACAAAATGAATTTAAACTCTAAATGGGATTCATATAGTTCCTTAAATTTTTTATATGCTTCCCATGGTGTATTACACCCCTGTATATGATAAAACAAATCTCCATCCATTAATGCCCTCATTAAAGCCAAAGCCTTCTAGTTTTTCTACTTCCATGCTTGTATGTCCTTTGTATTCCATGTTGGTTCAAGTGGTTGTGTTGTCCCATCACAAATTTTGAACCATAAATCATTGAATATGAGCATGTTCTCCACTTGTCAGGACCATTTTGGCTAACTATCTTTGTCGATCAATGTACTTCTAATAATGGATTTGATGAAATTTAGGGTTTTGAGTTTTGTTTGAGTTTTTGGAGGTTTTAAGTTTTTTTTAACCCAAATTAGTTCCTTATCACTCAAAAATGGTCCCCTTTTCTATATATTTAAATTTACTAAAAAGGATTCACTTTGTCATTAACACTAGCTAAAAATAAAACCTCATACATCAATATACTTAGTTTTTCTTTATTTTTGAAATTACATTTTTTGACATACTTGAATGGGCCTTATTTATCCTTAAAATCTGAAATTTGGTTTTTATTTTCTCAAATTTTATTAGAGTATCATGCTTCAAAATAATTTAAAAAAATCTCAAATTTAAATTTTAAAAATTTGAAAAAACATTTAAAAATGAAAGTTTGCTTTTTAAATGAAAAAGCATAAAAGTAATTTTTACCTCTCCCCAAATTTATTGGCTTATGTGGCATACTTATTCCAATATTGGAATAAAAAATAGAAATAAATATATCTTGAAAAGCTTTCGATGTCAAGCTTCACGTGAAAATATGATTGAATAAAACTCTCTAAGATCAAATTTATGCTCTACACCATGCCTTTTCTAGAAGAAAAAGGTTTGATTTCTTGATATTTTATGGGTAGATCCATCCAAATATACATAGTCAGTAAAAATAAATTTAGACTGGCATAGGTCACAACTGGGTAGAGCAGGTCTACACAATCAATAAAAATCAGACTTTTAAAATGCCATGTAGTCTCTAAAGATATGCCATGCAATAAAAAAAGAAAATAAATTTCAATACTCTAAAAATATACATAGTCTTCACATTTTTTTAGATGCAAGAAAACATAAGTATAACATCTTCCCAGTAGCAGGAAATGCCTCTCTAGAATGCTACACCTCTCAAGACATAGCTCACAATGCAGAATAAAATTTCCATGCAGGTTTATGGGTCTTAGCACCTTCTTCCACATTTTAAAATGTGTAAAACCTCATCTAGTATGACACACTCTCTCTTCCATCTGATTCACCATTATTGAGGTTAATGAAAATTAGAAAAGAATTGAGAAGTTGTGTGGAGGCCTAACAACTAAAAGAATGGAGGAGAAATGAAAAACAAATGAATTATAAATATTGATCTGATACAAATGATAGGTTAATTGAATTGAAATGAAATTAATTATTTCATGATTTAATTTAAAATGAAGTAAATAAAAAATTATAAATCTAAAAATGTGACTCTTGAGCTACACACAAGAAGATAAAAATAAATGAACTACACCTAGGAATAAAGAAATATTATCTAACTAATATTATTACTAGTGTATGTTATTTGAATAAAGTGTCACTGTGTGATTCATTTTTATCCATGATCTATTGTATTTTTTTAAATTATAGACATGAATTGGTGTGGTGCTCATGCATTATATGATATGCACAAAAATATTTAGATCTCCTCATTGGGTGTATAGGAGCTAGGTGGATCAACTTATCTTTAATAATTTACCTTAGTGTTTCACTTGAACTCTTATTTTACCTTTGAATGCTTTTTACATCATTATTTTTATATGTAATTTTTTGTGTTTTTGTGTTTGGATACGTAACATTGTTTGACACAAATTGACTAGTTGAAGATTTATAAACATGATTTACACTATTGTGCCTTGGAGGCCTTTGTCTTGTAAAATATTTTTCAAATGTTTTAATATTTTAATGTATTATTTGATTTTGAATTTTCAAAATTTTAATTATCTTTCTCATACAGATAATTTGATCATATAGTGTTTCACAAGTACAAACCCTAGTTATCTTTGTTTGAACATGTAGGAACACACCCTATACGAAAGAGGTGTGAATAAGATGAGTAGGGGGATTAGTGATATTGTTATAGGTTGATTCATCTCATGGAGTAATGATATCATGGACTTGGTTAGATTTAAATTAGCTATCACCCTCGTGAAAATGAAGAGGAGAAGGAGATTCTTTATTGTGCATAAGATATGACATTGAAGTTTGAAACCTAGTTGTTAGCTTATGTGCTAAATCCTCTATGTGTGCATAGGTTTTCTTGTTAATGTAATCAAATATAGGAGAAAGATAACATGATATGAGATATGACATATATTCAAATTGATATAAATCATCACCTATACATGTGTTTTTGTCTTTTCTAATTTCATTCCAAATTAAAGGGAACAAGCATGTAAATGAAAGTATTATACTTTGCAACAAAAAATGATTGATTTATTCTATCATTATGATCATGATTAAATGAATAAGATGATATATTAATATAAAATATGAGTATAAATATAAAAAAGATACAAACCCTATGTGTGTCTATCATTAGGGTTTTGTTGAACTAGGGTTATATTTCAAAGAGAAATTATATTTAAATAAATGAAACCCTACTGTGAGATTGATTTAATTAGATATGTTCTCCAAAAATTAAAAAAACTAGAAGTATACGACCATATTTTATTGTTAAAAATTTTGGAAAATTTAAATTAGGGTTTGAATTAATATTTAAAGTAAGTTAGGTTCACCAAATGATTTTACCTTTTTAGGGTTTTACACAAGTAATTTCTATGTTTGGTTAAATAGTTGAGATGTCTAAATTAGTCAAATAATATGAAATAATTAGATACTATTTTGTTATGGATTTTAAAATTTTATGAATTTATACAAATATTAATAAATATCATAAATAGAGACATATATGTAAAGTCACTATTGTAAATGATCTAGGTTCTAAAAACTAGGTTCTAGATAGTTCTGATTGTCATCAATAGGGTCTCAAGGTCTATTTTCTCACTAGACAATACCATCCGACTTGGATAGTAATGCCATGTTATTGTATAATCCTCAAAGTGGTTCTAGTTTACTCTTTACATAACTATTCCTATTTTCTAAGAGCACTTACACCTATGTTTGTAGGTCATATTCCCACTTACACTAAATTTGAAACTTTATGTTATGCCTAAAAAATGATTTAGAGTGCAAACCTTAATCCTACTTGAAATTATGGCAAGAAAATAAATTTATGTTCATTAGTATAAGATGAAATCCTCAACACCCCACTATCAATATATTTTCCTACATACCAATACTCTGAGGAAGGATCAAGATTGATGTACTTCTCCCACCTAGTGCTTGGTGAAAGTACAAGTGAATGCTATAATGAGAGTGGTCTTGAATTCTTTAACTATGCATGAGATTTCAAATATTTGAAATCTAAGCTTAGGGATACTGTAAATGGTATTATGTATAATTAAGGTAGAATAGGGATCAAATACCTTAATTTTTCTCAACTTGTCTTTATTTTGAATAGATTGTTGCATCTATTTTCCTTTTAGTGAATAGAGGTTAAATAGACATGTATTTATAGAGATGTAGATTGTGTGTATAATAAAATGTACTTAAGATGACCTTAGGAGGGGCACACATTTGAAAAAGTATCTATTCAAGAGAGTTAGGGAAAAGGATAGTAACACCTGGTTGGGGACACTAGTGCCATGTGGTTGTAGTGTCCCAAATGTGGTGTTAATGTCCAACTAGTAGATTACTAGGAAAACTAGGTTGGGATCTTGGAAAGGTTTCTTGGGACTATGTTTAAGATGATCATAGATGTATGTGGTTTACACAATGGTTAAGAAAATGTGTCTAAGGCTCAATGATAGGTCTAGGGCTAAGCTAGGAATAGGATAATTCAAGTAACACTTTTAGAATCCAAATACCACTTTTAGGTGATTACACATACATCCACAAAATAATAAACCATATCCAATATAATAATTAAAATAAATATAATAGGGATAGAAATATAACCTTGTGGTGGACATATCAACCCTTTAATTTACCAATTGGATCAAGTATATGTTTGAAATGGATTTTATAGGTTTAATATCAGAAATGTTTTGATGGAGACCTAGATATCCTTAGTTATAAACTCCTAAAGACTTATCATATTATGCTTTAATGACACCACAATAAAATACCTCAAAGATAATATTTTAAACCACCAAATATATGTAATTACTTATGGAATAAATGTGAACAAGTAGAGTGAATGAATGTGATATATCATATTAGGAATGAAATATGACCCATATATACATATACAAACACACACACACAAATGGTTCCAATACCTTAAACTAAACCTGAAATTTATGATAGTAATATCAACTAGGCTAATATAGTTGGAAGAAGTTGGTTGTCATTATATGGTATTAGCTAGGATAATACAATGTAAATGTTAGAAGATATACTCATAAATATATCAGGTTGGTTGACATAGGAAGGAAAAAATAAGTGTGAAGCAAATTGTATTATCCAAATTGATACCATAGGATATAAGGAAGCTATTAAATTTAGATGGAATGTAGATGAAAATCAGAGATAAATAGAGACTTGGGGGAGGTCATACTAATATTAAATTGATGGTTTGAAATTACCATGAACCCATACCAACCCATTCCCAATTCACCCTTTATGGTATCCACTCAAGGATATTGATGCATTGATATGTTGATTCATAATAAACAATTATTAAAGTGATAATGTGAAAAATATATGGTGTACACATGTTTGAAAATGTGGTGAATATGCAAATTTAGGTATGGATAACTCCAAAATAGAAGCAAGGTTAGTTTTTAGATTACGGTAAAAGCAAGTTTTGAAGGGACCCCAAAACCCTTTAACAAAATAAAAAAAGATAAAGCATTAACAACCACCAAGAAAAGTAGTCCTAAAACCTACTGAAGAGTAGCATCAAAATCAGGTTTTACAGGGACCTAAAACCACAAACATAGTCCAATAAAAGTACCCAGCTTTTACAAATACCTAGAACCTCAAATAAAGTTTTAGACCAAGAACCAAAAAATAAGACCAAAAACAAGAACCAGTTACAACAACCAACAATAAGGACCTAAACAGAAACAAAACCAACAAAGAAGACCCTAAGCTTCTATTGTAGTTCCATGATCATCTTGATAGCCTCATTCCCAATCGTAGCAGTATCTTGGATGGAGTTATCAGCCGAAGTAACAACAGCTTGCAAGGCTTTCTTCCTCAAACTCTGACTTGTCCTCTTACTTGGACCCTCTGAGGATATTGTTTCTTCATTTGATCTTTTACCAAGGCTAGCTGTAGGAACACATATGCTTGATGTTACCTACTCCATCTTTGTTCCACTTTCCTTGATGAGCATTCTAAGATTATGCTCATAATCTTTAAGTTTTTTTTTGGGATATCTCCCATTTTCACCTCCAAGTGGTTGATTATGGCCCGATTAGCATCCTAATTGTGTTGCATTGTTTCCACTTTCTTCTTCAGCCCCATTATTTCATTATATATCCAAGAATCAACTTGGAGAATAGAATCGGCATTGAACTTGGTAGAATGCAGGAAGGAAAGCTTGGTTTCCATCTGTAGAGAGTCACAAATGTCTTCTACAATCTCATGTGGAGGGGAATCAACCTTTTCAATTTGTTCCTCCCTATCCATCAGTTCCTCCTCTCTAGTCTCAACAGGGTCTTCATGCTGAACAGGGTCCTCCTTTTCTTGTCCCCCAATCTCTGTAGCAGGAGTAGAAGCCAAAACCATGTGATCCTCCTCTCTCATAGAAATTCAATCATCAATTAAGTTATCTTTATCTTTAACACCTCCCCCAAACACAGCTGATTACCCTCAATAGACTCCCAGACCTTTTTCCTTAGGTGCTTGATGTTGGGAGCGTAAATATTCACAACATACCAACCCTCCTTCTGGTCAACACTAGTAATTTTGGCTATCATTAGATATTTACTAGAAATCAGAATAGTTCCAGAATAATAATTCTTCTTCCATAACATCAGAGTTCCCCCTGGTACACCTTCTGAACTACTGGCATTTATAGAATAATTTTTAAAAGCTTTAATCTATTTCGCTTTCTCTTTATTCATCTTAGTTTCTTGTAGTAAGAGAAAATTAGGATTTTGTTCTCTAACAAAATTCCTAAAAATATCTAGTTTATGAATACTATTCAGCCCCCTAATATTCCAAGTAATGATTTTCATATCTATTTTTTCAGGGTAAAATCTAGAATAGTTGCCTACCTACCATCAGCACTATTCTGCATACTTTCTAACTCTCTTCTTTTCTTAGTGGATCTTCTTCCAGCTTTATCCAGGGAACATACATCCGATTTCACCTTAGAATGTTGTTTAGCTCTTTTTCCAGATTTATTTAGATTAGAAGCAAGAGGTTTCACCTTAGTTTGTTGATCTATTTTGCTGCTTCTAGTTTCTACCCCCTTAGTATTGATCTTTTTTGCAACCCTTTTTCTTTGGTTTAGTTTATGCTTTGAGTTTTCTCCATTATATTTCACAACTTCTAGGGGAGGAGGCTCATCCAAAGGAAAGTCATTATCAGCCTAAGATAACACCTGGATCTCCCTGAACTCAGAAAAAAGATCTCCCTCCTCTAATTTATTTCCAGCTTCAGCCAAGAATTCACCTTCCTATAGCACAATTTTGTCATCTACATCTCTCCATCGATCTTCTATCCTTTGATAGATAATGATTTGTTTTGATAGATCTTTCAGATCATCTATTCTTTGTTTAGGTATTATGGTATCTGATTGCAAACCATGTCCTTCTTTCTCAGAGTTTACTTTCTCAAAAGAAGGCTCTTTATCTTCCTTAGCATGTGGAGCATTAGAATCTTCAAAATAAGGCTCTTTATCCACCTCAACATGTGTAGCTTTAGAATCATCATTATTCTTTTGTTCTTGGCGATGATCTTCTTTGGGTTTCCATACTTTCTTTTGCTGGACCTTGGTCTTTTTCCCATCTAAAACACTACTAGGATGATTTTTACTTTTGGAGGGACAATTTTTAACCAGATGCCCCTATTTATTACAAGCATAGCAAGAGTTGGGCAAATCTTAAAAAAAAAAATCTTGAGTTTTTTTGCCAAGCTTGAATATTAGTTCCACCTTTTATGGGAGATGATTTAGGTCTGCAACTTTAAAATAAAATCTAACACTTTGAATTTTGGTTCTAAAAGCCGTAGCATTATCCAATGCCACAAGTGCACCAAAAGAATTGGCAATACCTTTAAAAATGTCCTCATGCCAAAATTCTAAAGGGAGACCAGGAAGTCTAGCCCAAATGGGAGTGGTTAAGAAAAAATAATCTGAGAGATCCATGTTAGGCTCCCATTTTTTAATAGTGAGAGAGCATTTACCAAAATACCACGGTCCTCCACAAAGAACCGTATTCATGTCTTCCTTACAGTTGAAGATAAAAGAGAAGAAACCATTTGACATTGGTGCAATATCTACCTCTCCTCGAATAACCCATTTCCTTTTAACCATTTTTCTAAGAGATTCTAGATCTAGTCTTGCTCCTAAAAATTTGCCCACTAGGGTCAAATCCATGGAGGACATAGAAAAATTAACTAAAGGATCTGGAATAAAAATTTGAAACTCACCTTTCTCCTAGCAAGACTTAGCAGTCACCAGCCGAAAAAGAGATTTTCCAGTAGGTTTCTTGCCAAACAGAGATGACCAAGTCCTTCATTCTAAGAACCCTACCTTCAGCCCTTCTAAGGACTTTTCCTTTTTAGAATCAACATTATCTTTCTCATTTTTGAGATCCTGCCCCAACACATGAAAAGTGGAAGGGGAATCCAATGGGGGAACACGGGCCCCACAAAAAGGATCAAATACGCATGAAGACTTTCCATTATCCACATCTGCCAAAGATTTTGACCCAACATTCTTCTCAACACCCCCTATAGTTCCTCCAGGGTCTGTACCTCCTGCCAGATTCTCCTCGACTAGTTTCCCGCCTGCCTGCAAACCAGCTAATTCAAATTCTGAAGGAACACCCATTTCTCTTCGTTAAAACTACAGCAATAATATATATGTTATTCTAAGTTATTTTTTAGAAGCAAGGTTAGTTGTTTATGAGGATCAATAGAGATGTATTAGGTCCTGATTGAGATAAAACATATTGATATTGGAACATATTATTCGAGAGTTCATATAACTAGGAATCATGATGTTAATAGTGATTTAAAAGTTGAGAGGAAACATGTACCCATAAACTTGATATTTGATCATTTGAATTTTTCTTATATTCTTTTTTTATTTGATAGGATAAATAAAGTTGGTTTTATAGGGAATTTTTTTCTTATATTCTTAAACTGATATTAATGTGACTATTTTTAGTAATTATGTGACTTGGGAATTATATATAATCTAAGTGAAACATAA